>CM062811.1:238753676-239345840 GCA_031772625.1 Pinus tabuliformis | reverse complement strand
CAATACCCAGCGGATTTGGCCCAGGAGTCGGAGGCAATCGCTTGTTCAGCGGCATAAACGATACCGAAAGGGAATGGGAGCTATCAGGGGGAGGGGGAATCAGGGGGAGGGAATGGGAGAATGAAAAGGCTGATGGAGGGGGGCATCCAGGGAAGGCGATGCCAGCAAATTTGTTCCCAACAGTTGGAGCGTCGCCGGCGAGAGAGTGGGCATTCGAGGCCGCCGTCCAAGGGCGTAAGTATCGGGTCCTTGTCTTTCCCGGTGGTCGACAGATGCCAGACGAGTGGAGGTGCCAGCCGTTCCTCCCAAAGCAACACTACGCGGCAGCATCAGCGGTCTGGAGGCATGAGCCCATATTTCTTGGTTAGGCATGGGGTCCTCCCCATAGTCTAACAGTTCCTCTTCATTCATCGTGTCAGTCGGATGATGCATGAGAGGGCCCGTGTTCGAACCCGGCGGTTGCGAAGGAAGCTGAAGGCGGGTGATGGTGAGCGTTACGGGTAGGCAGTTAACCGTAGGATGGCGACCACCCAAGATAAAACAAAGACTAATGGAGGGGAGCCCCAGGTGACAGGAGTTCACACCGCGACCGTCGCCGCGAGCCCCGAGCGCTAAACCTGACAGTTGGCCCTGCCCAAGGGCAGTGGCCCCATCATCTGTTCCCAGGAGGCCCCAAGTGTTGAATCCCGGGTCTGCAAGCGCGTCAGGTCACAGAGATTGCTGGTCCCAGGCTAGGGTTTCTGGACCGCCATGGTCGCCGCCTCAGAGCTCCTCAGAAAAAAAAATCCCTCCATTATAAAATGCTCCTAGATCAGGAGCTTCTCTAAGTATTCATTTACCCTGTTAAGCCAATATTATTTATCTTGATGTACCTCTATGGCAATCCTTTCTTCTAGGTCAAGATCTTCATTAAACAATATTTGTTTTTGTTCCTCTTGCAAAGCTTCCTTGAGACATCTAGTTCTTGGTATTTTCCTTTTCTCTTTCACCTATGATGCTTCATGCTCACTTGATGTCACGATCTCCTTACCTTTGCCAATTTTCTGCATTAATTTAGTTTTTTCCTTTTCTAGGATCAACTCTTTTTCTTTGGGTTGGTTGTTTTCCTGTTCAAGGAATGATATAATATACTTTGCCCTTTCGAGATTTATTGTCAGCTCCTTGATTTGGTAGTCCTTGTCCCTGATAGTCTATCTCATAATTGAAGTCTCATCTTACTCCTCTAAATCAATAAGCTCAAATTCATGCTCAACTATCTCCTTATCCTTTGTTAACGATTCCTACTTTGTCGATGAAGAAGGCTTGGCCCCTTTCTCTTTGTCAGAAGAAAACATAAGCCTCTGCCCTTTCTTATACACTTTGGTCACCTGTGGCTTAGGTAGCTGATTCTTCTCTACTATTTTGCTAGACGACCCCATCTCTATTTGTCCTTTTGGTGCACTTGGGGACTAGATGTTGCATTTTCCTCATGCCATTTTAAAGTTGTTTCTAAAAATGCTTCCCAAGCCATACCCCTCTCCGCCAGCTGATGAAGGAAAATGGTTTTGATGAGATTGTGATGAAACAAGCTTGGAGAGTGCTCTTTTTCCTTTAACTATATCTTTTCAGACATTTTTGAAATGCTCCTGAATAGGTAATTGCACATGTTGAGTGGCTTTTGAGATGTGAAGTGCATCAAGAGGCGAATATGATAGGCATACAACCTGGAGAATCTACCTTCACAGGTAAAGAACCTCATGATGGTTTTCATTAAAGGGGCATACTTCTCAAGCAAATATATGAAAGGCATGAGGTGAGTATGTGTATCTCTGTATGGAGTCTTTAAGAAGGGCTTGTAGTTTTCAATATCTAGACTCATTCCCTTGAACCAATATTCGCCATTATTTGGTAAACTAGCTGCTAATGAGATGGAGGCCACTGAGAAGCTAAAATAAATACCAGCAATGACAGCAATCTCTCCTTTCAGTTGTGTAGCTACCCAATCTATCAACTGCTCATAAAACCCTGCTTCACTTACTCTTTTACAAAACTCCAAGCAGTGAACATCCTCAAAGCATTGCTTGATGAAAGGATAGGAGTTGATTTGGTTGCAATCTGATGGTTCATATCTGAGAATCCTCCCTCCTTTGTGTTGTCTCTTTTTTTCTGGTGAAGATTCAACCTCCATGATGACACAAAGTCCTAGCAGTAGGAAGTGAAAATAGATGTGATGTGAGAATGAAAATGAAGTGATATGTGAGAGATTTTGACAAAGGGATGGGAGGGGTTCTATGAAAGATCATATGGCTTTGAAAAAATGATGGAAATGAGTGAGGAAAATAGTGAACAAATGTGGCTTCTTGTAAGTGAGACCAAGAAGGTTTATGATGAGATTTGCCTAAAATAACTCTAGGAATGAGCTAGGGTTTTTTTTTTTTAGTGTTTAAACTTTGTTTGGAGGTGGATGAACTAGTCAAGATGACTCATCAGACATGTGTGCAGGTGTAGAATATCAATTTACATGTTTTGGAGATGAAAAGTTATGATGACCATTTCTACCCTAACATTTCCCATGGAAATTTTTCTACAAGCCCTAGCTTGAGAAATTATGGACATGGAATTAAATTGGGAAAGAATATAGAGAGGGAAATGATATACTTACTTGTTCCTTATCTTTAGAAAGCTAGTTGACCGAGCTTGTAAGCAAGAATTTGGAATTTGGGAAAATTTGGGTGGGTTTTGGGTACTCTGTCCTACGTGCAGCACAGTTCTTCTACGCGCAGTGCCAAAGCATATCACAGTTCACCTACGTGCAACGCCTACCTCCTAAGTGTAGCGCAGTGTATCTATGTGCAACGCCTTCAATTTTTGGCCAATTTCTCCTAGGGAAAAAAGTTTTTTGCTTGTTTTGGTGAATTAGCTCGATGATGAGGAGTGAATGAGATATGAATGAAAAGGTTATGAGTCTTTTTTAGTTTATATAGGGATAATTTCTTCAATTTTTCAAAAAAAAGAAAAGAAACCAACCCTCCTTTGTGAACTGATTTCACTTTTTGAAGACAGATTTTACCTTTACCATTGCAAGTGTGCTTTTGCTTTACTGAGTGCTGGAGTTTCCTTCTTTTGAAACCTTTGATGTCATGAAAATATGAAAAGTGTGTGAATAAATCATTATCAATTCATCAACAGCTGCTTTTTCATGTTTGACTTATTTCTGGATTTTTTTTTTATGGAAATGGTGGACCTTGAGGACCCTTGTGACCTAATGGATGACCTAAGACCTAACGAAATGATGATGATGACTTGACCCATTTTCATGGTGAAACCTTCATAAAATTTGATAAGCAACCAGCATGACTGAAATTTGAAACAATGACTCCATCTTTGGACTGACCGTACAATGACTAAATTTGTTGTGTATACCTAGTAACAGAGAAATTTGATGATGAAAGCCTGAGAAGAACATGGTAAAATCATTTTTTGATCCAGCTGACAGGCTAACAAGACTGATACTAACAGGTCTAACTTGGTATAGAGTTCCAGCAAGTCTCTAATAGATAGTGGGGTCTCATTAGGGCTTGGTTGGAGTTGTAGCATTTGGTTACTGGATTCTGCAGTGATGGTAAACAAAACTTGCTGGTCAGGGGTGACAATGGCTCTTTGGTTGGGAATGTAGCAAACATGACAGAAGTGGATGATGTCTGGGAATGGGTGTACTTATGGAAACAAATATTTGGCTAAATTAGACTCCCAAAGGTGAATGTCATCGTTCTTGTTCAAGAATGTGTCCTTACTCTAGCAATGGAGCTTTACAACATAAGCAAGGGAAGAAGTATCCTTTATTTGGAAGTCTATGTCTACTAATGCAAGGTGGTCGATGTCCAAGTGAGGGGTTTGCAGAGGTCTCACGTTCAGAGAGGTTTGGGAAGCCATAATTGGGTTTAGATATATGAATTAGGCTTGTAGTGGTTTCAGGAGTGAGTTTTATAAGCACTGGTAGAGTGCGAGGGTAGTTATAGTCTATAAAAGAAGGGTTTGGGTTTACAAATAAATTTCTCTTCAATTTAGGAAAGTTTCTTTAATTAATTAAATTAATTAATATTTCAATTTGAATTCTTCATTTTCAAATTGAAGGGACGTTCTGGTTTTTTCCCAAGAATACCTAAAAATCGATGGTTTGACATGCAGACTGGGTTCAATGGTGAATGCAAAAGGTAATGTGGCTTTAACTATCAACTGGTTGCTTTAATTAGGTATCCAGAGCTTCTTTAGGTGGCAAGTGGTGGTCAAACTAGTTGCAGAGGTTTCAGGGTGTTGCAAATGGCTAAGAAGTAGTGGCAGTGAAAAACAAGCAAAAAGAGCGATTTGGAGCTTTTTTGGCCTTTTAACGGGTAACGGTCACATTTTAGTGTGGAAAATATAAATGAATAGTGGGAAGTTTTTGGCTTAGGTAGGGAGGTGGTTTTCTGGGCCATCGCACCACTTTTGGATGGTGGGTGGTATTTTTCTTGAGCACACGATCTAGCCGGGGGTTGCCACATAACAGAACAGTGCCCAGGAAAAGCTGTGAATCTCGCGTTTTCTCAGGCCATTATCGGTCGGATGCTGAACCCGTGCAATATGGATGTACACTGTTGGATTTGGGGGTAGGAGAATAGAGGGCTATCACATGGTTGAGTTGCACGGGTAGATTCAGGAAAGGGATTTGCAAGGCCCGGGGTTTAATTACATAGGAATGTAATTAATTAATGACTTATGTTGGGTTTTTTATATAAGTAGTAGGTTAATAAAGTGGGACCATATTTTATGTGGTGGAGGTTTTTTAACTACACCAAGGGTTGGTGGGTTAAAAAGGGTATTGGGGAAATATGAAGTGGGGAGGTTAATTAGATAAAGAGGGGGTATAGAAAAACTTAGGATAAGGGGGTTTTATGGGTTTTTATGGGGAAAAGAGGAATTAAAAAGGGGGGAAGTGTTATTTGTAATGGGGAATGGGTTTCACACTAAGGAAAGGGGCTTTGGGAAGGGGGAATGATTTTTGAAGGGTAGTTTCTAGGGGAATGTGTGAAACCCAGGGGTAAAGGTCAAAATGAGTGGAGAAAGGGTATTTTATAAGTGATGAAGGGATAATGGGGAAATTAGCAAATAAGTATGTGGGGGTGTAGTGAAAATGAATAGAAATTATTAAACAAGCTTGGTGGATATCCCTTTTTTCTCATAAATCCTCCTGAACATGAAATATAGGATTAAGCATGATAAATGTGCTTTTGACTCAGCAACCTTATGCATTTGCAACCTTTCTTCTACCTACCCTTTATTTAACCTAACATTTTTTCTTCATTTCATTGGGTGCATTTGAGCTTGCTAACCCTTTATTTCTTTTTCTTTTGATAAGAAAACTATCTAATTCTAACCTTATAACTTCCAATGGCTTAGATTAAACTGATGAGATCATTTTTATTCTCTACCTAACTACTCATCTGCCAAGGTTAAAAAATTTGGCTAGATCTTTATTCTCTATCTATTAACATGAAATTTAAAGCATGAATGAGTCAAGATTAAGCTATTTGACCATCATGGATTGTGGCATTTCTAACAAGCTGCACATAATCTTATTTCTCATAGTAATGTAAAACGTAGTGGCATTTGAATTTGCACACTTTCATGAGTTGTTTTATTTCTTTTTGGGGTTCATATTTTTCACTTTCTTTATGCTTTTCTTTCTTTTTGTCCTTTCATTATTCTTTTAGGACCTACCCTCTTTACATTTTTTAATTTTTTATATGGAATTTTTTTTACAAAAAGCAAAAGTATTTACAATATTACAAGACTAAACATAGCCAATTCAAAATTATGAATCTTATTATTATAGGACCCTAATAGGAGGTAACAACAGACCAAGCTTTTAGTTTGGTAGCTAGCCCTACCAAACCATAGAGGGATTTCTCTATTAAATCACAGCCATGATATGACTAGAATGTAAAGGATTTTAGGTTAGATAGCTGCGCTCAGGTGGGTTTTTGGAAAATTTAGGGACTTTGAACTCTATCCACTGGTGTCTTGTATGGCAGGGACTTTTTCAAGGAGACAGGGACTTGGAACTCTGTCTAGGATAAAGCAACTAACATGCATGACAAAAGCTTCTGAGAATAGAGTACCTCCTACCCATAAAAGTGTCCCATAATCAAGATATAGAACTCTTCTCTACTATGCACTTTCCTTAAAGATAAATCTATGCATAAAGTAGTACTAAGAAAAACACCTAGATTAATATAAGTGAGCATCTAAGTCAAAATATAAAAGTATACTAAATATGGCTCTATATAATTTTGGGAACACTAGAAAAGAATGGTTGCATATAATAACAATACGATTCCTAAAATCAATGTGATTCTTTCATCGTTGCTATACGCTCACAACAAAACAGGAATCTATAGCATGTACCCCAAGGTTGTATGCATTTGTTGAAGGTGTAGATTTAAAAGATTTGTTGAGATGAAGCACTACTGAAGGATAAACACCTTCAAAACAATAGATAAAGTCTACTATGAATTCAACCCATTTGCACATAGACCAAGGCTGCTACTGGGTACACTTTTCCACTGAATGAAAACCGTAATGTATTGTAGTGCTACTAAAGAAAAAACACCTTTAGTGCAACACATATAAAACTCTAATAGATATTGTCATTGTGGCCTGAGTTCTAGATGATCTCATCAATATAGGTAATAACTTCAATAATTGAAAAACCAAAAGGTGAGATGCATAGATCATTTGAAATGACAGATTTGGGCATAATTTAATATTGTTTAGGAGCATTAGTATAGAACATGCAAGGTAGCATGTTGCATCTTTATGTCACAGGCCAAGGATGTGAAGAAATACATAAAATATTAAATATAATGGTATAAGTCGATTGCAGGTTCTTTTGAAACGTGAATGGAATTCTCCTTGTGTGGGTTCTAATCTAGTGGGTATAACTTTAAATAAGAAATTGATAGTTGTGGGGTTGGAATTATCTCACAATTCATGAAAAGTCCCAAATTTGTTCACTAGAAAGAAGTAGAGCGAGTCATCAGGTTTATGAAAGGGAACACCCTATTCGCAGGAAGATAACTTGAAATTATTCGGGCATATTATTTCTTGTCTTCTTGTATGTGTGTGCTTTGAAAAGATAACCACATCCAAAGACTTAATAAAAACTCTGGTAAAGTTTATAGATGTGAAGCACTTCTGAGAAAACCCATCGCTTAATGACAATTGAGCGAGGAATATGATGAAGTATTAAATCTTGTGCTTAGTCATAAAAAGAAAGTTGGGGTATCCAACATCTTTCCAACAAACCGACTCCAACCATAATGTGAAAGGAAAGTTAATTGTGAAACCTCTTTCCCACTTTGTAGTATTGTTGCCTCTTGAATTCCAAAAGGTATCTAGCTACTTAGATCCAAAAAACTCATGCCAGGTAAAATATGCATGATAGAATTGTGATGTGCAAGCTTGACACACGCTCTAGTTTCCCTCTGAAAGAGGGTAAGCCAAAATATTATGACAATATTAGTTGTAATTTGATCATACACTATTGAGGTATTGCATGGAATAAACAATATACTATCAATGCACTAATGAAGAACTCAAAATAAACAAATTTCTTATTGCTACAATAGCGCCACTCTTGGGATTCTCAGATAAAGCACCTAACTTGCATGGAAAAATCTTCCTAGAATAGAGTACCTACTACCTAGAAGTGTGTCCCCTGCTCAAAATATAGAACCCTTCTCTACTGTGCACTTTTCTTAAAGATAAATCTGTGCATAAAACAGAACTAAGAAAAACACCTAAATTAAGAAAAGTGAGCATCTAAGTCAAACTATAAAAGCATACTAAATATGGCTCTATCTATGTTTGGGAAAGACTAAACAAGAATTCTTGCATACAACAACCACAAGATGCCTAAAATCGATGAACTTCTTTCATCACTGCTACACGCTCATAGAAAAGCTATAATCTACAACATGTATCCCAAGGCTGCATGCAGCTACTGAAGACGCAAACCGAAAGGATCTACTAAGATGAAGTATTGTTGAAGGAGAAACACCTTGAAAACTATATCTAGAGTCTAATGTGCATCAAACCCATCTGTGCACAGGCCAAGGTTGCTACTGGGTACACTTCTCCCCTAAATGGAAACTGCAGTGTATTGTTGCTCTACTGAAGGAGAAGCACCTTCAGAGCAACACAGATAAAAGTATAAAATATATTGTCACTGTGCTATTAGTTGTAGAATATCTCATCAATATAGGTAACAACTTCAATAATTGAAAAACCAAAATGTGAGCCACATAAATCATTTGAAATGATAGATTTGGGCATACTTTATTATTTTTTAGGAGTGTTAGTATAGAAAATGCAAGGTAGCTTGTTGCATATTGATGTCACAAACCAAGGATGTGAATAAATATAGAAAAGATTAAATAGCATAGTACAAGTCGATTGCATATTATTTTGAAATGAGAATGGAGTTTTCCTTGTGAAAATTCTAATCTAGTCGGTTTAGATTTAAATAATAAATTTATAGTTATAGGGTTGGAATTGTCTCATGATTCAGGGCAAGTCCCAAAGTTGTTCACTAGAAATAAGTAGAGTGAGTTGGCAGGTTTAGGAATGGGAACACCCTATTCGCAGGTTGATAACTTCAAATTGGTCGGACATATTATTTCTTGTCTTCTTGTACTTGTGTGCTTTGAAAAGCTAACCAACACTAAAGACTCGAGAAAAACTTTGGGAAAGTTTATAGGTGTGAAGCATTTCTTAGAAAACCCATCACTTAATGAAAATTGAGCGAGGAATATGTCGAAGGATTCAATATTGCAGTCAGTCATAAAAAGGAAGTTGGTGTATCCAACATCTTGCCAACAAACCAACTCCAACCATAATGTGAAAGTCAGGTTAACTGTGAAACCTCTTTCCAACTTTTTAGATTTGTCGCCTCTTGAATTCCAATAGGTATCTTGCTACTTAGATCCACAAAAATTGTCCCAGGTAAACTCTACATGATACAATTGTGATGTGTAAGCTTGAAACATACTCTAGTTTCCCTCTAAAAGAGGGTAAGTCAAAATATTATGACAGGCTTAACTGTAATTTCATCATACGTTGTTGAGGTATTGTATGCAATAAACAATATACTATCAATGCACTAATGAAGAACTCAAAATAAATAAATTTCTTGTTGCTACAATAGCACCACTCTTGGGATTCTCCAAGGAGCCACTAAATTATACACATTTGGAATATTTACTTGGTCCATAGAAATATTAAGCAATGGTAGTGATCACTCTTTTCCCTCCCATAGAATGTTTATACAGAGTTAGCAATAAAGTGATTTAAAAGTGAGGTATATGCCTGACAAATAGGAGTCTGACACTTCAACTCTAATTTAGTGACAAGAAAATATTCAACTGTAAATGCCTGATCTTCTATAATATAAATTTCTAGATAAATGGGTAGCCTAAATCTGTCAATTATCCACATATCCCAAAAAACCATCTATGTCTGGACTCTAGTTGTGTATGAGGGAGGGGAGATCACATAAACAATCCATTATCAAAAGAAAAAGTTAAAGCACAACATTCTATGGATATTTTTTTTAAATTTTATTACATACCTTAGAAAGTTTGAAAGGACATAACTGAATATTCCCTCTCCTTCCACACTTCATTAAATATGCCCCTTTTCCAATGTAGATGTGGTATGCAGAATCACAATCAGAAAACATAATATGAAAAGTAAGTTTAATGAATTAAAGTAGATTTGTTATACCTCAAGAAAATGACTTTGAGAAATTGGATTCATTCTCTACAAAAGATGATATAGCAAGATCTAAACACATTTTTAATTGAAACAAAGGTAAATTGGATTCATGCTCTGCAATAGATGATATAATGAGATCTAATGACATTTTCAACTCACAAAGTTAAGTTGAGTAAGCTCAAGCTCCAAAATGATGGCATCCAGCTTCTGAGTGTCAGTTACTATACATATCTAGCTAGAGGCTATAACATAAAGATATTTGTTATATGTGAAGATAAAAAAATGAAAGGAATGTAAAATTTTGACCATCAACTATAAGTTCCTTTCAAGGACTAGATCAAACCATAACCTTGTTATCAAGATAATCAACTCACCCATGCTAGTATGATTCTAGTAGTTTCATGATAAAACTCAAACTCAATAAACTTCAAACAACATTAATTAACCAAAAATAATTTTGAGGTTGGTTACCTAAGGATTATATCATACTAAATTACCTTTTGCATCTAACATTGAAGATGATTGTGAAAGAAATGAAGGCAAATCAGTGATTATGGTGGATGCATGTGATGAAATAAAATAAAAAAAGACCTTTATTCTTGTTACCGATGAGCCTTCTAGGGGATTCTTGGATGAAGTTGATCCTTGTCTGCTTTCTGAAACCAAAGAGACACTTTCTAGCTACTCTGATTTGATAGAAAAAAACCCTAATGCTTATGAAAATGAATATGGAAAGCAATAAGCATCGATGAACTTGGTCTTGAAGAAGGTGTCTCAAACTCTAATATGGATAGTATTTTAAATTTCTACAGCTACTAGAGGGTTTTCCCAGTTGGGTTCCTTAGAAAATTTTGCTTCTTTTGCTATAGTGTGATTGCATTTTATTTCTGTTTTATTCCACTACAAATTGGTAGAGATATTTGTTGTCTTGGTGCAACAATTAGTTTCATATTTATTCATTCAAGTAGTAGCATAATTTCAAGGAAATTATACAGAAGGGACAGTTAATCTATATTTTCACTTATATCTTTTCCAAGTAAAATTCACAACTAAATTTTTATCCAAAGTGTTTAGGTTACTAGGAAGTGTTATCACAACATATCTCAACATTGCAAGGCATAAATCATACCACTCAATAAGGGTGAGACTTGAGATACAAAAATCTTCCCAAGTTATGCAAGAAAGAAAATTGCTGATTTTCAGTTCTAAATCTATCCAACCAGAACAAAATTATGCCATTTTCAACACCCTCTAGTCAAAGCTATTCCTAGCCTTATTCAACTCAATTAAGAATATATCAATCTCGTTGAGATTACTTCTTCATTTCATGCTTCTATGTTATGTATTTATGCAACCTAATATATCATTTATGTTAAGTGATTATTCATTCAAAATTATTTAGTCTGTCCAACACATCTACCTTATTTTCTGATCAGTTTCTAGGCAGACTCTATCAGACATTTGTAGTAGAAAATAGAATACTATTTTAGTACCTAGTGTTATAAAATTCTAATCTGGAAGAAGTATTTTGGGTTTTTCCCTAAAAATATTTACTAAATTTTCAATCCCAAAGCCATTTCAGGGAGAATTTTAGTATTATTTTTTGAAAAATTGAATGCAACTAAAAGAAATTCCTCCTGTTTTCTCAAAACATTATAGAACCAAATATGAGTGATTTTAAAGAACTTAAGATTTGGAAATAATTAAATTTCCCTTCACTTTTCCAGGACCATATATGAGAGAATTCACAAAACCTGATATTTGGATTCTGGAAACACTTAAATTTCACCTCAATTATTAAGATTGGAAGTTCCTTGAGATGCAAACATGTAGCATTAAGGATGTATTTTTCTTGTTTAAGGACAGTGTTTGTTTTATAAATAGTGATACAAGAATCCTTGTATACATGCCTAACACAGTTCTTTGGTCACAAGTAATGAAACTGAACTCCATCAATACATAACAGACAAGGTAGAATGTAAGAGAGCATCTACTTTTCAACATATACTCTAACAAAAATAAACATCTATACAGTCATATAAAGTTGTCACCACACCAAAAAAAGGAATTAAAAACAAAAATAAAAATAGGAACAAGCTTGGATTGTTACGGTTACCGTAGCAAAATGTTAAATAGGATCAATATGTTAATATGGAAAATAGTGTAGTTGATTATGATTTATTGGCCCAAGGGGTTAGCCCAACCTAATGTCATTAATGTTACTGTGTATTTGGCTAGTTCTATCTTGGCAGGTGCCCTGTTTGAAATCCCTTGGGTGAGGTGCACTTGTCAATGCCAATGGGTTTACCAGGGATGCCATCCATGAATGTGGGGAACATCCATTGGGATTCCTGAGAGAGGTTTTCTTGGAAAGAATAAAAATAGGATTTCCTAAAGAGAAATTTTGAGATGCATACAGTGTACACCCAGTAAAATCAACTCTATAGAGACAAACCATAAAAGAAGGAAAAATACATATCCTTTTACCTAAGTGCCCTTGTGAGTGTGCGCTTCAAGTGAGACTTCACCATGGAGATCACCTTCTCCTTTGCACCTTCAAGTTTGTAGACTCCATTTTCATGACGTTTACTAAATGAACTACCATTGTTTAGCTGATGATGTAAACTGTTACTTCTTTCAGATAATATTATACCCAATATCTCATTAGAAACACTAGGAGATGACAGCCTATTATTTCCAACATCCCTACATTATATCTCCTATGTTATCCTTTCTGGATTTTCGAAATCGTTAGTAGTTGTAGGAATGTGTCTATCTTGACTATATCTAGTTCTTGATTGTACATGAGTAGTTAAGATTCTTCTGCTCACAACAATTAACCTTGCATTGCCAATCAATTCTTATAGATCATTTTTATGACCAGAAGATGACCCCTGCCAATGTCTTCTATATTTATGAGAATTAGCCAGACCTATATTATCTTCTCTTTATGCTAGACTAGGTTCCATCATTGCCCACGCCTGATTAACATCAGATTTAACTGTATAATTTTCCATGTTTAAAACAGGGGCTAAATTACTTCTCTAAGCTAATTCACAAAAGAGAAGTGACCTGTTGTTGGGTTGGGGTTGTACAATTGCATCAGTCCCATCTCTGGCCCCAAATCTGTCAAGGGAAGATCTAGGTGTAAACTACTAAAAGCCTCTTCCTGGTGCATACTAATTCTCATGTAAAGCCTATACATGCTCCTGAAGTATGTGCTTACCTAAGAGAGTCTTGGGATGTAGACCCAGATACTTTAGTTTGCCTAAGTGAAGCCCTTGCTGCATCTAGCAATCTAGGAGATGGATTTGGAGTGCTTCGTCACAAAATCCTTTTGCGAATTGTTCTTACATGAGTTGGCCTTGTCTCTATGAGAGGAGTAGAAGGAGAAGAAAGTGGTGATAATTTGAGCTCTAAGTTTATTCTTTCTACAACAATCCAAACTGGAGCATCTTCCATAAATCCTGTAATTCCTAAGCTTCATCCCCATTGTCAAAATCAAGCACAAAATCCTCAACATCTTCATCATGTGTGCTGGAATGTCCAGGCATAGATTGGTCGCCTTACCAATACCAATCTCCTTAAGGGATAGCCCTTCCAAGGCCAACATAATATGTATGATATGTTGAATCATAGTGATCACACAATAATAAAACATCACCATCACCAGCCTCATTACAATCTAAGTAAACTATATTTACATAGGGATTAAGAAATCCCATCACTTCTTCTTCTGAAGGTTGATATACATGCCAAACAGAACCAGATCATATAATAAAATCGTCCTTCAAACGCAGAACCGACTCCTTAAACTTCAACCCTATGTATGCAAATAAATAATCATGCTTCGCAAGAAAGATAGTAAGATAAAGGTAATGAAATATCTTTAAGAAATCCAACAAGGTGTTGTAGCTGGAAACTGATATCAACAAATTGTAAATCACCAACAAACACAAGGATTGATAGAAGAAAAGGATGAAATAAAATGAACTAGACCTAGGGGAACTCAAATGTATATGTCTTTAAACATGAACCTATAAATTCAAAGAACCCTGATAAATAAATATTACTGTTGTAAATAGAACATAAACTACTCCAAATAGTTATTGGGAAAATAAATAAATTCTATCATTCAAACAAGGGCATAAAAATGTTGTCAAATGGAAAGTTGAAAGCAGTTAAAAACATCACGGGCATGTTGCAAATCTAATACCTATCACTGAAATCAAGAAAACTACCATTGGAATGTCAAGCTTGGATCTACTTCTCTATTGAATCTATTCATCTACTTATCTACACAATTTGTTATAACTACACCAAATGGTGCTACATGATAAATAATTTGTAACTTCAACATATATTTTCAAACAAAGGCTACCTTATGGACATTGGAATGAGTGATGCAAGAGCATCCCTAGTCCATTAGTGTTCTTGCATCACCAAAAACGTGTTTAAATTCCAACATCCTGTTCAAGTTTAATCATCAATTTCTGCTTGTGAGACTTACATGAGCCCACAGGAAATCACTCTTAGTTTCGCTGACTCCCACTTCAAACATGACATTTCTAAAAATAGCTAGAAGGAAAGGCAAGGTACAATGTACTTATTTTATTCACCCATTACACTGGAACCACAATAAAAACAAGATTTGAGATGACAGATTGCTGCTACTGGAGAAATAAGACAAAAACAAAGAGATACCAAATTAGCAGAAATACAGTAGGGTGCGATGGCATGGCATCACAGATCTTGTTGTTTCTAGAAACATCTTGCTGAATGATGAAACAAAAATCAACTCCAGCAATAATTAAGACATTCATTGCAAAGGAGGATATCACTGAGAATTTTTTTTTAACATACACTAGAAATCACTAGGCTAAAGTGGAAGAATTCATTGAGGAAAACAAATTAAGAGAAGCAACAAACTCTCTCGAGAAGAATGCACCAACTTCCACAAATGAAATTAAGGACAATAATTGGGAAAGAAGATCCTTGGAGTAGTTGAGGCATATCATTGGGAAATTGAGGAAGATCACTCCACTTAAAATGAAGAGATTGATAAGGAATAATCACTGAGCAACAAGAAAGGTAAATTCCTGGAAAGAAAACTAGCATGGAATTTGTGCCTAAATAAGAAACCATGCAACCCATTGTTGTGTGAGAAATAGAGTATTTCCTTTTATTGATCCTTTCTTAATCTGTGCATGAGGATTAATTTTTGCTGCAGAGTGAATGTCATTGAGTAGCATCATTGTTATTTCGCTGATTTACTTTAATGTTATAATACAAGTTCAATGATAAAATCCTCATGTGGAATTGTTTGGCTTCTATTTAGTGATGTATATTGATTGTGATTGACACCATCCACTGAGTAGTAAATTTTATTTGTTACCTACCTACAACATATTAGTATGCATTTGTGTAGGTTTTTTGTTTTCAAGCACCCATCAATTACTGTTAAAGTAGGAATAACATGCAGTGAGGCAAATCCAACAAAGGAGGGAGAAAAACATTTATGCATTTCTTGTCTGTCACGAAAAATCCAGTAGCACTAGGGTTTGTAGGGTTTCTCTGATTTTGGAAATGGGAGGGTTTAAGTTTATTGTATGTCTTCTTCTTTTAATTGATGTGTGTTCCTCAGTATTGGTTGAATAGCAGCCCCTTGTTTTAACTTAGCACAATGGTCCCCTACTCACTACTAGTCCTACTGTGGATGTTCATATGATTTGGTATGGCAGATTCAACCTTGGTCAGCATTCCATTGTGGTAGATTTTGTTTAGTCCTTGGAAGCCAGCAAGACCCTAGAGCCCTCTTTGTACATATGGTGTAAAACCACTTAGAGATACTGTGGTTAGTCCAACAAGGCCATCACCATGGAAAATAAAAGGCTAGGAAAGCAGATGTTGGATGTCGGTTATTCCCTCAACATATCTTTGAAGCAAAGCCAAATTATAACTCTGGTTCAAGGGGAAATTGCTTCCAAAGCTCTACTAGAGAATGGAAATGTCGTGTATTTGGTACTCATGTTTGATGATGTTAATATAGAGGGCTTCTATATTCTCCACAACTACAATTGAAAACAATCAATGGGCAAGAGGATCCTTGGATTAGTTAAGGCATATCACTGGGCAATTGAGGAATATCACTCCACTAATAATGAAGAAAATTGTTAAAGAATAAACACCGAGAAACAAGAAGGGTAAACTCATGGAAAGAGAACTAGCATGGAATCTTTGCGTAAACAAGAAACCATGCAACCCATTGTTCTGTGAGAAACAGAGTATTTAATTTTATTTATCCTTTCTTAATCTCGTGCATGAGGATCAATTTCTGCTGCAAAGTGAATGTAATTGAGTAGCATCACTATCATTTCACTAATTTACTTGAATGTTATAATACAAGTTTAATGATAAAATCGTCAGGTGGAATTGTTTGGCCTCTGTTTAGCGAAATACATTGATTGTGATTGACACCATCCACTGAGATGGGTAGTAAATTTTATTTCTTATCTATAGGTTTTGTGTTTTCCAGCACCCATCAATTGGTATTAAAGCAGGAAGAACCTGCAGTGAGGCAAATCCAACAAAGAAGATTTTTTTCTCCCTCCTTTGTTGCAAATCCAACAAAGGAGATTCAAGGGAGAGAAGTAGCTCCAGGATGAGAACTGGAAATATGATGTCTAGAAGCCTGTTGCAAAAAGAGAAAAAACATGGTATGTGGAGGAGTGGACATGAATTGGAGAAGCATATATCGAAGAAATGAAAACATTATGGAGATGTTGAGAACAATTACTACAACACTAAAACCATAGAAACAACCCAGCTGAGAAAAATTATAGCCAAAGTAAATGATGGAAGTGAACATGAAGGGAAACAAGGAAGCCTGAGAGGAATCCTGAGAGAAAAATTAGAGGACTCTCTTTTAAAATAAGAATGTGATAGAAAACTTCAGGCTACTAACTTCGTCGCTTGTGTGGAGCTGTAACAAGGGTCTTTTTCACCTCTAGTTATCTCACATTACAAGTCAATCCGGGAGCGTTTTGTTATTGTAAGGGACATCTTAATTTGAGGCTATTTGTCAGGATAATGCTTCGTAGTATAGATCTAAAGAATACAAGAGTAAACGGATGCTAATGCTAAATTACTTTTGCATAAAGAAATCACACACGCAGCAACTTCGTCGGTCGAGGGTATGGAATTAATAACCTATCCCCCTAGAAACTGATGAAGGAGTATGGATCATGATCTGGGAGCATTATAGCGTCTGCTGTATCTCACAACAGTCTTGAACCTCCTCTCATGCCACTTCAATAAACGCAAGCGAAAGGAACAGCAAGAAAACAGAATGAAACAACAACTTCAGAAATGGAACAGCAATAAAAGGAACGGCAGTAAATGGAACGGCAATAAATGGAACGGCAATAAGGAAACTAAGTCTCGCGAGGTCTACACTTCCAATCCTTGGCACACACTTGCATACAAAAAAGGAAAGCAATCATTTATACAGGTTTGTAGCTTGATCAAATGGAACAGCAAATTATCAAAGACAGGAAACGTCAATCATATGTACACGATCTGCAATAGTCACCAACAATCCATTAACCCCAATCACCTGTAGCTGAAATATTCCACTTATGAATTCTGTAATTAGTGCAAACAACTCAGATCAACAGTATGCGAAGAATCCTTTATTACAGAGATTTATAACAGGGAAGCTACAGATGAATAAATATGAAACAACATGTAACCATAACAGATTATAAGAAACAAACCACACAAAGCAGAATTGTAATGGTACAATCAGCCAGTGTCCGTTGGAGCCGGGCCCAAAGCTTCCAATGGCGCACTGCCGTAAACTACTTCAGACGCACGGAGAAATTAACACCGAGATATTATATTAACGCATCAATGAGAGTACAAAACTAAGTCTCAGAGAGACTCAATAGTCTGAGTTCAACTGATAATAAAATTCATGAACAGAAAGTTAAAGATACAAAAGTCATCCCCTAGTTTCAATGCTACCCTCCTTTTATACAATTAACGGCGGAGTTCATCGGTCGACAAAACGATTGATCGTAGCGATCCCTCAGGATCGAAGATCCTGAGGGATCCGCTAAACTGTTAACGCTTTCCTCTACTCGGCCTGTAATTCCGAACTGGCAGTCCTTCATCTCGTTTCGGACTGATCTCCCTTGATTTACTCGACCTGGTCTGAACCTTATTTAGAATTGGAGGGACAGCCGTTATCTTCTCGTCAAATCCCCGTTTCGCATTGCGCCTTCCTGCTTTTACCTTTTCCTGCGTAGAGAAGACAACTGTTAGTGATTGGATCATTTTAGACTCGTTGTCTTTGCATTTCCCCTACTTTATAATAAAGAAAAGATTACAACTATTGCTTAAAACATCACTAAATCATTTATTAAAACATACCTTCCCAATGCTCTACACACCCCCCGACTTACTCTGTTTCATGGCCTCATGAAACCGTTATAATTAACATGGAGAGCAGTAAGAGAATAGGCTGGAGAGGGTACTTCATGAGGGGGTCTGCAACCATGATAGGCAACCAGATTATCAAAGAAATAATGCAACTGATCTGCAGGCATATCATACGAGGCCTGGTACCCTGGTGCAGGGTGCCAGATAATTGGGCTACGGAACCGATATCCTAACCATGATGGTCCAGCTTGCAGAATGCACTGGCCATAAAAAGGCAATCGTTCAGCAGCCAGCTCAAAGTTCTCATATCTGAAGGGCTCCCTGAGCTGGATGCTTGGGGTGGAAATCCGATAACGGAATTTGGCAGCCTCCAAGGCGGAATCTTTAATAACCAGGAAGTATTCTAAGCTATTTCGGATCAACTCCTCATGCATGGGTCCTAGTAGTTTCATAACGCCAGGGTTTCTCATAAGGCTTTTATGTGATTGCCATAGGCGAACTGGATCTCGAGGCTCAGCCCTGACCCATAGATCCAGGCTGTGCTCCTGCCTCTGAAAGGCATTGTAAGCCCTGAGCCATTTTAACTGGTTGACCCCAAATGAAACAAAGGCTTGCAGCTGTATATCCCCCACAAAGGGGCCAGGGTTTAGATCAGTTTCCTGCTCAAGCACCATATTGTGCAAATAAAATTCGCATAATAATCGTTGGACCTTAACCCCATAATGTTTGCAACAATCAATAAAATCATTAACAGTGTTAATCTGAATGGGGGCACCTGCCCTGACAGCTTTTATTTTCAATCTTAAGTATCTTTCAAGGAGGAATAAAGCATAATTCTTCGCGGGGGCCCTGCAAGTCAAAACATCATCATACAACGAACATACAGTGTCCAATTGTTTAATAACAGTATCTAGTCGACGTGTTACCTTGGCAACCTTTTCCTGCTCCTTCTGCCATCCTTCAAAAGCCCGACTCTCCGATTCACTCATGTTTCTCAGCTGCTGTTGCAGTTCTTCATGTTTTTCCAGAGGGATCCTTTGTTGCTCTAACTGCTCAGCCCTCTGCTGCAATTCTTCGTATTTTTCTCGAGGAATCCTCTGCTCAACTTCCTGCTGCAGCTCTTCATATTTTTCTCGAGGAATCCTCTGCTAACCTCCTGCTGCAGCTCTTCATATTTTTCTCGAGGGATCATTTGTTCCCGTAGCTGTTCAGCCTCTTGTTGGGCCTGACTTATCTCGCGGCGCAAGGCCTTGGTTTTTGGATCCCTTTCCCATAATTCCCTGGAGGCCGGAAGTTTCGCCTGGACCTTTACATTTCGTCGCTTAATTCTCCTTGAAGGTGGTGTCTCAGTGTGAACTGCTCTATTTTCCCCTTCCTTCTTGACATGTACAAAGGGGTGCGGTGGTCCTTCTGTAACTGGGATGTCGTCTTGTGGCTCAACTTTAATTGGAACGGCAGTTGGTTCTAATGGGCTGTTTGGAATATCAGCCTGCTCCTCTATGTCAATAGGAACGACATTCTGGTGCTCTGTTCCAGATGGAACAGCATTTTGTTCCTCAGTATTAATTGGAACAGCTGCAGGCTTGCTAGCAGAGTATCGACCTACTAGATGCCTATAGGTGCTCTGTCTTCCTCTCTGAGAGGACCCAGCTGTATTTGCCCTTCTTTTTCTTCTCACAGTCCTCTTTATTCTCAAACTGGCTTTCAGACTTCGAATTTTCCGTCGAAGCTGGGCTATAATGGTCAGCAATTTCTGCTGTTTTCTTCTCAACTTCTTAATTTCTTTTGCCTCGGCTGTGGGCACATGGGCGGCCCTCAGTTCTGCTCCTCTTTCATCGAGGGTTTCTTCCATCATTCGGGGAACGTCCTGTTCCCGACAAACATTTTCATCCACCCCGCCATCAGCGGATGGATTTCCTTCTGGTGTTTTAGGAACGGCTTGTTCCTGATTGGTATTCACATTTTCTTTGTCGATGACAGGGGGGTTTTCTTCCCCTGCCATTCCATCATGCAATTCGTCACGCGTATCTTCCTCAAATGGTCCTTCGGGAGGCTCTGCCGGACTGGAGGGTGAAGGATAACCTCTAAGGCTGGCCAAGATGGTGGCCATCTCTTCTTCCTCCACAGGGTTTTGTGGATGGCTACCCCCCAATTGTTCCATCTCCTTCTCCTGAATTGGCTGCTCAGCAGCTCCCTCTGGATAGCTGGTCTCGGCCGCAGAGTCGTCATCCCTATCTCCTTCTTCAGCTCCTACTTCATTCTCTGTTTGTTCCAGGTTTTCCCCAGGTATTTGTTCTGGCGCTGGAGGGTCCTCTATTATTTCAATCGGCTGGCCTATGTTTGGCTGGATTTTTTCCAGCCTACCTCTTATCTTTGCCAACCGAACTGACTTTCTAGGCCTCCCGGGCTATTCGGGTGTGCTGACCATCTGTTCCTCCGCCTCCACCTTTCTGCGTTTTTCAACCTGTTCTTCTGTGCCAGAGGAATGCCTTCGCTTTAAGGTAGCAGGTCTTTCTGCGGCCAATTCCTTACGTTTTTCTGCATGTCTAGTTGCTTCAGGGGTGCATTTTTGTTTCCCTAGATTTATGCGTTTCTTCGCTTGCTCGGTTGTGCCCGAGGGTTGCTTAGGTTTTGGCGTTTCTCTGGGTTTTTTAGGTGTTTCGGCGGTGCTAGCGGGGTGCTTCGTCTTTGGGGATGGTGATTCTACTCCCCCTTCAATTGCTGTAAGAAGTTCCCGCCAGCTGGTCTGCTGCCGAGCGAGACTGTATGTCACTATCAGGCGGATCAGCCCGTGGTGGCTAACCACTGCGTCTTCATGGTGTGCCTTTTTCAGGCTCCGAGAGGTATCATGCAACAATGAATTTAACAATGCAGGGAGATTCACAGCACATTTTCCTTTTAACACAGCTAAGAGCTTAAGGTGACGCGACCTTACCACATCTTTTCGTCCTTCGCAGGTGATGTAGCTCTGTACTACCTTTGCCAGTTCGCTCCAAGGTTCTCCCAGTGTTGCCGGCAGCACTCCTTTTCCCTTCACTGTCAGCTCCTGCCCTTCATCTTGGAAGAGTTCTACGATCTTTTGCAGTCTTTCTTTCTTTGTTGTCCATATTGGACCTAAGTCTGGTAATCCGGTTACTTCCGCGATTATTTCCTTCGTGACTGCTATCTGCTTCCCACCTACCACTGAGTGTTCTTCCTGCAAATTCTGCAGGAATTCCATGGCCACTATTTCGTTTGATTTGCGCAGGCGGCCAAAATAAGTTAACCACCCTGCTTTCTCTAAGATCTTCCGAGCGGCTTCGGAAACTATGAGCTCGCTCGGCTCGCTTCTGATAGACTTTCCCCCCATGGTTCTGTTTCAGGGTCTAGATGGAACAGCAATGCAAAGAACGTAATTGCGGCAAAAAGAAAAGATACAGAGCATGCATGAATAATTGATCATAAATAAAAACTTTTTCAAAAAATAGCATTGTCATGCCGTTAACGCATATCGTACCTCCGTATCATATCATTTCCGAATGATGTGTTAACACGTGGCCGGCGGAGTAATGAAGTCACCTCCCCCCCATGCGAAATGATAGGCTGCCCCAGCCGTCAAATAGAAGAAGGCGGTCATTCCATCACCGAGTCATAATAGAGCAGCTTTTAAAATTTTGCCATGTTTCAGATTAGACAAAGAAATACCGAGATCGATGCGACAGATAGATCGCGTTTAACATAAGCCTTCGTGATGTGATGCAGAACATAAGGATAGGACGTCTAGCACTCATGGAAAGTCTGAGATTGTCATAGCCAATGCCTTTGCCATAATTGGTAATGATAAATGGTCATCTGACGTATCCATTAAGGTGTAAGATATAATTATTACAAGGATAGAAAGAAAGATTTAATAAGATCCAAATTGGTGTATATGTTTTGACTCCGATACCATTAACAGAGCTCTGCTGCCGACCGGTGTTTATAACCGTGGCAGAGTTGTTTATTTCACCCCGGAACCATAGTCCTTTGTGTAGTTTTGAAGAGCAATTCTTGTCAACATGCAGGCCATCATGCTGGCTTGGTAACCAGATAACCATGACGCCATTCACCAGAGAGGCGCGAAACGTGGGCAGGCTGGCTCGTGATGAGACCCCCTGTTCCAAGGTTTGTTTATATAATGAACCTGTTGGACCATATCCCTGGTGTGGTGGCCATGATGGGAATGCCACTTCGCTTCCAATCTTATGATCATAGTAGGCTGGTTCTTAATGAAACCCCCTATCCTGCATTTGACAAATAATTTCTTTTGGTTCTGCTGCTTTTTCTTTTGAGATAGACTTTTGCTCTTGTATAGTTACACATAAGGGTGGTTCAGCCCTCCTTAAGAGTGGGAATGGCGGAAGAAGTCTTGTTATCCCAATAGGAAGATATAAATTTTCTATTCTTATTTCCAAGTAATAATAAAGAAAATTGTAGGAACGTAACATGATAAAGTTTTCCAACAGGGCAGAGGAAGTGAGACTTATGGCTGAAAGAATGATGAGTGTATGGTTTCCTCCTTTGTTGCATCAATACTAGGGCTGTTATAGATAGCGATTTATGATGTGCTGATCTTGATATATCATGCCTTTTATATTTGTTGCATAAATATATAGCTGCTACTTATGGCCTCGGGACAATGTTTTCTTCTTATAGAAAGGACGAGGGCATACTATTTCTTTCTTACAAGGGAGGGTGGGAGGGATCTTTTTGATGCAATGTCCTAAGATAACAAAAGCACTCAAATGCTGCTTGCTAAAAAAAAGATTGAAAAAACACACAAATGTTGCTCCTTAAATGGAATAAGAAAATTCAAAAGTGTTGTTCCTTTTGAAAAGGAACAGCAAAAATTCAAAAGTGCTGTTCCTTTTGGAAAGGAACAGCAAAAATTCAAAAAGTGTTGTTCCTTTTGGAAAGGAACAGCAAAACTCAAGGGTGTCGTTCCTTTTGAAAAGGAACAGCAAAGCACACAAGTGCTGTTCCTTTTGAAAAGGAACAGCAAAAATTCAAAAGTGCTGTTCCTTTTGAAAAGGAACAGCAAAACACGCAAGTGCTGTTCCTTTTGAAAAGGAACAGCAAAACACACAAGTGTTGTTCCTTTTGAAAAGGAACAGCAAAAACACGCAAGTGCTGTTCCTTTTGAAAAGGACACAAGTTCCTTTTGAAAAGGAACAGCAAACACACAAGTGCTGTTCCTTTTGAAAAGGAACAGGACACAGCAAAACACACACAGTGCTGTTCCTTTTGAAAAGGAACAGCAAAACACACCAGTGCTGTTCCTTTTGAAAAGGAACAGCAAAACACACCAGTGCTGTTCCTTTTGAAAAGGAACAGCAAAACACACCAGTGCTGTTCCTTTTGAAAAGGAACAACAAAACACACAGTTGAAACATATATACAAAATTTACAATCTTATATACAAAATGTGGTAATAAAGAATGAAATTCTTACGAATCTATAGGGGAGGAAGTTTTTGCTTCCTCTCCCATAATCTTGATGTTAGTATCTTGGCGTAACTGCTGGCAAAATGATTCCCGAGTGAGCGGTTTGCGATACAGACGAACTCGGTGGTCGTTTACCTTAAATGTATATCCAGATCCATCGATTGTAATCAAAGTAAGGGTCCCATTGTCATGGACTTTTTGAATCTCGTATGGTCCCAACCATCGAGTCTGAAGCTTCCCCGGGAAATCCTGAAATCTAGAATCATATAACAGAGCCCAGTCTCCTTCGTGAAATATCTTATTTTTGATGAGCGCATCATGCCATTTGGCTCGCTGCTGCTGGATGAGTGCTGTATTCTGTAATGCAGCGAGCCTTGTTTCGTCCAACTCATTAATTTGCTGTAATCGATTTTTCTGTGCTTCACTTAAATCTAATCCGACTTCTTGGGCAGTTCGCAGGGTTTGGATCTCAAATTCTATAGGAAAAATGGGTTGCTTTCCAAACACTAAGTGATATGGTGAATAGCCAGTGGTACTTCTCCATGTGGTTCGATAAGCCCACAGTGCCTCCGGTAGTCGGGCGGCCCAATCGCGGCGGTGTGAGGCAACAGTTTTTGTCAAGATGGACTCTATTATCTTATTACTGTTCTCGACTTGCCCATTTGCCTGCGGATGGTATGGGGTAGTAATTTTGTGATGTATGTGATGGTTATTGAGTGTTGCAGCTAATTTATGTCCCACAAATTGTGGTCCTCCATCTGTAACCACTTCCCTTGGGAGACCATAACGTACAAACAAATGGAACAAGAACTGAATTACCGACTCCTCTGTAGCTCTGGGTAATGCCTCCGCCTCAACCCATTTGGTAACATATTCAGTTGCCACCAAAATGTAAGTTTTTTGGTTTGATGGGGGGTTGATGGGTCCGACAAAGTCCAGAGCCCAGCGTTCGAAAGGTTCGATCACCAATTGAGGCCGCAAAGGCATTTCGTCTGCTGGGCCAGGTCGTCCTACACGCTGACAACTATCACAGGCCTGGACAAATTTTTTGGCATCTTTGAAGATTGTAGGCCAGTAATATCCTGTTTGTAATACTTTGTGTGTTGTCCTTCGTTCAGCGAAATGTCCTCCACATGGCCCGTCATGGCAGGCTTTCAAGATATCAAAGATTTCGTCTTCTCGAATACATCTTCTGATTTCCATATCTGCGCCTGTGTGAAATAGATAGCCCCCAACCCACGAAAATCGATTGCTTTTCGCAACGATCTGTTTCCGTTCGTTGGGAGTTAAATGTTTTGGAAGCTTACCCACTGCAAGATAATTAGCCACATCAGCGTACCAGGGAGTCTGAACAGCGACTGCAAATAAGTGTTCATCTGGGAATTGGTCCTCAACTGCTGCTGTTTCAACTGCTTTTGGTATTCGTGAAAGAAAATCAGCTACAGGGTTCTCCTTCCCTGGTCGGTCTCTGATTGTAATGTCAAATTCCTGCAACAAGATCAACCACCTGGTTATTCTTCCATTTGTAACAGGCTTATTTGCTAAATACCTAATAGCAGAATGGTCTGTAAACAAAATAACGGGATAGCCTGTAATATAGTGTCTAAATTTATTAATAGCATGTATCACGGCTAAAAATTCTTTTTCGGTAACAGTGTAATTTAATTCAGCCGGAGCCAAATTTTTGCTGATGTAATAGATAGCGTATGGTCTTTTCTCTTCTTCTTGGCCCAACACTGCACCGATTGCTGTGTCTGAGGCGTCGGTTGAAATTTGGAATGGTAAGTTCCAATTAGGTCCTCTGAGAACTGGAGCTGTAGATAGCAACTTTTTTAACTCTGTGAAGGCTCGATCACATTTTTCTGTCCACAAAAAATCAACATTTCTAGTTAATGCATGTAGAGGTGCGGCAATACGTGAGTAATGTTGTATAAATCGTCTATAATACCCAGAAAAACCAAGAAAACTGCGTACCTCTGTTTGATTAGTGGGGGTTGGAATAAGCATGAGTATTTGAATTTTAGCCGGGTCTACCTGAATTCCAGCTGCTGAGATGTGATGTCCCAGAATGAGTCCTTCTGTCATCATCATGTAACATTTTTCGTGACTCAAGCAAAGCCTGGTAGCAATGCAACGCTCTAGAACTTTTTCGAGAGTGTCCAGGGCTGGATCAAAGTCATCTCCATATGGTGTGAAATCATCCATATAGACTTCCAATCCATCATTAATTAAATCTGCGAAGATGCTAAGAACAGCCCGTTGGAATGTAGCCGGAGCATTACATAATCCAAAGGGTAAGACTCGGTATGCGAACGTTCCCCAGGGGCAAGTAAAGGTAGTCTTGTCCTGGTCTTCAGGGGCAATCTGAATCTGGTTATATCCGCTGAAGCCATCCAAGAAAGAAAAAAATTTCTTGCCTGCTAAGGTGTCCAATACCTGGTCTATGAAAGGGAGAGGGAAGTGATCTTTTTGTGTAGCTTTGTTTAATTCTCTGTAATCAACACAGATCCTCCATTTCCCGTTCTTTTTAGGTACTACCACAAGTGGGGAGACCCATTTGCTGTCAGAAATAGGATAAATAAAATTAACGTCTAATAATTTCTGCAGCTCATCTTTTACAACATCTTTTAAATGGGGATTGAGTCTTCTCTGTGGTTGGCGAACTGGTCTTGCATCTTTCTCGATATAGATACGATGTGTACATAGCTGGGGATCAATCCCCTTCATATCGGGATAGTCCCAAGCAAATGCCTCCTGATACTTTCGTAGGAGCTGGATGAGTTTGGTCTCTTGTTCAGGTGTCAGATTAGCGTTAATGTTTAAAGTTTTGCCCGGTGCAATTTGTATTACTTTGCTGTTAGCAACAGAGGTTACAGGTATATTTGGGTCATTGTCATCTTTTAGAGGATCTTCCTCTAATTCGTTATCAAATGCCGCTTTTATCATAAAGCATTGTGTATACGATGTGGACTCTGTTTGATTAATGAATTTATTGATGGCATCATCTTCCGTTTGATCTTTAAAATCTAGCGCTTCCTGAACTGTTAATGGTGGTCTAATATTATCAGTAATATATGAGGCAGGGCGCAGATTGGTCATCGATATATGAGGTGTGATGCTTGGCTGGGCTGGCGGGTACAAGATTAAATTTTTGATATCCGGTCCTCTGGTTATGGTCATGTTTCCCTGCCGGCATCCAATGTAGGCGTCAGCAGTAGCGAGCCATGGTCTACCTAGAATTAGCGGAGGTCCATCTAGTCGGGTTTTGGGATTAATCACCAGAAAATCGGTCGGGTATTCCCAAGAGTCCACTGAAACCATGACATCATACAAGGTGCCTTCTGGTCTTATTACTGATCGGTTAGCTAGTTCTAGTAAAGTGGAAGTAGGCTCTACCGATGTGATTCCAAGCTTCTGGCAGGTTGATGTTGTCAGGATGTTAATCGCAGCCCCTAGATCTACTAAAACGTTGGTCAGGGTCTGCCCACAGACTTGAACAGTGACAATTGGGTTTCCAGGATCCTCATATTTAATTGGTGTTTCTTTCCCTGATAAGAGGTCGGATAAGGTGCCGACTACCTGGACTCTAGGGTTAGGAGTTATATTTCTTTTTGTTTTTCTGCTACACAGGTCTTTTATGGTTTTTGCATATATGGGGATGTCCTGTATAGCCTGAAGGAATGGAATTCTTATATACAAGTTTTGGAGTTCTCCCAGAATATCAAAATCCGGATATTGCATTTGTCTTGGAATGGCCAGTCGTTCTGGGAAAGGTGGAGAAGATGTAAGTACTTGCTGATGAACTTGGTCTTTACTTACTTCTTCTTGTTGTGACGGCTATTCTATCGGTAACTGGTTTTCAATATGAGCGGTTCTATGTCCCTCAGTTTCTATTATTCGCCCAGATCTCAACTGAAGATCATTGCACTCCTGTAGAGCAGATTCAATCTCGGAAGATTCTATAATTTGAAGAGATTGAACTGGCCGATTATTTGGGTTCGGGTTGGGTTGGGCTGGGAGCTGCGGTCTTAGGTTGGGCTGGGGATTTTGTTGCAAGGCTGGCAGAGTTGGTTGAGGGAGCGGAATTGATCCTGGCGTTTGATATGTCGATCTTGGCCAGTTGCTCTGCCAGGGTGAACTTTGCGAAGTGGAAGGGGTCCACTGCGGAGGATATGAACTATTTGGCCAATATGGCGGAGGATAAGGAAAGTTTGGCCAACCAGCTTGGTTCATCCAAGGGTTCGGAGTAGGAAACATTTGAGGCGGCCAATTTGAAAACGGGTGCTGAGACTGATTTTGCCACATATTCTGTTGCTGAGCATTAAATTGCGGAGATTGAAAAGAAGAGGAGGGATCTTGAAACATACCAGGTTGCCTAGGTTGCCATTGACGACGCTGGTTGATAAAGTATGCTGATTCTGGTTCCTCTTCTGCTTCTTTGTACACCGCCTTTAAACCAGGGAGCGAGGGACAGCTTTCAGTCGGATGGTCCTTGGTACAAATAGCACATATTTGAACTGTATCGAGCGGGCATTCTTTCTGGCTATGTTTCTTCCTGCATCGTGGGCAGAAAATTGCCAGATTCTGTTCCGCTTCTGCTTGCTTCTGTTTAGCCTGCACAATATCAAGCTGTGTTGTTAATGTCCCCATGATATCAGTTTTAAAATTCTCTAACAGATTTCCAAGTTCCACTCGTGATACTCCTTCTGTTGATGTTCGATTGTCTCTAGTGAAGCGATCATATTCTGCTGGTTTTATCCGTGTGCTGCCTCTTGAGCTCCTGATACACAGATCAATGATGTTAGCAAAATTTTCCTGATAAATGTCTCCTTTACCCATAATATTCAACGTTTCAATCCATTGCTCCTTCATACCTCTAATCAATGCAATTTTCAACACGTTATCGGGCAGAGGTAACGATGCATATGGAGATCTCTGCAAGTTATATTGGAAACGTTCTACATATTCTTCTAAAGTTTCATTTGGTCTGGTAGACATTTGAAATATTTCATCCTTTAGTTCTCTTGATCTACAATAATCCTGATATTTTTTTAAGAAGGCCGCTTTCATTTCGTCCCAATTGTTTATGACTCCACCACCTAGACCCATGAACCATCTCAGAGCTGCTCCCTTCAAGGTAGAGGGAAACAGTTTTAGCTTCTGGGGATCAGTGGTGTAATCGTATCCCCTGCATAACACATCAAATTCAAATAGAAACGCATCAGGGTCTTCTGATGTGAGTCCATGAAACGTCGGAATATGTTGAAGCGGAATTGCCTTCATTGGTGCATTCGCAGCAGAATCTACTATGGGATATTGCAAAGTAGAGGTTTGGGTATTTGGCTGATTCTGCGCCATGGAATCAAATATATGCCAGTAATCTTCAGGAATTTCCAATAGAGTATTCCTTGGTTGAGGAGGGGTAATCTTAGCAGGAACTGTTTTTACAGCACTCCCTTTATCAGGGATAATGATGGCCCCTACGGTCTGAGGTGAATGAATTCCCTCAACAAGGATTTTTGCAGTGCTTCCTTTATCCGGACTATTTAAAGGCTGGTTTAGTTCAATAGGAGATCTAGGTTCCTCGATTTCCCCTGTTTCTCCTTCTCCTTCGCAAAGGTTACTAAAATTTCCTTCGTGCACTGGTCCAGGAGTCGAATTGTCAAATTCTCGAAAGTCCTGCTCCTCTGTCTGACTGTGCACCTCCGCAAAGGCTTCAGATGGTAATTCTGAGGCCTGAAGGGAACTAGCAGGTTGTTTAGAGTTTACTTTCTTATAACCTACTGATGGCGGAGATCCGGCTTTCTTGTAAATTTCGTCTATAAAGGTCTTTCGTCCAAGGGTCGCCGACCCCTTGGCTTTTTCGATTTTGGATGGAGGCTTTTGATTCTTTTCTGGCTTTTTCTGCTTAGTCATGCACTCCAATTAAATTACTAAATCAATTCTGCTAGGAAAGCGGACGGTGGAGCAGGGCTTTTACATGCTCCGCACGCAGGTTCTTACCTTCCGTTTTTAAAATCCAGTTCTCCCCTAACAGATTCACACACTACCCTGTTAAAAAAAACAAATGGCTATGCCCCTTCCCCGGCAACGGCGCCAAAATGTGGAGCTGTAACAAGGGTCTTTTTCACCTCTAGTTATCTCACATTACAAGTCAATCCGGGAGCGTTTTGTTATTGTAAGGGACATCTTAATTTGAGGCTATTTGTCAGGATAATGCTTCGTATTATAGATCTAAAGAATACAAGAGTAAACGGATGCTAATGCTAAATTACTTTTGCATAAAGAAATCACACACGCAGCAACTTTGTCGGTCGAGGGTATGGAATTAATAACCTATCCCCCTAGAAACTGATGAAGGAGTATGGATCATGATCTGGGAGCATTATAGCGTCTGCTGTATCTCACAACAGTCTTGAACCTCCTCTCATGCCACTTCAATAAACGCAAGCGAAAGGAACAGCAAGAAAACAGAATGAAACAGCAACTTCAGAAATGGAACAGCAATAAAAGGAACGGCAGTAAATGGAACGGCAATAAAGAAACTAAGTCTCGCGAGGTCTACACTTCCAATCCTTGGCACACACTTGCATACAAAAAAGGAAAGCAATCATTTATACAGGTTTGTAGCTTGATCAAATGGAACAGCAAATTATCAAAGACAGGAAACGTCAATCATATGTACACGATCTGCAATAGTCACCAACAATCCATTAACCCCAATCACCTGTAGCTGAAATATTCCACTTATGAATTCTGTAATTAGTGCAAACAACTCAGATCAACAGTATGCGAAGAATCCTTTATTACAGAGATTTATAACAGGGAAGCTACAGATGAATAAATATGAAACAACATGTAACCATAACAGATTATAAGAAACAAACCACACAAAGCAGAATTGTAATGGTACAATCAGCCAGTGTCCGTTGGAGCCGGGCCCAAAGCTTCCAATGGCGCACTGCCGTAAACTACTTCAGACGCACGGAGAAATTAACACCGAGATATTATATTAACGCATCAATGAGAGCACAAAACTAAGTCTCAGAGAGACTCAATAGTCTGAGTTCAACTGATAATAAAATTCATGAACAGAAAGTTAAAGATACAAAAGTCATCCCCTAGTTTCAATGCTACCCTCCTTTTATACAATTAACGGCGGAGTTCATCGGTCGACAAAACGATTGATCGTAGCGATCCCTCAGGATCGAAGATCCTGAGGGATCCGCTAAACTGTTAACGCTTTCCTCTACTCGGCCTGTAATTCCGAACTGGCAGTCCTTCATCTCGTTTCGGACTGATCTCCCTTGATTTACTCGACCTGGTCTGAACCTTATTTAGAATTGGAGGGACAATCGTTATCTTCTCGTCAAATCCCCGTTTCGCATTGCGCCTTCCTGCTTTTACCTTTTCCTGCGTAGAGAAGACAACTGTTAGTGATTGGATCATTTTAGACTCGTTGTCTTTGCATTTCCCCTACTTTATAATAAAGAAAAGATTACAACTATTGCTTAAAACATCACTAAATCATTTATTAAAACATACCTTCCCAATGCTCTACAGCTTGTCTAGTGAAAGATCAATTGTTTATATAGATAGTCCGAAAAGGCCCATCAATATATATTTATATAAAATTGCGAGAGAGCTTAAAGACTAGAAATTAGATGCTGAACATAAGAATGTCAATTGGAGCCCTATGAAGTTGGTGGGTTAATTTAGTAGCCTCCATGAGAAAATTTCTTCCACATAACAGATCAGTGCCATGGAAGGTGGAATAAAACAAAAATAACCCGAGACATATGAGGATCATTATTTGAAGGAACGATTGGGATCATTAGTTATGGATCTAGTGATCGGTAACAAATCTATGTTCTAACTAGTTTTATAGCTCTCTTTCACTTTCTTGTTCTTGTCCATAAGTTTGTGCATAGTAATACCCAGGCACTTCTTCGTAATATTCCCAAGTATTAAGTGTTTTTTTTTTGTATCGTCAATAGGGCTATTATGTCTTGTTCAAAGCATAGACTTGACAAACAATAATGTGAAGACAAGAAGTGCATCATGGTTTTTTGTTTGTACCTATCATCCAGGAACAACTACAATCTGGGAGGAAGATTTATAAAGAAAGGCAGTGAAATTATTCACTATACTTTGCAAAAATTAATCTTCAATTTAGCAACTCCAAGGCTCCAATATAGTAAAGACCATCAATTATACTCATGAAGAGATTATATTTCAGGGATTCTTATGGACAGTAAGACTATATGCCTACATACCCTTATGTGTGGTCTATTTTCAAACAAAGATCTTACTAACAATGGATCATGTGATCAAGTGAAATAGTGATCATGTCAATGAAGAAGCGAGTGATCAAGTGAAATATGAACTGTGATTGATCTTTGATTATATGGTTGTGATCTTACTTCCCTCTTTTGCAATTAATTTTTGAACAAATCGAGACAGATAAGTATTCCTAAATTTATATATGAATTGTATTGAATTATTACTAATTTTTTATTGTTTATTTTATGGAGGTTTCCTCTCTTGCGATTTATGGATTTGTGAATAATGGAATGGTTGTGTGCATTTAGGTTGCATAAATCTATAGTTTCATGCCTGGAAATAGTAAATAGTTAATAACAAAAACAATTCAATAGTAAATAGTTAATAACATAAACAATTTAGTTCAGTTACTTCATAAATTTTTGTGAATTTGGGTTCACTTTTTGTCTAAATTATTCAGTTCAATAGCAAATATTTAATAACAAAAACAATTTAGTTTAGTTACTTTGTAAATTTGTGTGAATTTGTTGAATTTAGGTTCAGTTTTTGTGTGGATTATTCAGTTCAGTTACTTCATAAATTTGTCTGAATTTGGGTTCATATTTTGCATGAATTTGGGTGGTAAAGTGAAGAACCACATGTCAAAGTGCACAGAAGTTACATGCATGGACCTGTTATCACTTGAATTGAACCTTAGGCTAAAGGAAGGAAATGTCAGGGTAACCACAAACCACACTTAGCCAAGTAGCTAACCCTACTAGGCCAAGAGAGGGCTCTCTCTGTAAGGATCTCAACCAAGATGACAGGATCAGGTAAAGGATATTAGGCTAGTTATAGTATCTCAAAATATTGATTGGATTTTGAAGGGGTTTTGCCAAATCAGGAGGAGCTGAACAGTTTAGGGCTAGGGAATTAGGTCAGAATTGCAGGGTTTTCAATGGGGCAAGGTAGGCATAGGCTTCAGAACTCTAGGGTTTGATGGGGTGAGATGTTTAATACTAGTGAGAAGCTAAGAAGAGCATGTGAAAACCATGGATCCTTCCTATACTACAAAAAACATGAAATGGTGAATAGTTTCCCAAAGTAAAGCACTGATGTAATGAATCTGCCTATCAACTTGAAAGCATTCACTTAGAAGCAATGAAATGATTAACGGATTACATAAAACACATTAACATATGATCACAAAGAAGAAACTTTACTAAAACTCCATACCACATGGATCCCATAAAAATAACTGCAATTCTTATTAATTTTCTACTAAACTTCTACAAAATGGTGTACAATCAAGGTCTGAGCATCCAGCTGAGTCCAACCCTTTACAATGAGAAAGAATACGAATATATAGACATGAATTCAACCTACTCCCATCGTCATGGGTCGAATCCCTAAGATGAGTAGCTAATATAACCAACACTGAACAAGAAACAGGAATATAGGCATCTCAACAACTTGCCTCTAAAAGTGAAAAACTGATTCATTTGAGCTCAAACTGACTTCTAAAGCAATGAATCTACCCTATATTACTATTTATCTATCATAGCTACATGACAAGTCATCATTTACAAATTTAAATCATCCTCCATGAGAGAAAATCCATGAACACAGTTAAAAAATTGGAAAAGTAGGCATCCTGTGCAAAATCTGCCCTACGCGCAGCACCACTAGCCCAACTCGTAGTGCCACTTTGAGGTCTCTTTTGGAGGCCTTCCTGGCATCCAAATTGAGCTCATGATAGCACATTGGAAAGGTATCTAAGTCTACTTTCCAAAACACCTATAATTTCTGAAGTTTCAGCTCATTTGACCCCTCAAACCTTGATTCTCCCAAGACTGCTTCTTTGTGTCCAAAAAGTGGCAGAAAGGTCATTTTTAGGGTGTTTTTTGACCTTTTGGTGGATGAGTTCTACCCAAAAAACTTTGAAAATATCTAGGGTACATGTCCTCATCACTCTAAATCCAAAAATTCAAACCATTTCTCCATTGGGTGCCCCTAGGAAAAGCGCAGCACCGGCGGCACTGCACGTTTAGGCATTTTTCCTGTGTGGAATTTCAAAATTTGGAAATGACAAAATTTCTTCTAAAATTGCCCAAAATTGGTGAGAAGCACCATAATAAAGTGTCTTGATGAGCCAAGAAGGCTTTAGCAAGCAACCTAAGCCTATCCTCCTCCTTCTTTCCTTTCAAAGCTCGCCTTAACCTAGCTTTCATCTTTTTGACCCTCATGTTACAGATCTTGTTTCGGGTCCTGTAATGGTAGGCCATGTGTCTGATCATTTGATTGTCTCTATTGGCCTTCTGTAACAACTTATCAAGATGCAAATTGACTCTCTCAAGCCAAGTCTCTCTATCATCTTCAATCTCCTTCTCTCTATCATCGTCAAAGTGACCGGTGCCTCTTTGTCACTTTGTCGTTTTATCTTGAGCATTTCTAGCTCCATGAGGGCTTGTTTGTCACTCAATTGCTTGTTTTCTTGTTCCAAATATGTGATGACATACTTGGCCCTCTCCAAATTGTCCATCATATCTTTGTAGAAATTCCCACCTATAGATCACCTGATAATGCAATATACTAAAGCAAAATACTTGATCTAATTCTACAACCAATTTAGCGGAAGCTTAATCAAACATGAGAAATATCAATTGAACACATATAACTGATAAGAAGGAATAAATCACACATAACACAAAAGAAATATCCAGGGGAAAGCACCAGCCTAAAACCCCATCTTTGTATTATCATACAAGTGGAAATATAACCAGTATTACAAAAAGAATCAGCTCAAAAGCTATCCTGCTCTCTTTGCAATACCTCTGTTGCTCATAGACAGTCAAAGGCCTCTATCTAACCTCTAGTCTTCCCTCCAAGCCTCCTATTTCTTTGCGCAATTTTGATTGGGGTCCAGTGCAGCCACTTGTGTGAATTGGCCTCTTCACACACTCACTAACCTCTGATCCAACTATGCAGTCCTGAAGGAGATAAATCCTCATCATGGATGAGCTTCCTTTATAGGAAAAATATTCATCCAACTGATAGTACACTGTCCCTTCTTTGATCTCAACTGGGTCTCTATCTGAACTAACATGCATGAGTTATTCATGAGAGAATATTCAGTTATCTGAAGAACAACAGTTATATGCTAGCATGCATTAACTAACTAAACTTACTTAATTTAAACAAACTATTTAAATCAATTATAATTAGACCTGACTCAGTTAACTGAGCCAACTAATTACTACTCAATATAGAACTCATCCTTATCTCTTTAACTGATGCATAAATTCCTCAATTAATAGATAAATTGTTGCATGTCCTCACATAGACTTCATGTTTGATTTTTCACAACCTATTAACTCATGGAGAATTAATTAATTTATTTTCAAACAGTTGTTAAGTTCAAATTCGAATTTTACTTCCTATTTTTAGTCTAGGGACTGACTAAAATAGGAATCCATCCTAAACTACTAAAAATAGCAATTCTACTTTTAGCACTTCCATTTTTCATTCCCTTTTGCTCAATCCAACACTGATACCCAAACTACTATTTATAGCAGTGCTTATTTTAGCACTTCTATTTTTAGCATTTCTTGTTGCTAATTTCAACACTCCCTCTCAACAAGAAAGGCATTCAACTTGAACCCAATCCTGTACCTCTGGAATGTTCTGCATGCAACACTTCTACCAAGTGTCGTTGCTCCAGCAACTCTCAGAACAAAAAAAACTCGCCACTGACCTCTTTGTTGGGCTAGAAACATACTCTGATGCTGAAGCTCTACCTGCTGCTGACAAGTGCTCCCTCTCTAACCTCTGAGCTACTGCAACACTCCATGCATCTCGCACTGTTGCACACCTCTCTATGCCATCCTACACTGGTGCAACACTCCTGTGCCTCTCACATTGTTGCAACTTACTAGCTCTACACAGTCATGGGACTCCTGCACTGTAGCTCTCTTTTCTGCTCCATTTGCATCTGTCTCTACCCAATCAGTCAGTCCTGAGACTCCTCATCGAGGCTCCTGTAGCAAATTCAAATCAAAGAGGTTGGGTACCTCAAGGATCTTGCCCCTCCTTCTTGGGACGATCACTCCACATCACCCCACCTCCTACCTGGAGGTATGGCTGCATGTGATCCCTCTGCTGACCTGGCTCGAAGTTTCCCCCTACTGGAGGTCTCTGCATGAGTAGATGTCTATACTCGATCTCCTCTCAACTTCTCTAGTTGTGGCTGCTCCACAACCTCTAGAAGCTGCTTCACCAATCGTGGCTCCTACACAATCATCTGAGACTTCTTCTGGCGCTACATGTTGAGAGGTAATGTACTTTCCCTCTCAACCACCAAGTCTCCATCAGTTTCATTGCTCCGCAAGGCTTTGCATGCATCTTGAACCTAAAGAGAATATAGGTTCTTGACCCATGAACCGATCTGCTTCACCTGTCTAGTGATGATGTGCCTAAGGAAAACATTTCCCTTACTGAAGACTACATCATAGCCTTTGTCTTCCGGCATCGCGATCAACACCAAGTTTCTCTTCAGTCCTGGTACATACTTGACATTGGTCAAGATAAGGTGATCTCCATGCTCCCTCTGAAAAAAACCGTGCCTAAACCTGAGACACTATACATTTCATCGTTACCCATCGCTATGAGTATCTGGAGATCTTTCTCCTCCAAAGTACTAAAAAAACTCTTGTAGCCGGTCATGTGGAAAGAAGCTCCACTGTTAAGAAACTAACCACTTCCCACCATGGATGAAACCATGCATGCGAATAGTGTGAAATCCAACTCGAACTGTGAGGCTAGTGCCTCACCTTTTGATCCTTCCATAGATCCCTTCTTGGATTTCCTCAGTGGACAATTTGTAGCAAAATGGCCCACCTCATGACAATGAAAGCATCACACTTTCTATTTGTCAAACTTCTTCCCACCTTGGGAAGAACTGGATTGGGAATTAGAAACCTTATACTTCCCCTTCCTCTCCTTACTTGCTAAGGAACAGTTTTCTTCATCCTCCATGGATGAATAACCATCTATGGTGCTTCTTCTTATCTCCTCCTACATTAGATCTGACCAAAGTCGTTCCCAATCTGGTAGTTTCTCTCTTCCATTAACTGAGTCCTAGTAGCTATGCCAACTCTTAGGAAGACTAAGGAGTGCAAGACTCACCATATCATCATCAGCTGTCACGATACCTACACTTCCAAGCTCATCCCTACATGTGGTGAGCTTGTTCAAATACGTAGAGATCATGTCGCCCTTTTCACACTTGATCTTCTGAAGCTTGTCTTTCAGTGCCAACTTCCTCTGATCGCTACTATTCTGATATAGATCTTTCAATGTTTTCCACATTGAAAATGGTGTCTCCTTCCCATGGAGACTTGAGACTATGTGATCTCGAACTCCCTCCAAAAGGATTCTCCTTGCTCTAGCCACACATTTCTTCCATTCAGCCAATTCAGTAGCACCAGTTGGCTTAGGGACATCTTGATCAATGAAGTCCTTTAGACCATTATCCTCTAATACTGCTTCCATGCAATCCTTTAAGGATATATAATTTGAACTGCCATGAAGGGCATATTTGAGTCTCAAACCATTGAACGCCATAGCTGAAATAGATATGCGATAAGAACTCAATTTCTATATTCAGGAATCACAAATTTCAACTTCTTCCTTCTTGTATATTGTTCTTCCTTTATCACCTGTGCTTCGATACCATGTATAAATTCCCACCTGTAGATCACCTAATAATGAAATATACTAAAGCAAAATACTTGATCTACTTGTACAACCAATTTAGCAGAAGCTTAATCGAACATGAGCAACATCAATTGAACACATATAGCTGATAAGAAGGAATCAGTCACACATAATACAGAAGAAATATCCAGGGAAAAGAACCACCCAAAAGCCCCATCTCTGTATTATCATACAAGTGGAATTATAACCAATATTACAAAAAGAATTAGCTCAAAACCTATCCTACTCTCTCTGCAATACCTCTGATTCTCATAGATAGTTAAAGGCCTCTATCTGACCTCTGGTCTACCCTCCAAGCCTCCTATTTCTTTGCAAAATTTTGATTGGGGTCCAATGCAGCCACTTGTGTGAATTGGCCTCTTCACACAATCACTAACCTCTGATCCAAATACGCAGTCCTAAAGGAGATAAATCCTCATCATGGATGAGATTCCTTTATAGGAAAAATACTCATCCAAATGATAGTACATTGTCCCTTCTCTGATCCCAACTGGGTCTCTATCTGAACTGGCATGCATGAGTTATTCATGAGAGAATATTCAGTTGTTTGAAGAACATTAGTTATATGATAGCATGCATTAAATCACTGAACTTACTTAATTTAAACTAACTGTTTAAATCAATTATAACTGGACTTGACTCAGTTAACTGAGCCAACTAATTACTACTCAATATAGAACTCATCCTTATCTCTTTAACTGATGGATAAATTCCTCAATTAATAGATAAATTGTTGCATGTCCTCACATAGACTTCATGTTTGATTTTTCACAACTAATTAACTCTTGGAGAATTAATTAATTCATTTTTAAATAGTTGTTAAGTTCAAATTCGAATTTTACTTCCTATTTTTAGTCCAAGGATTGACTTAAATAGGAATCCATCCTGAACTGCTAAAAATAACAATTCTATTTTTAGCAATTCCATTTTTCATTCCCTATTGCTCAATCTAGCACTGATACCCAAACTGTTATTTATAGCAGTGCTATTTTTAGCACTTCTATTTTTAGCATTTCTTGTTGCTATTTCAAACAAGCTTGTACTTGAGCCTCCTTTTCTTGTATGATGATGTCATTTATGGTTTCATCGTCCTGAGCCTCTAAGCCAATGATTTCCACTCCATGATGAGTATAACCCTGCTCCGATTCATCATGCTCTATCAAGTCAAAGTCTCTTTCCTCCTCATTATCGCAACTCTCCTCTGACATCTTTTCCTTCCCTTTGTGCAGATGTTGCACCTGTACCTGTTGTGCTGATGAAGAAGGCAAAGCCCCTTCCATATCTTGTCGAGCCAACATTTTCCTATGGGCTGATGAAGAAAGCAAGGTCCCTTCCACATCCCGTGGAGCTAACACTTGCCTATCACCTGCAAACAATCTCCTTGTGCCCCTTTGATATGTCATGTAAGTGTCGGGCACCTCAGTAGTTCTAGTCTCTTTGGCTTCATCGCCTGTTTTCACCTAAGCACTGCTGGAAGGTCCCCCCGCTTCTTGAGACACTTGTGGAGGAATTTGAGGACCCCTGAAGATGTCATGAGAAATAAATGTCTACCCAGAGATGCTGAGGAGACTGAGATGATGAAGCTCAATCATATTTATCAAGGAATAATGATAAAGACTACTCATCTGCTGAGGGTATGGCTCCTTCTGGAGAAAATGAGCCATCTTCTCAATATTCCTGAACAAGAAATAAGGGAGGTTTAACATCTTCACCCTGGTAAAATGCATGGGGAGCCTGATGTGATAGGTGTACAACTTGGAAAATTTGTCCTCACAAGTGAAACATTTCATGATGATTTTCATCATGGGGACATACTTGTCTTCAATAAATCTGAAAGGAAAAAGTATCTTCACCTCATTTCTGTATAGGGGTTTGATATAAGGCTCATAATAGTGTTCATCCAGGTCCTAGGCCTTGTACCATTTCTCCCCTACATTCGAAATCTTGGTGGCATTTGCAATAATGGAAGGTGAGACTTTGAATGTCACCCCAGCAAGAGTCACCTTGTTGTCCCGAAGATGGGCTACAAAAATTCTGGTGAGATCTAGGTGGTATTGAACTCTCTCTACCTGATCACAAAACTCATAGTAGCCAAGATTTCTGAAACATGTGATAGCCAACTAAGAGGCCTGCAATTCCCTAAGGTTTGATGGCTCTTCTCTGATAATCCTACCTCCCTTGTGTCATTTTCTCTGCTGCCTAGCTCTATCTGTTGAGGTGTCACTACCTGCGTTTTCCTCCTCCTCATAGTCTTGATCCTCTCTGTCCATGTTTGCAAGGCTTGAGGTTGTATGAAGGGAATGAGTGATAGTGTTTTAGGAATGAGGGGATGGGAGATTACCTAATGGGCTAGAAAATGAATGAGGGAGAAGGAGCCATAAAATAAGAGCGAGGGCTTGGTTTGTTTAAGAAATTTCCCTTGGGGAAGAGGGATAGGGATGTTATGGAATAGGGATAAGGGGATAAAGGGATAAAGGTATTGAGTTTAGAGCTGTAGTGATAGGTGATAGGAGGAACAATGAGGGTTTAGGGTTTTAGGAATAAAAGGGAGAATTTTAGGGTTGAGGCACTTGCCATGGGAAAATTTAGCTTAGAAGTTAAATTGCAAACCAATCAATGTAGCATGGAAGACCAATTACTTGTATGCAGGTAAGAGAGGGAAAATTTTAGGTTTTTATGAAGTTTTGAGGCCTTTCCAAACCTCCTGCACAACGCGCAACACCACTACATAGACGCGCAGTGCCACTCCTAGAAGTGCAGCGCAGTGTAAAATTACACTGTGGAATTTCCTAGATGTGCAGTGTCGGGTATCAATGCGTAGCGCTAAGTTCTCAACACGCAGCACCAACCTTGCCTGCTTGAAACGTGCAACGCCACTCCACCACTGCTCAAGAACCACAGTGCCACCCTTTAGAAGCGCAGCATCAACTCTCCTTCATCCAAAACTCACTCAACCTTACCTCTTCTTCTCACTTTCTGACTCCTTGCTTGCCAAATGAGAATAATGAACTTGAAAATGAGTTGTGATAGCTTAAATAGGAGTACAATTTGATTTTTCATTTGAAAAACTCACTTTCTAATGTTTCTTGTCCCTCTTAAAAACTCTGTTTTTAATGCCTTTTCTTCTTTGTGTCTTTTCATGTCGATAATGCTCAACTTGAATTGATTTTTTGTAGTGTTTCTTTGTCTTGTAGCAAGGAGAGATGCTCTAGTGCAGCTAGGATCATTTATTACATATAGTGACTTAAAATTACATAATAAATACAAATTAACTAAAAAATAATCTGTTTTCACCTCACAAACATGTTTTTGAGGTGAAAATTACATTAGGTTAAAAGATAATTATTTAGTGGTTATGACCTACAGGCCATCATGCTTGACTTATTTATCATCCTCATACCCTTTCTTCCCTTTATTTACACTTCTAAATCAGGCTCTTGACCTTGGTGATGAAACCCTAAGACCTAATGAAAACATGCCCTATGACCTAATGAAAGCATGATTTCCAATTGACCATGAAACCATGAAACCATAACTGAAGACAACCTAGAGAAGAGTTAGCAAGTATACCCTACGAGGGAGAAATTTAGATTTTCTAAAGAGAAGAAAACCATCAGTGGATCAGTTTGACATGACCTAATGAAATGATGTAAAATTTCAGTATGGAACCCCTAAAATGAAAATACAAAGAGCAAATTTTGATCTCTGATGGAAGTATGCAGATACTGACACTAACATTGGCCTTATTGGGGATGGCAGCTCCTTGGAGGTGTCAAGAACACCATAGACCAAGTGCCTCATCCATTGGGAAATACGGTCAAAACAAAAAAGTGAAAAATGACTCAATACAAACTGAAAATTGACTCACAACTGACTCTAAACTTGACTATAAACCAAATCGACCAAACTTGACACTAATCATTCAAACTTTATAGCCTTCACTTTAGGCCCCAAGCTCAGATGACAGTGTACTTGAAACCTTGTAAGGAAAATCAAACTAGTATATACAATGAAGGTGAAGCAACTTCAGGGAACAACCTCAAAAGTAGTAGTTCAGGAGTCTACCATTCAGTGGCCCTCCTAAACATTCCTAACCATCCATTTCCTTTAACAAAAATGTATTCTATCCTTGATAAGCTAATATTTTATACGGTCCTTTCCATAAATTATCAAACTTACCATGCTTTCCCTTTTCCTCATTCCGTGCATCCCACCGCAGCACTACATCTTCCAGCTGAAACTTTTCTGCTTTGGTTTTATGGTCATAAATTTTCTTTATCTTCTCTTGCAACTGGAAAGTGTTTTGGGAAACCTCTTCTCTTGCTTGTTGAAGGTGAATCATTTGATTAATTCTGCACTGAATATCATCCTCTTTGCTGCTAGCTTCGTGTAATAATCTCCTGACTGGGATTGCAAGTGATGTAGGAAATATTGCATCAGTACCATAAACCAACTCAAAAGGTGACATACCTATGGATTTCTTGCTACTCACTCTGTCGGCCCACAAGGCATTAACAAGCTTTCAATGCAAATTCTTCTTGTTTGCCTCCAAAATTTTCTTGATAATGTTCAACAAGGATATTTTTGATGATTCAGCCAATCCATTGACTTGCAAGTAGTATGCTGTGGAATGACCCAATGTAATGTTATACCTGTTGCAAAACTCAACCATCTTCCTGGACTTAAATGCTACTGCATTGTCTGTTATAATCTTATGAGGGCACCCAAAACGAAATAAGATATTAGATTATAAAAATTGGATAATTACCGTGTCCATGGCTTGCCTTGTCGGAATGGCCTTAATCCACTTGGTGAAGTAATAGGTAGCTTTCAAAATCCATCTATGTTGTCCTGATGATGTGGGATGGATTTCCCCTATGAAATCAAGTCCCCACTGCTAGAAAGGTGCATTTACTTCAATTGGCTTCAAAGGAAGAGGAAGCAATTTCCTTTTTCCTTGAAAAACTTGGCATTCATGGCAACCCATCACTGTCTTATATAAATCTGAAAACAAAGTTGGCCAATAATATCCTTCTCTCAACACTTTATTAGCTATTGTTTTCCAAAACAAATGACCACCTCAATCACCTCTATGAAAATCATTCATTACCTGCTAAGCTTCATCTTCAACCAAACAATTAAGAAGAACTCCTCCTGGATCTTTCCAATAAAGAGCACTATTTAAAATGAAGAATTTTGCAGACTTTAGTTTTCGTGATCTACCTTTACTTCTCGGCATTCCAAGAGGAGGTGAAGGATGCTAAAGAATATAAACTATATCAGAATACCAAGGTGATTTGAGAAACATTTTTGATACCTGAATGAGTGAGCCACCATCTCCGTCCTCTGACATTGCTGCAATGAGATTTATGTCTAGAGCATGCAGATTTGATTCAACCATTATTTTTTCCAAGCCTTGTCCTTTGATCAGTTTGGTAGGCTTAATATCAAGATCATACTCCAACATTGCTGCTATCCACTTACCTCTTCTTCCCTCCAGATCAGTTTGCATGACAACATCCTTGACTGATGCATTAGGAACATATGTTATAGTATGTGAATGTAGAATGTATACTATGAAATCCTTCAATGCTTTTATAAGGGCCAGTGCTTGTTTTTCAATGATATTGTAACGCAAGCCAGCATCTTGAACAGCCCTACTGAAAAAATCAATGGGTTGCTCCACCTAATCCCTCTTTTGCATCAATATCGCAGCCATGGTGTGCTTGAATGCAAATGAAAATATAATAAAATCAAGAGTAATCAAGAAATTGAATGATTTCATGGCATCCTTGATCCATTTCACAGTGTTGTCCCTTTTCAACATATCAGTTATTTCTCGTAAATGCTCAGCCAAATTTGGTATAAGTATGCGTAAGAAATTCATCTTACCATTGAAATCGTGAATCTCCTTGTTGTTGCTTGGAAAGTCTATATGTTGGATTGCCTCCACCCTAAAGGATCAATGTGAATACCATCTTTAGAAATTATATGACCAATGAGTTTACCCTCGTCCATGGCAAAAAGACTCTTTCTTGGGTTTAGAGAAATCTCAAACTTCCTACATTTCTGAAAGACAATCCTTAAGTGGTGCAAATATTCATCATTAGAACCAGAAAATACAGTCAAATCATCTAAATAAAATACTAACAAAAAATCCTTCTCCTTAGCAAAAGCTATGTCCATCACCCGCTGAAAAGTGGCTCTGACATTCTTCAATCCAAATGGAATTTTGGCATACTGAAAAGTTCCCCAAGGTGTTGTGAAGGTAGTTTTTTCTTGGTCTTTTTCATGCACTAAGATCTGATTATAGCCTGAGTAACCATCAATTAGTGACATCCGTGATGCTCCAACTACTCTTTGGAGAATATGGTCCATCTTAGGAAGAGGGTAATTATCCTTTAAGGACACTTTTTGAGGTTCCAGAAATCTATGTACAATCTTATTTCTCCGGTCTTCTTTCGTACCGGGACCAAATTTGAAATCCAATCAGAAAATCTAATTGGAACAATGATGCCATCTCTAAACAATCTATTTACCTCTTTCTCTATGGATGGCAACATCTTTGGATTGATTCTTCTCAACTTCTGTCTAAAAGTTTTTTGATCTGGTTTGATATGAATAGTATGTTGAATGATATCCTTGTCATACACCTTCAAATCTAAATAATCCCAAGCAAAAACATCAGAAAATTCAGAAAGCAATCTAACATACTTAGCCTTTACTTCGGGATACAATGCTTTTAATAACTTTACAAGCTTGGTCTTGTCAGTTGTTCCAAGATTTACATCTTCAACTCCTTTTCTCGTAGATACCAAGCTCAATTTTCTTGCCAAATTATCCTGATCAAAAAGCTCCTCTAAAGGTATAAGACCTCTAGGAATAATATTATCCTTCAACTATAAAACATCCATCTAATTTACCTCAATCTCTTGTTCATCGAAATCACAAACATCATCAATGGAAGAATTCTTAAACTTTCCTTCATTCTGCAAAAAGGCATTAATTTCATTATCATCCCAAAACACTTCCCGATACCTCTAGTTATCAGGAACAGTAGGTCTATTTTTGACATGAATTTCAAATTTGTTGGTAGAATTCATTGGACTCTTCAAATTGCTGGCCACTGTGGCGAGTGAAACTACAATGATGTTTTGATTCCGGGGTATTGTTGTCAAGGTATATTTATGAAATATCCTCAAAATATCTAGAACTGCATTTCTATAGGCTCTCATCTGTGGATGCTTTGCTTGATATTCTCCTTTTACTTGTTTAATCACAAGCTCTAAATCACCATAAATAGAAAACCTTTTCACATCAATCTTCTTCAAAATTTTAAGACCTGTAATCAAAGCCTCATACTCCTCTTCATTATTAGAGCAATCAAAATCTAACTTGTAGGAACATACTCTAACATTACTTGGGACTTTGGCAGGCTAGAAAGTAGGGATTCGAATCCAAATTCCAATACCAACACCGTCCTTACCCACAGCACCATCGAATTCCATGCTCCAATGGTCGGCTTCATCTTCTAAATGCTGAAATTTTGTTTCCTTGTCAACCTTACCTTTGCTGATTACTTCATTTTTCTACTCTTTACTGACCTTTTTCTGTTGTGTAGGCTGCTCAAAAGAACTTGTTACTTTTTATTTTTATTGATTAAGAACTGCTCTAAAATTCTTGAAAATTTCTAGTACCTCATCTACTTATAGAAGCTGAATATCTACATCATTCAATCCACTATCAGAGTACAAAACAAAGGACTCTAAATCAGTATGTACAACGTTTATTGGATGATTCACAGGCTTCTATTTACTAGTGATAATGTACTTCATTTTCTTTTCCTGGTACAACTTCCTAAATTGACTGAAAACAGGGATGGTAGCATAAGAGAAGTCAAGTTGCAAAGTGCCTTTAAGTTTAGCACCCCATGATCTAGATAAGAGCATACCGAATCAAGGCAGTATATCAGCAACTACCACATCCATCAAGACATTTTTGGCTGGGATTTGATCTAAAGAAACCACCAAATCTTTGATAAGACCAATGCAACAAACTCTACTAGACTCAAAGGAGTACAAATCATGATATTTTCAGGTGATATCCAAGCCCAACTTTTCCATAATGGCTTTAGGCATCAAATTGGTAAGCTCCAGAATCTAACATAGCATTATGGAGAATATACTCATGCAATCTAAGACTCATATAAAAGGGAGGGACTTCACTATCTTCAAGCTGACCTTCTATGGCTAGGCCAAAAATGAGTTCAGGATGATCATCCTCGACACCATGTTTGACAAAGGATCAATTTGCAATATTTTAGATACATGGTGTTTATAATTTCTATTCTTAACCAGCTCAGTCGAAGGAATGGACACTTTTAATTTAGCAATTTCACTTTCTAAATTAAAGCACGAAACTTTTTCTACCTCTTTGACACCAATGTCCTTCTTATCTTCTTGCTTTTTGCTACACTATCCTTTTGCTAATTGTTCTTTTTGTTTGCAATGATACTTGTTGATGGTACCTTGCTGGGATTCAGATCAGCAAGCTCTTTCCCTTTCTTCTGAGTGTTTGAGGAATCATTATTTGATTGCACATCCTTTCTTTTATGAATGGGATTGACCGATACATCTCTGCTCCTTAAAGAATACTGCCTCTACTGTGCAGTGAAAGCATTCATATAACCACGTTGATAATCATCAGAGTCAGCCTCCAAAGCTACATCATTTGCTAAGATATAATCCTCAGCCCTTTGTATGTCTGGAACTTCTACATATTCTTCATCTTTAGTTAGAAAAATAGGCATACGATCAACAGTGAAAAAGTGATTTCTTTCAATTACTAGATCTTCGTCATCTTCTTCTTCCATTCCTTGAACATAATTATGTTGTAAGCGAGCTGTAATCTATTGTTGTTGCGCTGGTTTCTCTGGTGCATTTTGTTCTCTCTGCTTCATTCGGAATTGGGGCAGATGATGTCCTCTAAAACTTGGATTTTGGATTGGTGTTTTAGGTCTATCTGTGATGGTTAATCGGTCAACCATCCTTTCCATTGTTCGAATCAATGTATCCATCTTTACATCTGAAGTAGATGCTTCTTCTTTTATGGTCACTCTTTTCTTAGATCTCATTCTTTCTCTTTTGGCCAGCAAGTTTGCTTCTACACTCACAGCATTCTTTTGCATGTCTTCTAGTGTGGTAGGATCATGTTCCTGCAACTAATATGCCATATCAGCATCGAAACCGTTTGGAAACTTGAGCAAAGCCAATCCCTCCGGTGGTTTAATGTTGGCAGGAATAACATTGTATACTGCATTAAACCTCACACAATAGTCTTGCACACTCTCACCAACATTTCTTTTGATGTTCTCATACTCAGACAAAATCTGAAGTGGATTATTTTTCACCTCCCACCAATCCAGGAATTACCTATGGAGGAATGGTAAAATGGTGATAGAAGCTGCTGGTAAAGCTCTGAACCATTTTCCAACTTCACCTCCAAAGCTTTGTACAAACAATCTCATCATCACATCTTCAATTTCTACTTCATGGAGGTCAAAGAAATCATTCATTTTATCAACATGTTGCTGAGCTATAATGGTTTGAGTGGCATCTTGATTTGATAATCAACGGGCATGGCACCAAGATTCTGAGGTAAAACAAAGGGTGCATACCGGCCAGCCATAACTCGAGGTGAATTTAAAGCAAGGATCGGGCTACTAGGAGTTGATCAAGAAGTTGATGGAGAACTGGGAGGAATATGTGATTGATGGGGAATGATAGGTTGATGGGGAAGTGCAGGTATGAATGGAGCCGAGGAATGAATTTAGAGGTTGAAGGGAATAATGATGAACTAAGGGTAGTGGACATTGGTTCAGAAAGCTCATGGATCTTAGCAGTAGTGAGGGATGATTGAGGGGAATTTAGAATATGCTCATCAATTGACCAGTTTGCCTTTTGGACTTCGAGGTCTGTAATAAACTCTAGATCTAGAACTATGTCATCAAGTGCACTTTCAGACCTCATTCTAAATAGGGAAAGGTCAAACGACAGATCAAATGGGAGCTCTTCTAAAATAAATCACTCATTAGGGCAAGAATCTACTATTATTCAAGGTGTGGGACTGACTAAACTTTCTTGTCTTTTGAGTCTTCTTGAAATCAGATTAGGATTATCCACTACTGGGGTAGGCTTTGGATCTGGATTGGCCCTAGTGTACTTTCTCGAAGCCAGTGTGCTCAAATTTCAAAGTTTTATATATTTCTTTACAAATTTTCAATTCATCCTAGTAAATTCTAAAACTTGTCATCCATAAGCTTAAGCATTAAAATGAGAGATATTACCAGGGTGATTAGCCATTGGTTCCATAGTATGGTCGCCATTATGTTATCACCTGGATTGAACCTCAGGGTGAAGGAAGGCAATGCTAGGGTAACCACAACCACGCTTAGCCAAGTAGCTAGCCCTACTAGGCCAGGAGAGGGATCTCTCCATAAGGATCTCAACCAAGATGACTAGATTAGGTAAAGGATATTATGCTAGGTACAGTAGCTCGAAATATTGAATGGATTTTAAAGGGGTTTTGTCGAATCAGGAGGAGTTGGAAAATTTAGGGCTAGGGAATTAGGTCATAATTGCAGGGTGTTCAATGGGGCAAGGTAGGAATAGGATTTAGCACTCTAGGGCTTGATGGGGTGAGATGTTTAAGACTGGTGAGAAGCTAAGAAGAGGATGTGAAAACCATGGATCCTTCCTAGACTATAGAAAACATGAAATGGTGAATAGTTTCCCAAAGCATAGCACTGATGTAATGAATTCTTCCTATCAACTTGAAAGCATTCACTTAGAAGAAATGAAATGATTAATGGAGTACATAAAACACATTAACATATGATCGCAAAAGAAAAAACTATACTAAAACTCCATACCACATGGATCCCATAAAAATAGTTGCAATTCTTATTAATATCCTGCTAAATTGCTACAAAATGGTGTACAATCAAGGTTTGAGCATCCAGTTGAGTCCAACCCTTTAAAATGAGAAAGAATAAGAAGATATAGACACAAAATCAACCTCCTCCCATCCTCAGGGGTTGAATCCCTAAGATGAGGAGCTAATCTAACCAACACTGAACAAGAAACAAGAATATAGGCATCTCAACAACTTGCCTCTAAAAGTGAAAACTTGATTCATTTGAGCTCAAACTGACTTCTAAAGCAATGAATCTAACCTCTATTACTATTTATCTATCATATTTACATGCCAAGTCATCATTTACAAAGGTAAATCATCCTCCATGAGAGAAAATCCATGAACACAGTAAAAAACTAGAAAAATAGGCATCTTGTGCAAAATCTACCCTACGTGCAGCGCCACGTTTAGGTCCATTTTGGAGGCCTTCTTGGCATCCAAATTGAGCTCATTATAGCTCATTGGAAAGGTATCCAAGTATAATTTCCACAAAAATTGGAATTTCTACATTGGAATCTCATTTGACTCCTCAAAACTTGATTCTCCCAAGGCTACTTCTATGTGTCCAAAAAGTGGCAGAATGGTCATTCTTAGGGTGTTTTTTGACCTTTTGGTGGACCAGATCTTCCCCAAAAACTTTGAAAATATCTAGGGTCCATGTCCTCATTGCTCTGAATCCAAAAATACAAACCATTTCTCCATTGGATTCCCCTAGGAAAAGCGCAGCGCCGGTGGCGTTGCGCGTTTATGCAGTTTTCCTATGTGAGGAATTTCAAAATTTGGAAATGACAAAATTTATTCTAAACTTGCCAAAAATTGGTAAGAAGCACCATCATCAAGTGTCTTGATGAGCCAAGGAAATAACCTAAGCCTATCCTCCTACTTCTTTCCTTTTAGAGCCCGCCTTAGCCTAGCCTTCATCTTTTTGACCCTCATGTTACAAATCTTGTTTTGGGTCCTGTAATGGTAGGCCATGTGTCTAATCATTTGATTGTCTTTATTGGCCTTCTGCAACAGCTTCTCAAGGTGTAAATTGAATCTCTCAAGCCAAGTCTCTCTATCATCATCAAAGTGACTGGTGCCTCTTTGTCACTTTGTCGTTTTACCTTGAGCATTTCCAGCTCCATGAGGACTTGTTTGTTACTCAATTGCTTGTTTTCTTGTACCAAATATGTGATGACATACTTGGCCCTCTCCAAATTTTCCATCAGATCTTGTACTTGAGTCTCCTTTTCTTGTATGATGATGTCCTTTATGGTTTCTTCGTCCTAAGCCTCTAAGTCAATGATATCCACTCCATGATGAGTATAACCCTGCTTCGGCTCATCATGCTCTGTCAAGTCAAATTCTCTTTCCTCCTCATCATCACAACTCTCCTCCAACATCTTTTCCTTCCCTTTGTGTTGATAAAGAAGGCAAAGCCCCTTCCACATCCTGTGGAGCTAGCATTTCCCTATGGGATGATGAAGAAAGCCAGGTCCCTTCCACATCCCGTGGAGCAAACACTTGCCTATCGGCTACAAACAATCTCCTTTTACCCCTCTGATATGTCCTGTAAGTGCCCGGTAGCTCAGTAGTTATAATCTCTTTGGCTTTCTCATATGTTTTCACCTGAGCACTCCTAGAAGGTCCCCCTGCTCCTTGAGACACTGGTGGAGGAATTTGAGGACCCCTGTGTTGGTGTCCAGGTATGAACAACTTATTCACCCTATTTCGACATTAGATTATCAATCTGGGTGTGTATCCTTTCAAGCCAACGTGCAAGGTATATGCAGGGGCAAACGTGTAATCCGTTCCGACCAAGGGTTCGCAGTTTAAGATTCAAAACATGGCTGTAAGATTAAACTAACTATAGAACTTTAGAAATAATCATAAATAGGAAAGAATTGTAACAACAATAATAAACTAATAAATGACACAAACATAAAGACGTAGCACTTGATCAGAAGAGCAGGCCTAGCTCTCTGATCAGGGCTGCGTTAGTCACGGAAAATATTGGAGCAACAAAATAGGTGGTATTTTATTAATCTGTAACAAATTATTACAATAGCGATGGGAGAACCCCCATTCACATGAACAATCTGCATTTTATACACAGCGAGGGAGATTAACAGAGCTCCCTGAAACATGGTAACCACATATTCAAAATGTACATCAGTTGGAATGGCACCATCACCAGATGCCCAAGATAGCAAAAAGGTCCAAGAATAGTTCCAGGGGAATCATGACTCTAGCTGCACGGCCTCCTGATGGCTGGCCATTACCAGATCTGTTGTGAGGTGCTGAAACAAGGGTTCTTGTTCTCGAAGCTGCGGTCAAACATATGTTTTAGTACCGTGAATAGATAAGAATCCGTGAAATTACTTCATTAATTAAAATATTCCAATTGAACAAGTCAGGGGTGTTTACCTTGTAGGTTTAATATAACAACATAGGTAAATGAGTACAAAAAGGTCAAAAATGATAATATAAATGGGTGGAAAGATGGCTTGATTTGGTACCCAACATCTCCCAGTAACTAGCCTTTTGCATGTCCTCATCTAGTCCACCGCCTCTGTAAGTCTAGGTTTTGTAGACTGTAAGTCTCATGAAGCCCAGTGAGATCATATTTTGAGGCCATCTCTGTTCCTGGAACTTTAAACCCATCCGAAAGGAGAACTTCCTTCCACCAATCCCTTGGAACATCATAAGCTGGAGTGTAAATTTCGGCAGGAAACCAAAGAATAGGAAACTGAAACCAGATCCCCATCCACCTAGCCCAACATGTTTGAACACATGCCACATATCTGGGCACTCTGGTAAGTACTCGTGAAAAATTTGGTGCCCCAAAAGGTTCCCTATTCCAGACAGCTGTAGGTGACATCATCCACCTTCTCTAACAACAATCAAGGGCCTCTTTTTGAAATGTGGTGAGTTGCTTGACACAAAGATCAAGACACCATCTTTGTGTCCTCACCGTTCAATCTCTGTTCTCCCCAATTCCCAAAAAGGTGTTATTCTTATTGAACATTGTGACTGACTTCTCATGTTCTCCTCTTACTATAAATGGCTTTGTAACTTGACTGGATTCAAAAGTGTTACAAGACTTTTGCTAGTGAATCTGACTGAAAGCATAAGAGGTGAGGGCCCTTAAATGAATGTCCCCAACATACGGAACTAGGTTAAAATATCTGTCCAGACACAGTAGATACCTATGCAGGTAAAACTCACACATCAAATGTTGAGTTGGCATGTCATGTCTCCTCAAGATTCAGAGGAATTGTACACCATCTTCTATCTCATAGCTGACCTCATTTCTGATGCTTTCCATGCAAAATAAAAGGAAACATTCATGCAAAAATAAAGAATAACAAGAAGCAGGGGGACGACATGCCATAACCTCTTGCACCAGACTGAAGATCTACTCCTTATCGGCCTTCAGTTATGCCACTTGCTTTTCTAGCTACTCTGTCTTGAGTTGCTGCTTCACATGCCTTAATCTCGTAACATTTATGTGCTCCACATATCCAAAGATGGTTGTGGAGGCTCTTTCCTCAGTCCTTATGATCTCATTTTTGTATTGAGCCACAATAGATATCCAAGACTACATTTCGGCTATTAAGGCATATTCCCGATCTTCGAATAGTCATTTGGCTGGGTCTGTTTGAGTGGCTGCAGAGGTTGTGGCTGTCTGGTCCACTTGAGTTTCTACTTCAACCCTGATGGTCTTGGTATTTTTGGCTTGCCGCTTGTACTTCTTTATTTTCTTCTACATTCTGTGCACCTTCTTTCTCAGTTTCCTCACCTCCATTTTGAACCGCATTGTCTCCCTAAACTAAAGTTGATACTTTTTCTTAACTGGAATTCTTCATTGTTCACATAGCCCAATCCATTCCTGCTTAATCAGTACTTCCTCCATTTCGGCAGCTAGAGGTAAATCTCGCGAAACCTCTTTTGCTATGCCCACTATCAGGTTTTCCTCCACTGTCTGCCTTTCTTCAATTATTTTGTGCTTAACGGCCTTCTCACCAGGCTGTGTCATTGGCTCATTCGTCACGACTGCTTTGCTTGGTCCGTCCTCTTCGCCAATGGTGATTTCTTCTTTGCGCACGCTCACCACGACTGATGATGCCCTGGTGAGATGCTCTCCTACTACTGTGCTTGTTGGGATCCCTTCCGGTTCTTCAGCCTTGGAAATCTCTATCTCTTCTCTCCTTTATGACTCTGAGGTGCCTGCTACCTGTGTAGCATTCACCCCATATGGTTGTGGCCTTTGTGACAGATTCAGAGCCACAGGAACAACAAACTCTTTTTCTTCTTTCTGCCATGGGGGATGAGTTACCCTCGCTCCTCTTGGGATAAAGAAGGAAAATGGAAATGAATCCTCAACATTCGGCCCTGAAGTTGATGCTGGTTCTTGTGGGTTAGCGTCAACCTCACGCCCTAATTCTCCCACTGCTTCCTCCACAGGTCCCCTAGTTTTCTCAACTCTGGGCCCTTCTTGTCTCTGTTCTCTCTCTTCCATGGGTTCTATGGCTGGAGTGGTCACGACCTCCTCTTCAATCGTATTCTCCTCCTCCATCATCTCCATGGTGGCAGGAGTTCCTTGTGGAGTACCCTTGGTCACCATATCGATCGCTTCGTCCATGCTGGCCTGTTGTGGGTCTGCTTCTGTGGTTACCATGTTATCAACTTGCTCTGCTAGTTCCATGGGAGAGACTGGTTCTTGTGGGATAGCCTCGGCCATGGTACTAGTGTGCCTTTCTATATCAATCCCCACATCTGTCATTGACTCCATAGTTCCAGCTTGCTCTTGGGGACCCGCCTCATCTCCAAGTTCTTCTATTTCCATCTCCATTTCTTTCAGCTCCTCGTGGTCAATATAATACTCATATTTTGCATCCTCCTTGATCTAATAATTACCCTCTGAGTGACCTCAGTGAAGATCTATTAAACAAAAGGTATTACAGACCCATGTGCTGGTGTGTGTTTTGTGTTATTGAAACAACGGATTGATCAAATTTCCAATACACAGAAAATAAATTGAAAGATAGCAGAGAAACACAGTAAGCAATACAAGACACAAACAATTTTTAATAAGGAGTTCACCCTATTCTCCAGGGCTACGTCTCCGGTCCAGCTTTAGTGGTGGCCTTATTTTATAGTGTCTTTCAGCAGAGGAATTACAATGCAGGGACTCAATATGAGTTCTCCTGAAGCAGATTTTTCTTGGGAGGGTGGTTCTTGGATTCCCCAAGCCACTCGGAGTACACAAACTCTTGTTCTTCCTACCATCTCTATGACCCTTGGTCTACAGTGGAAAGAGCCAACTGTGATGCTCAATCCGGACAGATTCCTTGATGGGAAGGCTTGATTCTTCAAGCTCTCTGGTGCTCGATGATGCCTATGGTTAGCATGACCCTTTGTCTCCTCTCCTTCGCTTTATTTCTCTCTGTGCTCAGTCCTCCTCTTAGGGTTCACTGTTCACTATCTCTCCTAGTTGCTTGGACTCTTCATTCTCCCTCTTCGAATCCCTATTCACTATCTCCATTCATGGCTTTAGCCATTCGACCTCCATGCCTGTTCAGTTCCTCTCCCGCCTACATCGATTTGCCTACCGCCTGTGTGCTTGGAATTCCCTGTTCGGCATTAGCATGAACGCTCGAGAAGTAGCCACGCATCCCCCTCAGAACTACGCCAACCCACTCGTCGATTCATCGCTTTCTCCACTGTGGTGGTAAACGGATTCCAAATCCTCTTAAATCACGGTTTAATCCCCTATCAATTCCGCTCTGTCTATCAGATGCAATCTCAACCGTCTGATCTGGGCTCCTCCAGATCGAACGTCATTCGTACGTTGAGCATGGTTTACTTGCTCCACTGATAATGCGCGATCGCGGTGGTTTTTCTCTCACCTCCGCTACCACGAGTCGATCGCTGAGTGTGATTGCTCTGCTTCCCCCAAAACCACTTACCGTTCAAGGGTGCCCCGATCAATACCGCTGGTTTCTAGGGTGCGGGTCCCGCCTTTGTACTTTAGCGCCTTTACCTTTTTCTGTCTATGGTCCTCTGGTTCCCCCATGCAACCGAGTGCTTAAGGCTCCTCCTTTTTAGCCCTTTTTTCCCAGCAATGCACGTTAGCGCTAAGCACTAACGCACATTGAAAATTAGCTCCTTTTCACGATCCGGGGCTCCCAGGGGCTATTTTGACCTCCTGCATAGTCTCCATGGGCCTCGGTTAGCACGCTTTGACCGAGGTCCTCGTCGTTCCACGTCGGCTGCCATGGCCACTGCTTCACGGTGTTTTCGATTGCTATTTTGGATTCTTCAAGGATTTGTTTCATCCTGATATAGTCATGGTTCTATGACAGTCATTTTATGGATCCGATTTGGATCATGGCCTCCCAACTGAAAAGATTTTGGACCACCAAAATTTGGTTTTCTTCAAGCATTGACTAAGTGAGGAAACTGTTGTCTCACTTGTCCAATCTCAATCCACTTCGCACTACTCAGCTTCGAACCTTTAAGCCCAATTCTGAGGTATTCCAGCTTTCCACTGCATGTCATCCTTACCTTCCTATCTAGCATTGTATCTTCCTGCAACTCATTAAGATATTCAAGTAGTAGGTCATCAACAGAAGGCAATTGACTCTAATCTTCAGAGTCCTAAATCATTGGAGGTTCAAACAACCTCAAGCAATCTGCGTTCATGACTGAGTATATTTGCATGTAAGCTAGCAGATCAAGGTGAAAAGCATTTTCATCAATCTTCTCAAGTATCCTGAAGGGTCCATACCTGATAGGTTTTAGCTTCTTACCTTCGCCTTGCATCCTATCCTTGCTGATATACAGCCAGACTTGGTCTCTAACTTGAAAGCTATGCTCCATCTTATGCTTATCATGCCTAGCCTTGTATTTGGCCTGGCTCTTTTGTAGTTGTTCCTGTACTGCCTGGTGGATCTCCTGGATCTGTTCAATGAACCTAGTTGCTTTATCCACATCACTGTGTCCATAAACCATGGTATTTTACCAAATACAAAATCCAAGGGAGAACTTGGTATGAAACTAAAGCAGGTCCCAAAAGGAGATCTCTGGGTAGAAGAGTGTTTGGCTCTATTGTAAGCATGTTGCACATAACACAAGTGTTCATCCCAAAGCTTAGGGTGTTTGCTACAATATCCTCTCAGTAACTGGATCAATGTCCTGTTAACTACTTCTGTCTGGCCATCTTCTTAACATGCTTTAAATGTTCTTCCCACATTTTACTAAAAATCAGAATGTCATCCAGATACACAATAACAAAATCATCAAGAAAAGGTCTGAGTACATCATTCATTAATCTCATGAAAATAGCAGGGGCATTGGTCAAGCCAAAAGGCATAACCAACCATTCATACAATCCCTGCTTTGTTTTGAAAGCAGTCTTCCATGCATCTTGCTCTGCAACTCTAACCTGATGGTATCCACTGTGCAAATCGAGCTTGGTGAAATAAACAACTTCCTTCAATTGATCTAAAAGATCATCTATGTGAGGAAGGGGATAATTATTTTTTATTGTTATCTTATTCAGTGCTCGATATTCAATGCACATTCTCCATGAGCCATCTTTATTTCTCACCAAAACAATTGGTGACCCACATGGTGATGTGCTAGGCCTGATGAACCCTTTCTTGAGCAACTGTTGCACGTGTTTCTTGATTTCAGCATTCTCTAAAAAAGATAACCTGTACATCCCAATGTTAGGCAAAGGAACATCTTGCTGCAAAATAATATCATGTACTATTCCCTTTTTGGGTGGCAGACCTTGAGGTTCTTGAAACAAGACATCATACTCTGAAACAGTCTTTTCTATATCAGCTTGTTGATCAGAATTACAACCCTCAAATACATTGGTTTTATCAGTTTTATTTCCTTTACAACCATTAGTAAGAACTATTTGCATGAATTTATCATTCTTTTCATTTGTCCTGAGTTTATGAGAGTATAGCTATTCTTGAGCTTATGAGCTCTTACAAAATATTCGATTCCATCTTTGACAAGTAGATACTTGTTCTCAGCTCTATAGAAAATGGCCTTTCTATCATACAAGTAAGGACTTCCTAAAACAATTCCATATATATCCAAAGGAATTATATCTAACTCAACCTCATCTACAAATGCTGACCCAAAAGAAAACTTGAGTTTGCACTGTCTAGTCACTTGTAGTTGTCCTTTATCATTCAACCATCCTAATGGGTATGGTTTCTTATGAGGTGTAGTTGCTAATCCCAATTTCTTTACAATTGCTTCAGAAATCAGATTTACTTGTGAGCCACTATCAAACAAAGTATCAATCTTCTGATTTTTGGAAACAACTTGAATATGAAAAATCTCATGCCTTTTTCTCTCACGTTCTTCATCAATAACAGAGTGAATAGAATTACTAGTAGATGCTTTAGAATTCTTACCTTTTATACCTATGGCCGCAATGATTGTTTCATCTCCCGAGTCTGACCCCAAATCCTTCTGAATAGTTGCAGCAGTCTTCTTCTTCTTGCCCTCAGACTTCTTAGGCCTCAACTCTGGATGTAGAATCCAACAGTGCTCATCATCGTGCCCCTCCTTTTTACAGTGGGTGCATGAGGTTTTGCCTTTCTGTGCAGTGTTAGCCTTCCTTTCTTTCCACTTCTGCTTTCTTTTCTCCTTGCTCTTGCTTACAGTGGGTTGTGATGGTTCCCCAACTTTTGGATTTCCATTCTTTCCTCTAGCTTCTAGATGAGTAGCTTGTACAGATACCTCATCTATACTAGTGGGATTAAACATGAGGATAGTATGCCTCATGTAGCTGTGTAGACCACCAATGTACTTCAAAAGAGTTTCCAGTGAGTCTAATGAAATACCCAACATCAATGCTCTCTTTCTGAACTCTTGAGTATACCCTTGTACACTTTTCCCTTTCAACTGCCAAAGAGTTTGCCAACTCATCATGGCTTGTTGCAAGTAGGCCAATGGATAGAACTACTTTTTTATTGTAGTAACAAATTCACTCCAGACAAAGATGGTCTTACCATGCTTCCTCATATCAGCTTGGGTTCTGCGTTCCCACCAAACCAAGCCAGTGCCCCTAGGTGAAGGCTTGCCAACTGAATCTTGCTCTTGTCTAAGTCTATATTTTGTACTCTGCAATACACATCAATTTGTCTTATCCAATTGTCCAACTTTTCAGCATTTAGCTCTCCATCATATATAAGAAAATAAAATTTAACATCTAACTTAATCAAAGATGCTTTCTTATTATGCACAGGGCTACTAGGTGGTGTAGGGAAGCTTTCTTCTTTCCCCTTTCCTTTGGAGTAGTCATGGGAATGAGATTCATCTTCTTCTTTATCTTACTTAGAGCCTGATGAATCTTTACCCTTATGCTTTCTAAAGTCCCTATACATTTCTTCCACCATGGACTTTATAGCTAGGAAACTTTCAATGAATTGAGAGTCTAGCCCTACAAAACCTTATCCTGACATTGTCTTTCGAGAATAGACTCTCCCAATTTCAGAATTAGTTTCCACCAAATCTCCTTCTCCTAATTTGAGCTTTGATCTAGTGAACATTCATAGCTAAACCAACGCAAGCTTGTCTAACCTTACAGCCTAGAGCTCTGATACCACTTGATCTGATAATCACCCTATGAGTGACCTCAGTGAAGATTTATTAAACAAAAGGTATTACAGACCCATGTGCTGGTGTGTGTTCTGTGTTATTGAAACAACAGATCGATCAAATTGCCAATACACAGAAAATAAATTGAAAGACAGCAGAGATATACATTAATCAATACAAAGACACAAACAATTTTTAATAAGGAGTTCACCCTATTCTCCAGGGCTACGTCTCTAGTCCAGCTTCAGTGGTGGCCTTGTTTTACTGTGTCTTTCAGCAGAGGAATTACAATGCAGGGACTCAATATGAGTTCTCCTGAAGAAGATTTTGTTTGGCAGGGTGGTTCGTGGATTCCCCAAGCCACTCGGAGTACACGGACTCTTGTTCTTCCTACCAGCTTTATGGCCCTTGGTCTACAGTTGAAACAGCCAAATGTGATGCTCAATCCAGACAGATTCCTTGATGGGAAGGCTTGATTCTTCAAGCTCTCCAGTGCTCAATGCTGCCTATGGTCAGCCCGACCCTCTGTCTCCTCTACTTGGCTTTACTGCTCTCTGTGCTCAATCCTCCTCTCAGGGTTCACTGTTCACTATATCTCTTGATCGCTTGGACTTTTCGTTCTCCCTCTTTGAATCCCTATTCACTATCTCTATTCATGGCTTTAGCCATTCGACCTCCATGCCTATTCAGTTCCTCTCCCGCCTACACTGATTCGCCTACCGCCTGTGTGCTTGGAATTCCTTGTTCGGCGTCAGCATGAACGCTCGAGAAGTAGCCATGCATCCCCATCGAAACTGCGCCAGCCCGCTTTTCAATTTGTCACTTTCTCTGTCATGGTGGTCAACGGATTCCAAATCCTCTTAAATCGTGGCTTAATCCCCTATCAATTCTGCTTTGTCTATTGGATGCAATCTCAGTCGTCCGATCTGGGCTCCTCCAAATCCAACATCATTCGCACGTCGAGCGTGGTTGACTTGCTCGATCGATAACGCGCGATCGTGAAGGTTTTTCTCTCACCCCCACTACCACGTGTCGATCGTTGAGTGTGATCGCTCTGATTCCTCCAAAACCACTTACCATTGAAGGGCACCCCGATCAATACCGTCGATTTCCATGGTGTGGGTCTCACCTTTGTACTTTAGTGCCTTTACCTTTTTCCGCCTGCAGTCCTCTGGTTCCCCCACACGACTAAGTGCTTAAGGCTCCTCCTTTTCGGCCCTATGCGCATCGAAAATCAGCTCCTTTTCCTGATCCGGGGCTCCTAGGGGCTATTTTGACCTCCTGCGTAGTCTCCATGGGCCTCGGTCAGTGCACTTTGACCGAGTTCCTTGTCGTTCTACACTGGTTGCCATGGCCACTAGTTCAGGGTGTTTTCGATTGTTGTTTTGGATTCTTCAAGGATTTGTTTCATCCCGATATAGTCATTGTTCTATGACAGTCGTTTTATGCATTCGATTCGGATCACTCCTCCATAGCTTCAGGTTCTTCTACCCTGGAGACCACAATAGCTGTTATTTTTTCCTCTGTGGAATCCCAAAATAGCTCTCATGGAATCGGGATTTGTCTAATAGCATTCATTATCAACAGCTGAACTAAACTGTGGTGAGTGATGACCGCCAATACCTGCCATGACCCTTGAGCCGAATGTGCCATTAAGTGAAGGCTCCTTAGTAGAAAATAAGGCACATTCATTGAAAAAGCTTCCACCTATGGAAATCGTAGGTGAGCTAGTATGCGAAGATGGTATTTGAAGATGGTGGAGTATCTTCCTTTGCACGTCATATATTTGATGACGAACTCTGCTACTCCTCCCCATGGATGTGATAGCAAGTTCCTGTCATACCCTCGACCCTTCTGTGAAATGCTCTTGTCCGCTTGTAGAAAAGCCTCTGGAAATTCTAGGAGGGCAGTCCTTCTAAAAAACCATTGTTGCGATGATTTCTTCTGTTACAGGGATCTCAATTCTGCAGACCCAAGAGCCTCCTTCTCCCAAGTTCAATGAAAATTCTTCCATCATTTCTTCATTTGACCCCCTCAATCTATCAAAATAAACATTCTAGCATATGTTCTCCAAAACCTGCCACACCTCCTGATTGTTCCAAATTCCCCCTGTATTCTCAGGTTCATGGCAAATAGATCGGCCACCCATTGTTGCAGAGGCAAAATCAGCGTGACGACTGTAGTTGGCTGGCAAGCGAGAGTGACAGGTCTAGAAACCATTGGAAACTAAAATAACATCATGGTTGATTTGGAAACAATGGATGAACAACATTGGTACGTTTGGGAATGATGACAAGTTAAGGTGGTATTGTGGGATGTTTCTGAAATTTAATTCAGCATGTTGAGAGGGTGACTGATACGACTCCACGCATACGAATACGCATCCCAACACATTAAAAGTATGATTACGGAGTACCAAAATCATAAATTTGATTAGGTAAGGATCATGTATCATAAATGCTTTTTCGAGGTACGTCGTCATTCATTATGAAGGTTCCCCCCCAACTTAATGACGGTCGTCCACGGCATGTTTTAATGTCCTTTTTGGAATATTTAATTAAATCCATAAAATCAAGGAAGAAGTACCTGCGGACCTATCTTAGGTGGAGTAGCAGCAACATGTCTGACAGAGTAGCAGCAACATCTAATAATAGTACAGGGAGTAACAACAACAATGAATAGTAGCAACAGTGACTAATAGCACATCGAGTAACAACAATAGTGAATAGTAGCAATAGTGAGTAACAACACAACGAGTAACAGCACCGGGAGTACGACAACAGCGAGTAATGGTAGTTATAGAGTAACGACACCGGCGAAGTAATGACAGTTGCGGAGTAACCGCAGTTGTGAAGTAACAGTAGTTGCGGAGTAATGGTAGTTGCGGAGTAACGACACTGGCAGAGTAACAACAATTGCGGAGTAACGACACTGGCAGAGTAACAACAATTGTGGAGTAACGACACTGAAGGAGTAATGGCAGTTGTGGAGTATCAGCAATTACGAAGTAATGAAATATAGTGGAGTAACAACACTTAGTGGATTAACGACAACTACAGAGTAACAACAGTTACAGAGTAACATCACTTAGTAAAATAACAACACTTAGCGGAGTAACAACACTTAGTGCCTCTCACCAGTGGAATACAACAATATATTCATGACAGCACTCGTTGTTACATTTCTCCTCACCATATTTCTTTGTTATTCCTGCAAAAGACAAACAAGTAAGTAGAAACAATATTATATATATATATATATATATATATATATATATATATATTCTTTTTCTTTCTCTTTTTCTTTTTTAGGACAGAGTGAGAGTATCCTCTTTTCCAATGACCATTAAATCAGATAAAGCAAAAATATTTTTAACAAAGGCATCTTTAGAGGTTGGACGGTGGTATAGTTTTAGATGGTGTTCATTTACTAAGAACGAGGTATGGCTCTCATCTATTGTACTCAGTCTAACCGTTCCATTGTCGAACACTGCGTCCACTTGATATGGACCCATCCAGCGAGTGCAGAGCTTGCCTTTGAAATCCTTAAATCAGGAGTCATATAGTAACGCCCAGTCCCCCACATGAAACACCTTAGTTTTGATAAATTTATCGTGCCATTTCATTCTTTGCTATTGAACATCAGTAGTCTTCTGAACAGCCATTGCTCGAATCTCATCCAACTCGTTCAACTATTCAAGTCAGTGTTTCTGTGCTTCTGATAGATCTAAGCCTACTTCCAGAGCTGTTCTAAGTGTACTAATCTCAAATTCCACCGGAAACAAGGGGGATTTCCCATAGAATAATTCAAACGGAGAAAACCCTATTGTATTCCACCATTTTGTCCTATATTCCCATAAAGCTTCTAGAAGTTTCTGTTCCAAGTCTCAGCAATGGCTTGCTACTGTCTTTGTCAAGATATTTTCCAATACCTTGTTTGTGCTTTCTACTTGTCCATTCACCTGGGGATGATAGGGGGTTGTCACTCTATATTTAACCCCATATTTCTGCATCAACCTTTCTATCATATGAGATGTGAACTGTGATCCACCGTCTAATAAAATTTCCCTTGGAGTCCCGTACTGAGCAAAGATTTCCTCAAAAGGAAAATCTGCCACTACTTGCTCTATTGCTCTCGTAACCACTCTAGCTTCCACCCATTTAGTTACATAGTCCGTACAGACCAGGATGTAAGCTTTCTGATGAGAAGGTGGGTTAAATGGGCCAACATAATCGATGGCCCATTTCTCAAATGGTTCAAGGGCTATTTGGGGCTGAAGAGGCATTTCATATGCTTTCCCAAGTTGTCCCATCTGTTGACAGCTATCATACCTTCGAAAATAATCCCAAGAATTATGAAAGATGGAGGGCCAGTAATATCCCATTTGCAGCACCTTGTGACCTGTTCTTTTATCTGCAAAATGTCCTCCACAGGGTCCATCGTGTGCAGCTTTTAATGTCTCAAAAATATCATCTCCTGCCACACAATGCCGAATCTGCTGGTCAACCCCTGTATGGAAGAGATATCCTGCCATCCATGAATATTGGGTACTCTGGTGAATGATCTTCCTTTGCTCCTTAGAGGATAAATGACGAGGCACTTTACATGTGGCAAGATAATTAGCAATATCTGTATACCATGGAGTGTTAGTAGAAACTGTAAAAAGATGCTCATCTGGAAAGTTATCTTCAATTGGTGTATCCTTACCATCATGTTCTATCCTATATAAAAAATCTGCAACCACATTGTCATTCCATGGTTTATCTACTATGGTAATATCAAATTCTTGTAGTAGCAACAACCATCTTGTAATATGACCAGGGGTAACAGTTTTGTTCATTAAATACTGGATGGTTGCATGATCAGTGTGCACAAAAGTAGGATACCCATTAATGTAGTGTCGGAACTTATTGATGGCATAAATGATAGCAAGGAATTCTTTCTCAATCACTGTGTAGTTTAATTCAGCCGGGGCCAAATTTTTACTAACATAGTAGACTACGTAAGGTACCTTACCCTCTTGTTGTCCTAACACTGTACCAATTGCTATTTGAGAGGCATGCGTATGACTGTGGAAAGGCAATGCCCAGTCTGGTCCTCTAAGGATTGGAGCACTGCAGAATAATTCTTTAATTTTTGTAAAGGCTGCATCACAGTCATTTGACCACACAAATTCTGAATCTTTTGTTAGTAATTGAAACAGTGGGTGTGCTACTTTTGCAAAATTTTCTATGAAACGTCTATAATAACCAGCACAACCAATGAAACTGTGTACCTGTGTGGGCATCTTAGGTGTTGGGAAGTGCAGAATTACCTTTATCTTTGCTGGGTCCATCCTGATCCCTTCAGCTGAGAGCAAATGTCCCAGAACGATTCCCTCTTCCATCATCATGTGGCATTTTACTGTACTCAGAGAGACACGTGCTTGTATACACCTTGCGAGAAATTTTTCCAAAATTTTCAACCCCTCCAAAAATGAGTCCCCATATGGAGTAAAATCATCCATATAGATTTCAACACTGTCATCTATCAAGTGAGAGAAGATTCCCAGAATTTCCCTCTGGATTGTCACAGGAGCATTACACAAGCCAAAAGGAAGGACCCGTTATGCAAACGTTCCCCAAGGGCATGTGAAAGTGGTATTGTCCTGGTCCTCATAAGCAATCTGGATCTGGTTATATCCACTAAACCCGTCCAGGAAAGAGAAAAATTTATTGCCAGCCAATGTGTCTAAAACTTGATCAATAAATGGCAAGGGAAAATGTTATTTCTGCATTGCCTTATTTAACTCTCGATAATCTACACATATTTTCCATTTGCCATTCTTCTTGGGGACCATTACTAATGGTGAGACCGATTGGCTATATGAGATAGGATAGATAAAACCTACATCTAGTAATTTCTAAAGCTCTTATTTCACAACATTTTTCAGTGCAGGGTCCATTCTCCTCTGAGGTTGTCTTATAGGATGACAATATTCCTTAATATATATGTGATGGGTGCATAAGTTGGCAGGGATCCCCTTCATGTTTGCATAATCCTAGGCGAAGGCCTCCTTATGTTTCTGCAGAATGTCTACAAGTTGCTTCTTCTAAGATTCTGACAGGTTTGGATTAAATATTCAAAGTTTTCCCTGGTTCCAATTCCACTTGAACACTTTCATTGGGTGTGTCAGGATGTGTCTCCTCTAATCCTTCTATTGTTTCCATAGTTTCCTGAGTCTCATAGCTTAGGATAGATTCTAGGATTTGCTGGTTTGGTTTTGAAACGAAACAAGGATCATCCATGAAGGAAGTGATTAATCATCTTCCGATTCCATTTTCAACTGAAGGGCCTGTCCAATAGTGAGGACTGGTCTCACTTCTTCATCTTCTGTTTTAGCCTTTACCGTAGATACAACTTTCTTGCCGCCTACTGGTTTTATCGGTGGATTTTGTTCTGCTGGTGGATATAGCACTAAATTCTTAGTGTTATGTCCATTAGAGATAACCATATTTCCTTAGTGACACCCAATGTAAGCATCTGCAGTGACCAGCCATGGTCTACCCAAAATCAAGGGATGACCGCCCACTGAACACTATTTATGTAATACTAGGAAATCTATGGGGTAATGCCATGAATCCACTGAAATTTTCACATCTTCCAACTTCCCTACAGGTTTGACTATAGATCGATAAGCTAGTTCCAATACTGTAGGTTTATGATTCAAATTGCGAAGACCTAATGCATGCATTGTCTCAATGGTGATGATGTTGATGGAAGCACCTAGGTCTACCAACACATTTGGAATCTCTACCCCATTAATCTGTACTATCAAAATCGAGTTCCCTGGACCTGCATATTTCACTGGCATTGATTTTCCCATCATAAAGTCTGATAGTTTTCCCATAACATGTATAGTGAGGGGATATTTAGTTTTCTTGGTAGGTTTCTTTGAACAATATTCCTTAAGAGTCTTTGCATAGATTGGCACATCCTTCATAGCTTGTAACAAGGGAATTTTAACAAATAAGTTCTGCAATTCTCCTAATAAATCAAATTCAGCTTGAGGGATTGGTTTACTCATAATTAGTCTCCCTAGGTAAGATGGTTCAGATTGATGTTGTTTAACAGGAGGTGCCTGGTTTCTATCAGTTTGTTTTGGCTCTTTACTAATCGGTTCTACCTCCTTACCTTTACTATCAAGTTGTTTAATGATAACTGGAGGAGGTTGGACGTTAACTGTCTGACTTGATCGCATATTCATTTCATACAACTCTGTAGTGGAGATACTATATGAAGTTAGGGTAAGAACATTAGCTTAATGAGCTCCCTTATTGTTAGGATTAGGGTTAGCTTACATTGGAAGTTGAGGATGGGTAGGTTGGTTACCAGGAGGCACATTAGAGGGTAATTGGAGCTACTACTATGGTATCTCCTAAGGAATCTACTGAGGAAACTAACCAAGAGGGGATCCTTGCCAAGTTGGAGCCCATGAAGAGCTCATACTAGCTTGAGGGTTCCATTGCTGCCAAGGTGGAAACTGGTATTGCGGCCACATGGGGGGATAAGGCATGGTCTGAGGATTCATGTTTCAATTATTGAAATACTGAGATGGATCCGAGTACATACCTTGATTTCCCATCGGTGGTCGAGGCTGCCATGGCTTTCTGGATTCCATGAGGTACACTTGCTCCGTGTCCTCCCCCATTCCTTGAAATATTGCTTTCAGGCCTCGCAAGGAGGGGCATGAGCTTGTCGCATGATTGAGCTCACAGATCACACATTCCTTTATGGAATTTAGTGGACATTCCCTTTCCAGGTGCTTCTTCCTGCACTTCGGACAAAATATTGCCATGGTCATGTCCAGTTCCAGTTGCTTCTGTTTTACTTGTAGAGTGTCCATTTGTGTTGAGAGGGTGCTGAGGATATCTGTCCTCAAATTGTCTAGTAGATTTCTGATTTTGGCTTTTGTAACACCCCTGCCAGATCCCTTTGTTGATTGGATCCTGAGCTTATTCCTTGCAAGCCCCCTCGAGCACTAAATACATAAATTGCAAATATCTTAGAATGTCTACTTGGAGATGTCTCCCTTTCCCATAATGTTCAATAGTTCTATCGAGTCCTTTCGGAAGGATTGAAGGAGGATAATCTTTAAAATTTCCTTATCTAGGGTAGAATGGCCTGACCTATGCAAGGTGTAATTGAACCTTTCCACACAGTCTTCCAAGCTTTCATCTTCTTTCTGTGTGAACTTGAAGAGTTCCTCCTTGATGTTCTGGGATTTACAATAATCCTGGTATTTCTCCAGAAAAGCTGTTTTCATATCATCCCATGTGGAAATGGATTTTCCTCCAAGGCCCATGAACCATTGCAGAGCCATTCCTTTTAGTGTAGATGGGAAAATCTTTAACTTCTGGGTATCCATTGTGTAATCATACCCCTGACACACTATGTAGAACTCTAATAGAAATGTGTCAGGGTCTTCTGAAGCGAGCCCATGAAAGTTTGGTAAGGCTGCCAATGGAATAGGCTTTGTAGGCGTGCTAGCTCCCAGATCCTTGATCTGAAAATCGATCGTGGAGGTTGTGGGAGGCAAAAATATCTTCCAATACTCATTGGGGATTTCAACAGGCTTTGTGGAGGGTGGCTGAGGATTCTTTACTACTGGAACTCGCGTTGGTTTAGTAGCACTTCCCCAGTCTCTTGGTGATGCAACTTTTTCCTCGTTTCCTTCTCCTAAGGCCTGATGGCTTGACCCCTCGGCTGTAACTTCCTTTCCCTTACTAGAGTAGTCTGACCCTATCGATGTCCTACTTGCAATTTCTTCCTCTACTATCACCAGTGCAAGATTCTTTGGATCAAGTCTACTACTAGATATTTCTTCCACTACTCGAGGAACCTGTTGTGTCGAATCACCAGAGAATGATGTAGCTAGCACTGGTTACTCCACTGACTATCCCTCAGACTTCACTCTCGTTTCCCTTGGTCTTGCAGCTACATGAGAGGATGCTTCTAATTCAGCCTTTGCTATGATCTGTTGGATATAGGTTTTTCTTCCCAGATCTGGTCCTCCCCTCTTTGGGGCTCTCCCTATGCCCCTCTTATTTGATTCTTTGTTCATACAAAAGTTGATATGATGGAGGGTTTTGGTATAAACCTACAATGCTTCAATCTTGGAGTAAGGTGTCAAAGGACCATTCTTTCCCCAAGATGAAAGAACTAACAAAAAGAAAGGTAGCTAACAAAACAAAAATATAGGGTTTCAAGCCTAGAGCAGGGCATCAAAGGAATCCTCCCTCCCTGGGACAAGGACCATAAATAGACACACGCTACGGGAGCCCTAATACTTCCAGATCTGAAGTAGGGCATCAAAAGACTCCTCCCTCCCCAGGGTAAAAGCTATGGTTTTTCCCGCAAAAAAGGAAACACACAAGTGTTAAAAAGAAACAAATCTTACTTAGGGCCTGGAGTAGGGCATTAAAAGACTCCTCCCTCCTTAGGACAATAGAATGGCCCAAAATCAAAACAAAGAAGCAAAAATAAACAAGCAGAAAGAATACCTATGCTCAGGACCTAAAGCTGAGTGAGAAAACTCGTTCTCTCCCCAGGATGAGAGATTGACCCTCTGGTTGATCTAGATCATTGTTTGCACCTTGTTAGCCTTCCCGGTAATGGCACCAAAATGTTGGTGTCCAGGTATGAATGATTTATTCACCCTATTTCGACAATAGATTATCAATCCGGGTGCGTATCCTTTCAAGGCAATGCGTAAGGTATATGTAGGGGCAAATGCGTAATCCATTCCGACCAAGGGTTCGTGGTTTAAGATTCAAAACATGGCTGTAAGATTAAGCTAACTATAGAACTTCAGAAATAATCATAAACAGGAAAGAACTATAAAAACAAGCATAAACTAATAAATGACACACAGAGAAAGATGTAGCACTTGATCAGAAGAGCGGGCCCATCTCTCTAATCAGGGCTATGTTAGTCAATGAAAAGATTGGAGCAGTAAAATAGGTGATATTTTATTAATCTGTAACAAATTATTACAATAGCGATGGGAGAACCCCCATTCACAGGAACAATCTGCATTTTATACACACCGAGGGAGATTAAAAGAGCTCCCTAAAACATGGTAACTGCATCTTCAAAATGTACATCAGTTGGAATGGCACCATCACCAGATGCCCGAGATAGCAAAAAGGTCCAAGAATAGTTCCAGGGGAATCATGACTTTAGCTGCATGTCCTATTGATGGCTGGTCGTTACCAGATCTGTTGTGAGGTGATGAAACGAGGGTTCTTGTTCTCCAAGCTGCGGTCAAACATATGTTTTAGTACCAAGAATAGATAAGACTTCGTGAAATTACTTCATTAATTAAAATATTCCAATTGGACAAGTCAGGGGTGTTTACCTTGTAGGTTTAATATAACATCATAGTTAAATGAGTACAAAAAGGTCAAAAAGGATAATAGAAATGGACGAAAAGATGGCCCGATTTGGTACCCAACACCCTGAAGATGTCATGAGAAATAATATCTCCAAAGAGATGTTGAGGAGATTGAGATAATGAAGCACAATCATCTTGATTAGGGAATAATGATAGATACTGCTCATCTACAGAGGGTATGGCTTCTTCTAGACAAACTGAACCATCTTCTCAATATTCTTGAACAAAAAATAAGGGAGGTTTAACATCCTCACCCTGGTAAAATGCATGAGGAGCCTGATGTGATAGGTGCACAGCTTAGAAAATCTGCCCTCACAAGTGATATATCTCATGATGATTTTCATCATGGCAACATACTTGTCTTCAAGAAATCTGAAAGGAAAAAAGTCTCTTCACCTCATTTCTATACTGGAGTTTGATATAAGGCTCATAATAGTGTTCATCCAAGTTCTGGGCCTTGTACCACTTCTCCCCTACATTTGGAATCCTACTAGCATCTGCAATAATGGAAGGTGAGACTGTGAATGTCACCCCAGCAAGAGTCACCTTGTTGTCCCGAAGATGGGCTACAAAATGTCTGGTGAGCTCCGAGTGGTATTGAACTCTCTCTACCTGCTCACAGAACTCATATCATCCAAGATATCAAAAACATGTGACAGCCAACTGAGAGGCCTCCAATTCCCTATGTTTTGATGGCTCTTCTATGATAATATTGCCTCCCTTGTGTGGTTTTCTTTGCTACCTAGCTCTATTTATTGAGGTGTCACTGCCTGTGTTTTCCTCCTCCTCATAGTCTTGGTCCTCTCTATCCATGTTTGCAAGGCTTGAGGTTGTATGAACAGAACGATTGAAAGTGTTTTAGGAGTGATGGGATGGGAGATGACCTAATGGGCTAGAAAATTAATGAGGGAGTAGGAATCATAAGATGAGAGGGAGAGCTTGGTTTGTTTGATAAATTTCCCTTGGCGAAGAGGGATAAAGGGATAGGTATGTTATGGAATAGGGATAAAGGGATAAAGGGATAAAGGGATAAATTTTAGAGCTGTAGTCACAGGTGATAGGAGGAACAATGAGGGTTTAGGGTTTTAGGCATAAAAGGGAAACTTTTAGGGTTGAGGCACTTGCCATGGGAAAATTTAGCTTAGAAGTTAAATTGCAAACCAATCAATGTAGCATGGAAAAGCACTTACTTTTATGCAAGTAAGAGAGGGAAAATTTTAGGTTTGTATGAAGTTTTGAGGCCTTTCTATCCCTCCTGTACAACCGGCAGTGCCACTGCACAGACGGGCAGTGCCACTCCTAGAAGTGCAGTGCAGTGTAAAATTACACTGTGGAATTTCCCATACGTGCAACATGGGGCCTCAACGCATAGCGCCAACCCTGTCTGCCTGAAACGCATAGCTCCAGTCCTTCTACACGCATCGCCACTCCACCGCTGCTCCAGAAGCGCAGTGCCACCCTCCAAAAGCGCAGCACTAACTCTCATTCACCCAAAACTTACTTAGCCTTGCCTCTTCTTCTCACTTTTTGAATCCTTGCTTGCCAAATGAGAATAATGAACTTGAAAATGAAATGTGAGAACTTAAATAGGAATAAATTTTGATTATTCACTTGAAAAATCCACTTTCTAATGTTTCTTGTCCTTCTTCAAAACTCTTTTTTTAATGCCTTTTCTTCTTTGTGTCTTTTCAAGTTGATAATGCTCAACTTGAGCTGATTTTTCCAGTGTTTCTTTGTCTTGCAGCAAGGAGAGATGCTCTAGTGCAGCTGGGATAATTTATTACATATAGTGACTTAAAATTACATAATAAATACAAATTAACTCAAAACTATTACATTAGGTTAAAAGATAATTAGTCAGTGGCTATGACCTACAGGCCATCATGCTTGACTTATTTATCATCCTCATACCCTTGCTACCCTTTATTTACACTTCTAAATCAGGCTTTTGACCTTGGTGATGAAACCCTAAGACCTAATGAAAACATGCCATGTGACCTAATGGAAGCATGATTTCCAATTGACGATGAAACCACAATTGAAGACAACTTGAGGAAGGGTCAACAAGTATAGTTTATGAGGGAGAAATTTAGATTTTCTGAAGAGAAGACAACCATCAGTGGATCAGTTTGACATGACCTAATGAAATGATGTAAAATTTCAGTATGGGACCCCTAAAATGAAAATGCAAAGAGAAATTTTGAACCCTGATGGAAGTATGCAGATAATGACACTAACAGGACCGATACCATGTAGGTATGTTTGACATGCAGGGCCTGAAAATTTATCTCCTATAAAATAGGAGAACTACTTTAAATAGAAAGTTCTTGAAATCTAACCAAAATGATTGTGCCAATATCTATCCACAACTAAAACCAACATGCACCTATAAATGGAACCAACATGATGGAATATGGCACATACAAATCTAGGGGTTGAAATTCCCTTAATGCACATTAGATGTCCAATGATCCAAATGACATCTGAACACATTCACCAATTTTAAGAGCTTTAGTAGGCAGACATCGACATATGTAGAGCATCTAGCTCAGTGGGCATCAGGGTTTGTGAGAAAGAGTGAGTAGATCGCAAAGTATTGGCTTATTTCAGTCTTTATAGAAAATTTAAGTAATTTTTAGTTAAGAATCATACAAGTTTTAAAGTAAATTCTACTAATTTTCATAATTTAAGGGCAGTTTCAATGATCTAGAAATAGAGAATGAATAAAAGGAATAGGATTTTACTGATGATGACATCACTATAGGGATTCTAGAGCATCATTTTTATTCCATTGGAGTCCAGTGAGGTGCACAATATTCTCATAACAGCCCTGGTGACCACAATGTTAGACATTTTGAACATCTAAGCCTCTCATTTGGGTCTTTTGCCTCTGCTTCTTTATTATGATAAATGGCCTCCCAAATTCATCAAATGCCAATGCCATCCCTGCAAACAAATAGTAACAAAGTGTGGCACAAAGATTAAAGCATAAACTTAAAAGAAAAGATGAAAAAAATAGTGAATTCTGAACCAGAGATCTGAGGTGTGTGTAATCCTCCCTATGTCGAGAAGACTAAAAGTGGGGCGGAAATGCAACGAGGTTAGAAATGAAACATACATGGGTGCCATTAATGGATAGAAGATCCAATGATGGGGTTCGATATCAGTTTTCTACTGGTAAAACCTTAATTCACAACTCTCTTCAATCTCATTTTCCCTCCCTCCATGTGAAAAGTGAAAATGTGCTACTCGTTTTCCCTCTGCCCTATGAAAAGTGAAAATATACTACTTGTTTTAGAACGTAAATTATGATTGGATTTGGGAGGGCTTTGTTACATCAAAATTAAGGCTTAATTTTTTCAAAAATGTTAAAATTGTCCTCCCTAAAAAACAATAAATACAATATTTATAGATTATATAGTAGATGTGTAGGTGTAATGTAAGTATGTAAACAATTCTAAATATGGGCTTAGTTAAATAATAATAGTAATAATAATAATAAAAGTAAAAAATATGGGGATGAGTGCAAAAATCTAAATGTTGGCTCAATTAATAATAAAAATAATAAAATTCAATTTGTTATATTTTGATTTTGGTTTTGTTACAATACCATGAGCCAATACCATGGCTTATCAATACCTCAAGCCCAAAAACCATAACTTATTTCACAACAAAAATATTTTATAACAATATGACAAGATTCTTAACCATGGATATTCACCCCCCACTTTACAGTGGATATTATTAACTTGTAAAAAATTGGCTTTGTTATAATACCATGGGCCAATACTATGGCTTATCAATACCACATGCTCTAAGAACATAACTTATTTCACAATCAAAATATTTTATAACAATATGAAAATATTCTTAACCATGGATATTCATTCTCACTTTACCATGGATATTATTAACTTGTAAATAGACTTTGTTATAATACCATGGGCCAATACCATGGCTTATCAATACCACATTCCCAAAAAAACATAACTTATTTCAAAATCAAAATATTTTATAATAATATGATAGGATTCTTAATCATGGATATTCACCCCCTCTTTGTCATTGATATTATGAACATGTGAATAGGATTTGTTACAATAGCATGGTCTAATACCATGGCTTATCAAGACCAAATGCCAAAAAAATCATATCTTATTTCACAATCTAAATATTTTATAACAATATGAAAAGATTCTTAACCATCTATATTCACCCCCACTTTACCATGGATATTATTAACTTGTAAATAGGATTTGTTACAATACCGTGGGGCAATACCACGGCTTATCAATACCACATGCCCAAAAACCATAACTTATTTCACCATAAAAATATTTTAATTTAATTTAATTTTATAACATTTTTTATTTGAAGCTATTAGGAAAAGGGTTGTAATTAGTTTTGAGATATATATAAACCCTCTATCCTCACGACTACTAAAATTATTCTCATATAAATTAAATTAAGGTTTTAATAAAATTGAAAATGAGAATACTTTTATATTTAAAGATGTGAAATTTATCTAATACAAATATTAGTAAGAACCAACATAGGTCTCTCTTAACTAAGGATCCAAGTGATGATAGGAAGCAAAGTGAAGGGAAGATAGGGGGAGGGATATAGTGAAAAATATGGAGGGTGAAAAGAGAGAGAGAGAGAGAGAGAGAGAGAGAGAGAGAGAGAGAGTGAGATAATGATGCGGGGAGACGGAGAGAAGGAGGTAGGAAGAGAGAGATGGGAGAGAGAGAAGAAGGGAGGGGGGAGAGAGATATGGAGTTGGAGGGGAAGAGAGAGAAGAAGAGAGGGGGGAGAGAGAGAGATATGGAGTTGGAGGGGGAGAGAGAATAAGAGGGGGGGGAGAGAGGGAGGAAAGAACTAAGGCATAGGGAGATAGAGGTGGAGAGAGAGAGGGAGTGACTAGGGAGTGATGGAGAGAGGAGAGATAGAGGGAAGAGAGAAAGGCAGAGATGAATAGGGAGGGAGAGAGAGATAGATATGGATAGAGAATTTGTATGTTTGGGGGGTGAGATAGAGAGAGTGAATAAGAAAGAGACACATAGATACAAATATAGATATTATATAGTATTATATAACCAACCTAGATCCATCTTAACCTAGATCTATCAAGCACCAAAAAATAGGTTTGCACATTGTTAACACCCAGGTTGTTCCCTATGACTCCCAAGGGAATACGGCCGGGGTAACCACTAACCAATCTTTGGATTATAGTTTCTAGCCAAACTGTAATCAGAGAGGGCTCTCTCTTTGTGATCTATCTCTATTTTGATAGTATTTTAGGCTAGCTGTGATGTTCAGATTTTGGTTTTATGTTTTGGTTGAGGGATGTCTTCTGTACCTAAGGTGTAGACCTTCATATAATTCTAGTCCATTGGGCAATGGAGTCCTTGGTTACTGGTTGTTTGAGAGGTAGATTAGGATTGCTGAAACTGCAGGGCCTTTTGAATATCTCATGAAACAAACTTGATATTATAGTGATGAAATGTGTGCAACCAGTGAAAAGCAATTAAGAATTTTCCACTAAGCTGGGTTGTAAGAAAGAGATATATTGTAAAGGAGCAGACTTGAATTCCTAAACAATAATTTCTGTGAAAGATACAGTGTAGGGGTGCAGCAATTAAGAATCACACCTTTATAACCATAACTGAAGAAAACATTTGTAATAGCATAGATTGAATTCAGGGTATCCTATGAATAAATCCTGGAATTAGTCTTTTTCTCTGCCATTAATTGTGAAATCTAGAACATGGATGAGTTATGAAAAATAACAGAAAGAAATATAACGAAAGTTCAAAGGAAACTTATTGAGTCATGACAACATGCAAGAATCCTGTAGCACTCAGCAAATCGCATCACAATCCCTCAGACAACACAGACTTTGGAAATTCCATCGGCCTTTTTATTAAACTCTGAAGTTTTACAGCAAAAGAACTCTTGAATAGTAATCAACAACAACCCCTGCAAGCTTATGCGAGGGGGAAATATATACAAACGCTTATACAAAATATCTAAGGCGTTGAGTCATCTGAGAAATGAATGTTTTCACCAACTTTGTACAGAATAGTAGATAAGAAGTTATGACTGTTTTTAATACAACATAAAAGCTCTTTATGTTTGTTAGAAGATATTTTGGCCTTTAGAGGCCACTGAGTCGGTCTAACCGTTCTGCTTTAACTATGAGAAATGCGTCTTTACGGCATGTCATGCTGTAACTTCCGGCCCTGCTTCCTGTTAGCTGTCAATTGTGCTTTGTTTGCCAAATAGTTCTGCTGAGTTGGCTCAGCCCTTTCTCTTTCATGCTTGCTGATCTTTTCAAATTTTCCTGTGCATGATCACTTGTAGATTTGAATAATAAATAACAAAATTTGATTTACAGGCTATGGTTTATAATATCATCTGTATTGCCTTAGTCCACCATTCCTGTGTGGGCAATTGATGCCTGAGAATTGCATCTAATGTCTCATCTGCCTCTGTATATTTATAGAAATTGGGAGGCGCTTCAAACAGATGTTTAATCTCATCCATAATAAAAAATAAGCTCTCTACCCTGTTGTAGAGACTTTGTCCTGTTGTTGGCCCTGTTTCCTCTGAGGTGCTGGCTTTCTCTATGATATGATTTGTGGCAAAGGTGTTCACCCTCTTGGCATAGTTTTCATGTGAAAGAAGTTTTCCTGCGCTGTTCAGTAAGCCTGGAAGACCTCTATTTTGCAAAGCCACAAATTTTTCCATGAATCTATTGACCTCGGTCTGCATATCCTGGGTCCTTCTTTCTAGTGTCTGCACTAGGCTTCTCAGTGTTAGGACCCTCTTTATTAGCTGGATAGTCTCAGTTCTGTTGGAGATTCCCATAGTAGCTAACTGAGCACTTGTTCTGTTGTTAAGCACATTGATCATTCTATTGGCAACCTCAGGCATATTGCCTAGAGATGCCCTTGATCTCTGGATTTCCCTCTGTGCTTTTGCAATGAGCTCCAACTGCTCATGGATTGTCTCAATGTACTGCCATTGGTCAGTGATGGATTGGCCAATGTTGGCCCATAGCACTGTCTTGAGCTCAGCTGTCACTTTATCCAATGTGAGCTCCTTTTCTAGCTCTTTTATCCTGTCTTTGAGGGCTTTTATTTCCCTGACCTTTTCTGCCACAGTCTGTTTTGATTTATCATATCTTTCATTCAACTTTCCCAAATTTTCCCTGGCCTCTTTTAACTCTGACATTTGGGCTTCCAGGGCTTGGATTTCATTCCTCAGTTTCTGCATGTCCAGGCTTGAAGCCTAGTCTGTTGTTGGCACTGGTGCTGAGGGGGATGGTGTTGCTGGTTCTGTTTGTTGAGTTGGAGGAGCAGTGGTTTGAGGAGCTTCCTCAAGATTAATTACTTCAGGAGGAGGCTGAGAGGTTTGACCTCCTTCCTTTTGCTGCAATGCTTCCTGTAATGCTGCCGGGCAGCCTCTGACTCTCCCAGCTTCTCTTGGGTCTGGATTAACTGTTTGTATAAGGATACCAGCAAAGCAGTGGCATCTTTATCATGCCTTAGCTGAGCAACTTCTTCAGTCTGTGGGTGAATTGTTGCTAGGACTTTGACCATCTTTCTAAGGGCTGCCATGTCTGCATCCCTTAATTTCAACAATGCTTGCACAACCTTAATATCCTTGGGATCATGCCCAAGTTCTATAATTATATCCTCTAAGGCTTTAATTCTGTTATCCTTCGCTTGAGAGGATGCCCTTTCCAACTCAAGCTGGGCAGTTGTATTATTTAGGCTATTTTCTAGCCTGTAATTGTCCAGTGTTTTGTCTGCCAAGGAGGCATACACCATCTCACCCGTTTGTTTGTGCAATTCAATTTTGTCCATTGGGTGGATGTCCTTGGCAAGGACCTCAAGATTGGTCCTTATATAATCTGCGGGGGACTGGGGCTGTAGTACAGCTGGCATAAAATGACTCATGATCATTTTGCCCTCCTAAACATCATAGGCAGACATCAGTCTTTGCTGGTTAGTAGGAGCCATTTTCAGCAGATGGTTATAGAGCTGTATTTTTAGTGGCTCATTTTTCCTTTTAATGTCAATAAACTGCTGTTTGATTCCCCCTTCAGCTTCTCTTTGGTGGCTTGAGGAGCTTACTTCTCCTCCCACTGTTCTGTCTTGTCCCTGCTGGAAGGAGCTAGCAGATGCTTCTCTACTTGGTGGGCCCATGCCCAGAGACTGCCCAAGTGGCATTTCCTCCTCAAAGAAGGGATTCATCCTATGCCTTTTTCCTCCCTGATTTATGGATGATGTGAGGGGATTCTCTCTGTCCCTTTTCCTACTTACATCCTCCTTTTGTGGAGTTTGGAGGACCGAAGCTTCAGTAGTAGTCTCTTGCCTGGGAAGCACAGTATTCTGAGCCTGTTGCTCAGTGAAAATTGGGGCCTCAGCTGCCCTTTCTTGCTGTAATGGCTGCTCTTTGTCATGCTGCCCCTCTTCTTGCTGTAATTCCTGCTGTTGTGGCTGCTCTACCTGCTGCTGTTGCTGTTGCACCTCCTCATGAGGTGGCTGTTCTGTTTCCATCACTTTTTCCTTGCCTTTGCTAGAGGTTTGCTCACTAGCTTTGGCTGCTTGCTGATTTACAGTTGAGGACGAGGCAACTGCTCCCACTTTTGTGCTTGGAAGAGTAAACACCTGTGAACAAAGCTCAAGGTCAGCTATCTTCCTCAGATTTCTTATTACTCTTTCATTTAACTCTTCTTGTGTGACAGCTTCCTCTAAGGTTCCTCTCCTCCATTTTGCTTGATTTGCATGTTTTTCTATGTGAGGAATCCTTACATGATCATAACTGGACAGCGTATACTTGACCCTTCTTAGAGTTATGAAGTGATTGGGGTCATAGGGTGTCCAAAGAAAACTGGTCTAAAGGCCAAGGGCCTCAAGCATTCTGTCTGCTTCTCGCCAACCTTCCTCCCTCTTGTTATTAATAAAGTGGCCAAGTTGGTTCCTGACCTTCAGTTGTGCTTTCTTGCCTCTGCCTGAAAAGTGCAGCACATCGGCATTACCAAATTGCCTGAAGTATTCCAGGGCAAACAATCTCATGGGTACATACCTGGGCAATCTGTAGGGAGGCAATTCACACCCATATATTCTGATAACTGTTTGGTGTTGGTAAAAGTATCAGTCCCCAATGCTGTATGTTTTGGATAACTGAAGGACCCTTTGCATTTCATCAGTTAGTCTTGGAGGAGGTGAGCTCATCAGCATAGACATGGCGGGGTGGATGAAGAGATCTATGAATTCACAGTAAGTGTATGGAGATTTAGATCTGTAGTGGAAGGCAGAAGACCAATAGACTACTGACCTTGGGTTCCCTTGTGCATCCACTCTTTTCATAGCAAAATGAAATTTCTCGTGTTGATAGTACAACATTAAGTGGTAGATGTAGGAGGTGTATCTGAACACCCTTTCTCTTGGCAGGTTCATCAATTGCTCATGCATTTTATCTGATATGTAAGTGGCATAGTCATAGCAGACTGGAGTTTTTCCAGGGGAAAACATAAGCATCATTACCAGCACAGTTTCATCAACAAACTCAATTGAATTGTAGCCCAGAATGGGACTGATCATATCTACTAGATCTCTGCCCAGTTGATTGAGGTATACATGGTTGATAGGAGGATACTTGACAGAGTCAGAGTCAATGTAGAGCTGATTTAATTTGGTGACCTGAGCATCTGTCAACCTGGCTCCTTGCTTAATCAGATCACTCAGTGACAAAGGAACCAATTTCTTCCGAGTTCTGAATTGCAGCATCTCTCTGATGGCTTCAGGAGTGATATAGAAAACAGCTGAGCCTGAGGGGTCAAGTACTGCCCTCTGAGTAGGGTCATAGTATTCAGCACATAGATGAATTAGCTAAGGAAACTGGTTGACCTGTGGGAGCTTGAAGATAGGGAGAAAAGAGTCCCAAATACCTAATACATCTGTTCAAGCTTCATGTTTAATCCTCAATTCATTCAACAGATGAATGTGGTACTTGCTGTGCATCAACATTTCTTCGGATATCTGATAATCCAGGTCTGCTAGAGGCTACCACTCTAATTGTCTCTGAGGGGCATTCAATGGAGCAACATTCAATGCCACCGGGGCTACTGGTGGATCCATGGATGCTTTTAAGGATTTCTGTGATTTATGGACTAGTGTTACCGTGCAGAACAACACTAACGAGTTTCTTTGAACGGGAAGGTGAAGTACTTGGGTTCAGAGGACAAAAGGTGAGTTGCAGTGATTAAAATACTGCTTTGAACACAACTAAGGCAAATGTCTGGCCTTACTCTCTCTTTTACAGCAAAATGGTATGGTTTGGGTTATTAGTTCGCGAATGCGCGAACAGAATGCAGTTTTAATCAAATTGCAGGTAAACGAGGCTTAGCTGGTGAATTTCGACGTTCTAGGTGCCAATGGGGACCAGGCAGAGGGAATTTTGCTGGTGAATTATCTGCTTTTTCAGTGTTTTTAAGCTATTTTGGCAATTTACAGACAGAATCGGGCGCAGAAAGGATTTGCACGGATAAATACCTGATATACAGTCGGCAAAGGTCAAGGATGCAGGTGAAATGGCGCGCCAGCAGTCTGGAGGTTGAATTCAGCAGGTTGGCGGAGGCTCGGACGTGAATTTCATGCAGAGGATACAACAGCGTCTTTTGCAAAAAGTGCAAAAAACGCGACATTTCGGCCAAAATATAGTTTTTTAGGACTTTGGCGCCTTTTTGGGATGACGTCAGCATGACGTCATCAGGTGGGGTCAAGGTCGGATGACGTCAGCATGACGTCATCGGGTGACGTGGCGGCATACAAGGGGTCCACGGGGATGATGAAGTGGCAGACAGGTGGAGCAACTGGAGGACGGAGCGCTGACAAGACGGTGACGTTGGCGGTGACGCTGGCAGGGCGGATCACCCGAAACCGGAAACGGTTGGCGGTTTCCTATCGCACCGCTTTTGTTACGGAGGCTGGAATGTGAGATGTACCTCCGATACGCTGTGGGGGTGGCGCGTGGCGGAGGCCTGACGTCACCCTCTGACAGATATCGGAAGGTAAATCTCGTACGTCGGGGCCGGTCCGATATGCACAAGGGTCGTCGGATCAAAGGGGCCCGATCCGACGGTCGACGGGACGCTGAGATGACCGATCGATACGGGCGGAGGGCGAAATAAAATAATATTTCTTTTGGGATTTGCGCTCGACGGAAAACTTTGGGATGCGGCGGATTTTGATGGTTTTTCAATGTATTTTCAAATAAAAATAATATCGCGCCGATACTTTGGATAAAATGGAAAAAGTGGGTTTTTTCATAAGGTTCTTCTTAGCAAATGAAGGTTTTAATGGGGCAAATGGCTTTAAGAGGGGAAAAAGGGTAAGGCTTAGGTTTCTCAAACTGACCAGATGTCCATTTGATCCCTGACAGAGGACATATGGCTATAATGCCAAGGGGAGGGATATTTATACAATGTTTGGGGTTTATACACCATGGTGTTATAATAGTAGGGAAAGGGTAACATAGGGGAATTATATAATAGAAGTTAGGGATTAATGTGGATGAAAGGGTGGATGAGGGGTGATATCACTAAGTTGATTTGAAAATCACTTAGTTTAGGGAGTAGATCAAAATGAAAAGATTTTTAGAAAAGAAATGTGGCTTTTAAAGGAATAAGAACCACCATAAAACTGCAACTTCTCCCATGAATCTCAACTGATGAGGGGATGTTAGTAATGAATGGGAAAGGGGAAAATTGGGAAGTTAGACATGCTTCTTTGCTTTGCTGCAACCTGATAGAGAAGAAGACCTTCTCAATCCATTAATTTTGCTTTGTGAAATAGGTTAGCACACCTTCAATTGTAAGGAATGACACTTCTGCAACCCCATCTGCCTACCCATCTATTTGCCTAGCATTTTTTGTTTCTTCTTTGAGGGTGCACTAAGACTTGCAGACCCTTATTTGCCTTTTCTTTTCTTTGGCTTTTTCCTTTTGATTTTCTATCTAATGCTACCCTTATTGCCTCCAAGGTCCCAGATTAAGCAGTTGGGAACCTTACTTCTCTACCTAAGCTACTGGTCTGCCAAGATTAAACAGTTTGGACAGACTTCTTTCTCTATTCTACAACTGAAAATTTAAAATATGGCATGATCTAGCTTAGGCTATTGGACCATCCATCAAAATTGAGTACACATCAAGCTATATGCACACCTTGTCTTATCTTGGAAATATGGGATCTTTGCATCATCAAAGCAGAGCATATTTGGAACTCTCTTTGCCAATCATGAAATATGAAACCTATTGGTATAGGTAGCTAATAGTGGCTCCACATGGGGATGGTTTTTCATTTGAAAGACCAAGAACAGCAGGTCAGAATGCCTTGGCCTTTGACTGCTTTCACCAACACTTGAAGTATGCTGCTTTGAAGTGCCAAAATTGTGCTCTTCCTATCTTGGTAAATCTCTGAACTTATTTGCCTTTTGCTGATACCTTATAACACTTGAGAAACTGCATTTTTACATATTTTTTAAAGAAAGCAATATATACACCTGGATATGTACAATGAAAACACAACTGCCCTCATGGATAGTAGTCTAAATAGTGCTTCAACATCCTGCCATTTACAGGACCTTCATTCAAATCAGTTTCATCAAGACTTTTGAGGAAATAAGTATTGTTTCCTTGCACTGCTTGAACAGCAAATGGTCCTGTCCAAAGGGAATCAAATTTTCCATGTTTTCCCTTATCCTCTCTTCTTGAGTCCCACTTGAGGACTTTGTCTCCAACATTAAAGTCTTCTGCCTTAGTTCTTCTGTCAAAATCTTTCTTTAGCTTTTCTTGTAAAACTTGAACTCTGCTGTACACTTGATCTCTAGTTTGCTGCAAACATATGATTTGATTTATCCTTCTCTGCATATCATTTGGTTCAGCTAGACTTTCTTGAAGAAGTTTCATGACAGAATCCCTAGTGATGAAGGGAATTTAGCTTCTAATCCATAGACTAACTCATATGGGTTGGTCCCAATTGATCTCTTGGTTGTTAGTCTATCTGCCCATAAGGCATTGACAAGCTTCTTATGCCAATTCTTTTTATTTTGTTCTAACACTTTCTTTATAATGTTTACCAGGCTTTTATTTGATGATTCAGCAAGGCCATTTCCTTGAGGATAGTATGCAGTAGAATGGCCCAAGGTAATGTGAAATTTGTGGTAGAAATTCACCATCTTCTTGGATCTGAAAGCAGCAGCATTGTCTGTTATTATCTTGTCAGGACAACCAAATCTAGCCAATATGTTATTCTCCAAAAACTGAATGATTGTTGAATCATTTGCTTGTCTGCATGGAACAGCTTCAATCCACTTAGTGAAGTAGTCTGTAGCTGTTAGAATCCATCTGTGTTGGCCTGAAGATGAAGGGTGAATTTCCCCAATGAAATCCAAGCCCCATTGTTGAAAAGGTCTCTCTGTTGCAATAGGCCTCAAGGGAAGTGGCAGTAACTGTCTCTTTCCCTCAAACACTTGACATTTATGACATGAGGTGGTGAATTTCTTGACATCAGAGAACATGGTGGGCCAGTAGTAACTAGACCTCAGTATTTTATCCACAATGGACTTCCAGTACAAGTGTCCACCACAGTCACCTGCATGAAATTCTTTTATGATATTGTTAGTCTCATTCTCAATTAAGCAGTTTAGCAATATCCCTTCATGATTTTTCCAAAGCAAATTTCCGTCCATAACACAAAATCTTGAGGCTTTCATTTTTAGGAATCTACATTTAGTTCTGGACAATCCTGGGGGAGCACACAGGTTTTGTAATACATAACATATATCAGAATACCAATGGGATTGTTCAAAGGCTACATTGATCTTTGGAGTCGCCAGCTCCGGTTCACTGTCCAGTTGGTTGATGTCCAAGGCTTGGAAATTTGTTTCAGACATTAATTTAGCCAGACCTTGTCCTTTTATCAGTTTTGTAGGTTTTATTTCAATGTCAAATTCTAGAATATTTGCAATCCATTTTCCCCTTCTGCCCTCTAAGTTCTCTTGAGTAAGTATGTCTTTGACAATTGGGCTTGGTACATAGGCTATAACATGGGAGTATAGGATGTAGATCCTAAAGTCTTTAATAGCTTTGACCAAGGCATATGCTTGCTTTTCCATAATCTGGTATTTCAGGGGTGCATCTCTAAGGGCTTTACTAAAGAAAGCAATGGGTTTCTCATTTCCTTGGTCATCTTTCTGTAATAAGACAGCAGCAATTGTGTGCTGGGAAGCAAAGGAAAATATGATAAATTCCCTATCAAATTGTGGATTTGTTAGGACTGGAGTTTGGGTGAGGGCCAATTTTATTCCTTCAAAGGCTTGACTTGCCTCTGTCGTCCATTTTACTTTTGAATCCTTTTTCAACATGTTATTCAGTAACCTGCTCAATTCGGCCAGATTTGGGATAAATCTCCTCAGGAAGTTGATTTTACCCAAAAAGGCTTGTAATTCTTTTATATTTCTTGGGTGAGGCATTTGTAAGATGGCCTGGATTCTGTCTGGATCAATCCTAATGCCATCTTTAGAAATGATGTGGCCCAATAGTTTACCTTCCTCTAAACCAAACAGGGATTTCTTAGGATTTAAGGAAATTCCATACTTCCTACATGTTAGGAAGATCTGTCTCAAATGTTTCAAATGTTCTTGGTCTGATTTTGAGAAAGGTGTGAGGTCATCCAAATAAATGACAAGGAAGTCATGAATCTCTTTGGCAAAAGCAATATCCATTGCTCTTTGAAACGTTGCCCCTGCATTTTTCAATCCAAAAGGCATTTTTACATATTTGAAAGTTCCCCATGGGGTTGTAAATGCAGTTTTGTCTTGATCATCAGGGTGTACTAAGATTTGATTAAAACCTGAGAATCCATCAAGTAATGAGATCCTTGAGGCACCTACCACCCGTTGAAGAATGTGATCCATCTTGGCTAAGGGATAATTGTCTTTCAAGGATACTTGATTCAAGTTCCTTAGGTCAACACATAGCCTTATTTCACCGGTTTTCTTTCTTGTAGGGACTAAGTTTGAAATCCACTCAGAGAATCTGATTGGTGCTATGATGCCTGCTTTGAACATTTTCTGTACCTCTTGTTCCATTGCTGGGAGAAGCATAGGATTGATTCTCCTCAATTTTTGTTTAAAGGGTTTTTGATCTGGCTTGAGAGGGATAGTGTGTTGAATTACAGAGGTGTCATAGGATTTTAAATCCTCATAACTCCATGCAAAGACATCCTGGAACTCTTTAAAGAGGTCAATGTATTTGGGCTTTTGGTCAGGAGGTAAGGAAGCAGACAATTTTATTATTTTGGGTTGTTCAGCAGTCCCAATGTTACATTCTTCTATGGCAGTGTTGAGGGGCTGCATTTTTGGTTTGTTGGGAACATCATTGGAGTCGAAAATGTCTTCTAAAGGAGCTAAGCCTGTTGGAAGAAAATTGTCCTTCAATTGTATCACTTCAGCCTCATCTTCGGCTGTCTCCTCATAACTAATTCGTTGAATTTCTTGTATGTTCTCCTTGTTGAAAATGGTTGGATTTAGCATTTGTTTTGCTGTTATGGGTGATAGTGGGTGGTTAGTCTGTTCAAACTGTATTTGTGATTGACTTGCTCTTTCAGGTATTTGTGATTGACTTGCTCTTTCAGTGTCAATGTTTAGTCCTGAAAATTCTTGCTGTAAAGTCAAGAAATTGTTTATTTGAGTATCATCATCAAATACCTGCCAGTCTTTGACATTGTTTGGGACAGAAGGTCTGTGCTTTACCTCAGCTGTAAAGCGATGATGGGGCTCAAAAGGCAGCTTGCAGGTACTTGCAAATGTGGCTAAACTATGAGCATTAAGATTATGGGTCCTAGAAATTTTGGTGATTTGGAATTCAGAGAAGAAGCTTAGTATTTCAGCCACAGCAGACCTATAAGATCTCAGTCTTTTATCATTAGTAACAAATTTCCCCTTTACTTGTTGGATGACTAGGTCTGAGTCTCCTAGAATTGATACTTTTTATGGCTTGTAGGGACTTTACTAGTTTAAGGCCTAGTAAAAGAGCTTCATATTCTGCCATGTTATTGGTGCATATGAAATTTAGTTTGTAGGCTCGGCCTTCTGCATGACTGTGTTGTTTATTATGTATCCAGACTCCAGCTCCTGCCCCTAACTTGTTGACTGACCCATCAAATTCAAGAAACCATAGGTTCTCTCTATCTAGGTGAGGTTTAATAACCCGTCTATGATCTGGGATCATAAGTTGAAGTTCTGATTTTTCACTTGGTTTGTCTTCTATGACAGTCTGATCACTTGATGGAACCTGTTCGCTTTCTTGAGCAGCAGCTGTGTTTAATGTTTTCTTAATCATTGTTTCTTGGGTAGCAGTTTGCTCATTAGTGGCTTCCTCTTGTATGAGTGTCTTGGGTTCAACTTCATTATCTGAGAGAGTTGTATTATCATTGAAGAGAATGTATGAGTCTATGTCTGAATGGACAGCATATATGGGAAAGTTTTGGGGCTTTTCTTCACTGCTGACCATGTATTTCATTAGTGTTTCTCTGTATAGTCTCTTTGGTTGCCCAAATACAGAGATGGTGGCGTATGACATGTCCAGTTGTAGGGAACCTTGAAGTTTAGCCCCCCATGACCTTGACAACAGCATCCCATACTTGGGTGGGATGTCAGCAACTACAACATCCATCAGGATTGTTTTATTGGGATATTGGACGAGTGAGACACAGAGATGTTTTATGAGACCTAGACACTTAACTTGGCTGGAGTCAAATGAGAATAGGTCCTTATATGGTCTTGTTATGTCTAGATTCAATCTTTCCATGACTGACTTAGGCATCAAATTGTGAGAGGCACCTGAGTCAAACATTGCATTGTGTAATATCTTATCATGAATGTGTAAACTAACATAAAAGGGTAAAATTCCTGCAACAGCTGCTTTTCCATCAACTTCTGGACCGAAAAGTAATTCTGGGGTATCATCTAACACATTCACATTATCTTTATTACGAGTTAGCTGAAGGGACTTTTTGATTTGTTGCCTATAAAGGTCATGTTTGGCCAGTTCTGAGAGGGGAATAGCTATCTTCAATTTTCCAATTTCAGCTTCTATGTCAAAGGGTCTATCAGGTTGGATCTTGGTGTTGTGAGTGGCAGCCCTTTCCTTGTTAACCAGGTCCTCCTCTTGTTTCTTATCTTGATCTGGAAGCTTGTCCTTCTTACTCACTTCTTGAGAGGTGTTACTTAGGTTGGGCTTCAAGGGTGAGGGATCTTTTGGCTGCTGTTTTGAGGAAAAGGTTTCAGCTATTTCCTCAACGGTTACCTCATCTGTATTTGGACCAGTTTTGTTGCTTGGTTCTGTGACAATGGCTCTTTTGGGCTGCTGGCTGTCCTTTGTCTTTTCACGCTGAGTTACATTTACAGTTCTGCTCCTTAACTTGTATTGTTTATGGACTTCATAAACAGCTGTGTCATAGCCCTACTTAAAGTCAAATGACTCACCTGATTTGGTTTGGAACAGCTTGATTTCATCATTTTCATGATCTTCTTGTGTTAAAAAGACTTGAATTTCACCATCCAAACCCATTAAATTAATGTGGGGATCTTCATTGGGCTCAGTCGATGTGGAAGTCTCAGCATAGTTTTCTTGGAAAGGGGGTCTTATGTCTGGGTCAGAACTGGCCTTGCCAACGTTTGGATTTTGAGTTCTCCTAAAATTTGGATTCCTAGGAGGATTGTTTTGTGGTGCTTCCCATGATGACTTTCTCTCAACTAATTCCACTCTATCTCCCAATCTCTTCATACCAGTGAGTATTGCATCCAGTTTTTGATCAAAGGCCGAGGGTTCTTCTTTGAAGGTGGTTCTCTTTTCCAACCTTGCTCTGTTTCCTTTGGCAATCAGGTTAGCCTCCACTGTGACAGCAACCTTTTAGGCATCTGCAAGGGTTTCAGGAGCTCTCTCCTTCAACTGGTAGGCCATATCAGGATCAAAACCATCAGGAAATTTGTATAAGGCCAAATCAGGGGGAGGTCTCAAATTTTGTGGGATTGCGTTATAAACATTGTTGAATCTTGCACAGTACTCCAAAACAGTCTCTTGGGGACCTCTTTTGATAGTGTCATATTCGCCAAGTATGTGCAGAGGATCTTTCTTTTTCTCCCATCTGTTAGTAAAGGCTTGATAAAGCTCATCAGGAGTTGTGATGGAATTTGCATTCAGGGATCTAAACCAAGTTCTTACATCCCCAGTCAGACTTTGAACAAACATCCTCATTCTCACACTGTCATCATCTATTTCATAGGTCTCAAAATGGTCTTGCATCCTTTTGGCATGCTGAATAGCTGTAAAATGGCCAGTGGAGTCAAAATATGAGATTTTAGTTTGGTAGTCTTGGGGTAGAGCTGCAGCATTAGCTGGTAACTGCAAGGGTGCATATCTGTTAGCCATATTCACAGGTTTGGGGGATTTACAGGAGCAACTAGGATAAAAGGAACAGTGTGTACCACAGGGGTAACAGGTGTAGTAGCACCTAGAGTGTTGGACAAGGGGATATGTGCAGTGGGTGAAGATGTGAAAGGAGGGCTTTGAGATGTAGATGGTGAACTGGGGGAAACAAGAGTAGACCGAAATAGAACCTTGATAGGAGTTTGAACTGGTTCAGGGTGAGCTGTCTCAGGACTGAAATCACTAGGATTTTCCTGCCTTTGCTGTTTCCTAATTATTTTGGGGATTGTATTTGGATTTTCAAAAACTGCTGGTGGATTTGGGTCAGGGTTTGACCTAGTGTGTCTGGTTTCCCTTTTAGGAGCCAGCTTCTGAACTTCTTTTTGGTATTTTTAAGATAATTTTTAGGACTGTTTTTAAGGGACTGCTCAAACTTTTAAAACCACTATCTTGGCAGACAACAATTGAAAAACAATATGCTCAGTTCCCCAGTGGAGTCGCCATTTATGTTAACACCCAGGTTGTTCCCTATGACTCCCAAGGGAATACGGTTGGGGTAACCACTAACCAATCTTTGGATTACAGTTTCTAGCCAAACTGTAATCAGAGAGGGCTCTCTCTTTGTGATCTGTCTCTATTTTGATAGTATTTTAGGCTAGCTGTGATGTTCAGATTTTGGTTTTATGTTTTGGTTGAGGGATGTCTTCTGTACCTAAGGTGTAGACCTTCATATAATTCTAGTCCATTGGGCAATGGAGTCCTTGGTTACTGGTTGTTTGAGAGGTAGATTAGGATTGCTGAAACTGCAGGGCCTTTTGAATATCTCATGAAACAAACTTGATATTATAGTGATGAAATGTGTGCAACCAGTGAAAAGCAATTAAGAATTTTCCACTAAGCTGGGTTGTAAGAAAGAGATATATTTTAAAGGAGGAGACTTGAATTCCTAAACAATAATTTCTGTGAAAGATACAGCGTAGGGGTGCAGCAATTAAGAATCACACCTTTATAACCATAACTGAAGAAAACATTTGTAATAGCATAGATTGAATTCAGGGTATCCTATGAATAAATCCTGGAATTAGTCTTTTTCTCTGCCATTAATTGTGAAATCTAGAACATGGATGAGTTATGAAAAATAACAGAAAGAAACATAACGAAAGTTCAAAGGAAACTTATTGAGTCATGACAACATGCAGGAATCATGTAGCACTCAGCAAATCGCATCACAATCCCTCAGACAACACAGACTTTGGAAATTCCATCGGCCTTTTTATTAAACTCTGAAGTTTTACAGCAAAAGAACTCTTGAAGAGTAATCAACAACAACCCCTGCAAGCTTATGCGAGGGGGAAATATATACAAACGCTTATACAAAATATCTAAGGCGTTGAGTCATCTGAGAAATGAATGTTTTCACCAACTTTGTACAGAACAGTAGATAAGAAGTTATGACTGTTTTTAATACAACATAAAAGCTCTTTATGTTTGTCAAAAGATATTTTGGCCTTTAGAGGCCACTGAGTCGGTCTAACCGTTCTGCTTTAACTCTGAGAAATGCGTCTTTATGGCATGTCGTGCTGTAACTTCCGGCCCTGCTTCCTGTTAGCTGTCAATTGTGCTTTGTTGGCCAAATAGTTCTGCTGAGTTGGCTCAGCCCTTTCTCTTTCATGCTTGCTGATCTTTTCAAATTTTCCTGTGCATGATCACTTGTAGATTTGAATAATAAATAACAAAATTTGATTTACAGGCTATGGTTTATAATATCATCTGTATTGCCTTAGTCCACCATTCCTGTGTGGGCAATTGATGCCTAAGAATTGCATATAATGTCTCATCTGCCTCTGTATATTTATAGAAATTGGGAGGCGCTTCAAACAGATGTTTAATCTCATCCATAATAAAAAATAAGCTCTCTGCCCTGTTGTAGAGACTTTGTCCTATTGCTGGCCCTGTTTCCTCTGAGGTGCTGGCTTTCTCTGTGATCTGATTTGTGGCAAAGGTGTTCACCCTCTTGGCATAGTTTTCATGTGAAAGAAGTTTTCTTGCGCTGTTCAGTAAGCCTGGAAGACCTCTGTTTTGCAAAGCCACAAATTTTTCCATGAATCTATTGACCTCGGTCTGCATATCCTGGGTCCTTCTTTCTAGTGTCTGCACTAGGCTTCTTAGTGTTAGGACCCTCTTTATTAGCTGGATAGTCTCAGTTCTGTTGGATATTCCCATAGTAGCTAACTGAGCACTTGTTCTGTTGTTAAGCACATTGATCATTCTATTGGCAACCTCAGGCATATTGCCTAGAGATGCCCTTGATCTCTGGATTTCCCTCTGTGCTTTTGCAATGAGCTCCAACTGCTCATGGATTGTCTCAATGTACTGCCATTGGTCAGTGATGGATTGGCCAATGTTGGCCCATAGCACTGCCTTGAGCTCAGCTGTCACTTTATCCAATGTGAGCTCCTTTTCTAGCTCTTTTATCCTGTCTTTGAGGGCTTTTATTTCCCTGCCCTTTTCTACCACAGTCTGTTTTGATTTATCATATCTTTCATTCAACTTGCCCAAATTTTCACTGGCCTCTTTTAACTCTGACATTTGGGCTTCCAGGGCTTGGATTTCATTCCTCAGTTTCTGCATGTCCAGGCTTGAAGCCTGGTCTGTTGTTGGCGCTGGTGCTGAGGTGGATGGTGCTGCTGGTTCCGTTTGTTGAGTTGGAGGAGCAGTGGTTTGAGGAGCTTCCTCAAGATTAATTACTTCAGGAGGAGGCTGAGAGGTTTCACCTCCTTCCTTTTGCTGCAATGTTGCCTGTAATGCTGCCTGGGCAGCCTCTGACTCTCCCAGCTTCTCTTGGGTCTGGATTAACTGTTTGTATAAAGATACCAGCAAAGCAGTGGCATCTTTATCATGCCTTAGCTGAGCAACTTCTTCAGTCTGTGGGTGAATTATTGCTGGGACTTTGACCATCTTTCTAAGGGCTGCCATGTCTGCATCCCTTAATTTCAACAATGCTTGCACAACCTTAATATCCTTGGGATCATGCCCAAGTTCTATAATTATATCCTCTAAGGCTTTAATTCTGTTATCCTTCGCTTGAGAGGATGCCCTTTCCAACTCAAGCTGGGCAGTTGTATTATTTAGGCTATTTTCTAGCCTGTAATTGTCCAGTGTTTTGTCTGCCAAGGAGGCATACGCCATCTCACCCGTTTGTTTGTGCAATTCAATTTTGTCCATTGGGTGGATGTCCTTGGCAAGGACCTCAAGATTGGTCCTTATATAATCTGTGGGGGACTGGGGTTGTAGTACAGCTGGCATAAAATGACTCATGATCATTTTGCCCTCCTGAACATCATAGGCGGACATCAGTCTTTGCTGGTTAGTAGGAGCCATTTTCAGCAGACGGTTGTAGAGCTGTATTTTTAGTGGCTCATTTTTCCTTTTAATGTCAATAAACTGCTGTTTGATTCCCCCTTCAGCTTCTCTTTGGTGGCTTGAGGAGCTAACTTCTCCTCCCACTGTTCTGTCTTGTCCCTGCTGGAAGGAGCTAGCAGATGCTTCTCTACTTGGTGGGCCCATGCCCAGAGACTGCCCAAATGGCATTTCCTCCTCAGAGAAGGGATTCATCCTATGCCTTTTTCCTCCCTGATTTATCGATGATGTGAGGGGAGTCTCTCTGTCCCTTTTCCTACTTACATCCTCCTTTTGTGGAGTTTGGAGGACCGAAGCTTCAGTAGTAGTCTCTTGCCTGGGAGGCACAGTATTCTGAGCCTGTTGCTCGGTGAAAATTGGGGCCTCAGCTGCCCTTTCTTGCTGTAATGGCTGCTCTTTGTCATGCTGCCCCTCTTCTTGCTGTAATTCCTACTGTTGTGGCTGCTCTACCTGCTGCTGTTGCTGCTGCACCTCCTCATGAGGTGGCTGTTCTGTTTCCATCACTTTTTCCTTGCCTTTGCTAGAGGTTTGCTGACTAGCTTTGGCTGCTTGCTGATTTACAGTTGAGGACGAGGCAACTGCTCCCACTTGTGTGCTTGGAAGAGTAAACACCTGTGAACAAAGCTCAAGGTCAGCTATCTTCCTCAGATTTCTTATTGCTCTTTCATTTAACTCTTCTTGTGTGACAGCTTCCTCTAAGGTTCCTCTCCTCCATTTTGCTTGATTTGCATGTTTTTCTATGTGAGGAATCCTTACATGATCATAACTGGACAACCTATACTTGACCCTTCTTAGAGTTATGAAGTGATTGGGGTCATAGGGTGTCCAAAGAAAACTCGTTTGAAGGCCAAGGGCCTCAAGCATTCTGTCTGCTTCTCGCCAACCTTCCTCCCTCTTGTTATAGATAAAGTGGCCAAGTTGGTTCCTGACCTTCAGTTGTGCTTTCTTGCCTCTACCTGAAAAGTGCAGCACATCGGCATTTCCAAATTGCCTGAAGTATTCCAGGCAAACAATCTCATGGGTACATACCTGGGCAATCTGTAGGGAGGCAATTCACACCCATATATTCTGATAATTGTGTGGTGTTGGTAAAAGTACCAGTCCCCAATGCTGTATGTTTTGGATAACTGAAGGACCCTTTGCATTTCATCAGTTAGTCTTGGAGGAGGTGAGCTCATCAGCATAGACATGGCGGGGTGGATGAAGAGATCTATGAATTCACAGTAAGTGTATGGAGATTCAGATCTGCAGTGGAAGGCAGAAGACCAATAGACTACTGACCTTGGGTTCCCTTGTGCATCCATTCTTTTCATAGCAAAATGAAATTTCTCGTGTTGATAGTACAACATTAAGTGGTAGATGTAGGAGGTGTATCTGAACACCCTTTCTCTTGGCAGGTTCATCAATTGCTCATGCATTTTATCTGATATGTAAGTGGCATAGTCATAGCAGACTGGAGTTTTGCCAGGGGAAAACATAAGCATCATTACCAGCACAGTTTCATCAACAAACTCAATTGAATTGTAGCCCAGAATGGGACTGATCATATCTACTAGATCTCTGCCCAGTTGATTGAGGTATACATGGTTGATAGGAGGATACTTGACAGAGTCAGAGTCAATGTACAGCTGATTTAATTTGGTGACCTGAGCATCTGTCAACCTGGCTCCTTGCTTAATCAGATCACTCAGTGACAAAGGAACCAATTTCTTCTGAGTTCTGAATTGCAGCATCTCTCTGATGGCTTCAGGAGTGATATAGAAAACAGCTGAGCCTGAGGGGTCAAGTACTGCCCTCTGAGTAGGGTCATAGTATTCAGCACATAGATGAATTAGCTCAGGAAACTGGTTGACCTGTGGGAGCTTGAAGATAGGGAGAAAAGAGTCCCAAATACCTAATACATCTGTTCCAGCTTCATGTTTAATCCTCAATTCATTCAACAGATGAATGTGGTACTTGCTGTGCATCAACATTTCTTCGGATATCTGATAATCCAGGTCTGCTAGAGGCTGCCACTCTAATTGTCTCTGAGGGGCATTCAATGGAGCAACATTCAATGCCACCAGGGCTACTGGTGGATCCATGGATGCTTTTAAGGATTTCTATGATTTATGGACTAGTGTTACCGTGCAGAACAACACTAACGAGTTTCTTTGAACGGGAAGGTGAAGTACTTGGGTTCAGAGGACAAAAGGTGAGTTGCAGCGATTAAAACACTGCTTTGAACACCACTAAGGCAAATGTCTGGCCTTACTCTCTCTTTTACAGCAAAATGGTATGGTTTGGGTTATTAGTTCGCGAATGCGTGAACAGAATGCAGTTTTAATCAAATTGCAGGTAAACGAGGCTTAGTTGGTGAATTTTGACGTTCTAGGTGCCAATGGGGACCAGGCAGAGGGAATTTTGCTTGTGAATTATCTGCTTTTTCAGTGTTTTTAAGCTAATTTGGCAATTTACAGACAAAATCGGGCACAGAAAGGATTTGCACGGATAAATACCTGATATACAGTCGGCAAAGGTCAAGGATGCAGGTGAAATGGCGCGCCAGCAGTCTGGAGGTTGAATTCAGTAGGTTGGCGGAGGCTCGGACGTGAATTTCATGCAGAAGATACAACAACGTCTTTTGCAAAAAGTGCAAAAAACGCGACATTTCGGCCAAAATATAGTTTTTTAGGACTTTGGCGCCTTTTTGGGATGACGTCAGCATGACGTCATCAGGTGGGGTCAAGGTCGGATGATGTCAGCATGACGTCATCGGGTGACGTGGCGGCATACAAGGGGTCCACGGGGATGATGAAGTGGCAGACAGGTGGAGCAACTGGAGGACGGAGCGCTGACAAGACGGTGACGCTGGCAGGGCGGATCACCCGAAACCGGAAACGGTTGGCGGTTTCATATCGCACCGCTTTTGTTACGGAGGCTGGAATGTCAGATGTACCTCCGATACGCTATGGGGGTGGCGCGTGGCGGAGGCCTAACGTCACCCTCTGACAGATATCGGAAGGTAAATCTTGTACGTCGGGGCCAGTCCGATATGCACGAGCGCCGTCGGATCAAAGGGGCCCGATCTGACGGTCGACAGGACGTTGAGATGACCGATCGATACGGGCGGAGGGCGGAATAAAATAATATTTCTTTTGGGATTTGCGCTCGGCGGAAAACTTTGGGATGCGGCGGATTTTGATGGTTTTTCAATGTATTTTCAAATAAAAATAATATCGCGCCGATACTTTGGATAAAATGGAAAAAGTGGGTTTTTTCATAAGGTTCTTCTTAGCAAATGAAGGTTTTAATGGGGCAAATGGCTTTAAGAGGGGAAAAAGGGTAAGGCTTAGGTTTCTCAAATTGACCAAATGTCCATTTGATCCCTGACAGAGGACATATGGCTATAATGCCAAGGGGAGGGATATTTATACAATGTTTGGGGTTTATACACCATGGTGTTATAATAGTAGGGAAAGGGTAACATAGGGGAATTATATAATAGAAGTTAGGGATTAATGTGGATGAAAGGGTGGATGAGGGGTGATATCACTAAGTTGATTTGAAAATCACTTAGTTTAGGGAGTAGATCAAAATGAAAAGATTTTTAGACAAGAAATGTGGCTTTTAAAGGAATAAGAACCACCATAAAACTGCAACTTCTCCCATGAATCTCAACTGATGAGGGGATGTTAGTAATGAATGGGAAAGGGGAAAATTGGGAAGTTAGACATGCTTCTTTGCTTTGCTACAACCTGATAGAGAAGAAGACCTTCTCAATCCATTGATTTTGCTTTGTGAAATAGGTTAGCACACCTTCAATTGTAAGGAATGACACTTCTGCAACCCCATCTACCTACCCATCTATTTGCCTAGCATTTTTTGTTTCTTCTTTGAGGGTGCACTTAGACTTACAGACCCTTATTTGCCTTTTCTTTTCTTTGGCTTTTTCCTTTTGATTTTCTGTCTAATGCTACCCTTATTGCCTCCAAGGTCCCAGATTAAGCAATTGGGAACCTTACTTCTCTACCTAAGCTACTGTTCTGCCAAGATTAAATAGTTTGGACAGACTTCTTTCTCTATTCTACAACTGAAAATTTAAAACATGGCATGATCCAGCTTAGGCTGTTGGACCATCCATCAAAATTGAGTACACATCAAGCTATATGCACACCTTGTCTTATCTTGGAAATATGGGATCTTTGCATCATCAAAGCGAGCATATTTGGAACTCTCTTTGCCAATCATGAAATATGAAACCTATTGGTATAGGTAGCTAACACACATCAAGAGATTGGATCCCTCTTGGCGCTTGATAGATCCAGGTTAAGATGGATCTAGGATGGTTTAATAAGCTTGTAGTTGTATTTGACAAACTAACACTTTTTTTATGGCTGTGTTTGAAAACAATTTTTCCATATTTGGTGTATTTATCATAATAATAATAATCTAATTTTCATTTAATTTTAAGCTTACCTTTTTTATGCAATGATTTTTTTGTTAGTTTATAGAGATAGACATGTTATACTTTCGGAATTTGAGAAGGAAACACGGGCTCTTAACTGGGTTGTATTGAAAACATTTAAGTGTACGAAAGAAACATGCCCTCTTAACTTGGATGTATTAAAAACATAAGTGTTCTTGTATACTAGGTGGGTGAAAACAAGAGAGCGTATATTGTAAGTGGATTAAATAGTTAAAAACAAGTGTTAGTTAAGGAGAAAGTTTCAAAAATCTAAAAAATAGGCTATATTGGGTTAGGATATCACTGTTTTGGGACATCTAAAGTTGAAGGTACATTTTATGGAGGTTTAGTTTAAGCCCTTGGGTGTAGGGAACATCTTATGGGTATCTTGGACTTTTGGTTGTGTTAATGGTGTCAACTAGAGGTGGAGAGTCCAACCAATGAGTAGGCAAAGTTTTTCATTTACAAGGTTGGCATCAATTAATTATTATCCCTCTCTACACAACTCTAAGATGAGGAGTGTGCATAATGGACTTATTATTGTAACAAATTGGAAATATTTGATTATCTTTAAGTTCAAGGGCTTGAAGTGGTTGCCTCAACCTTCAAAATTTAAAGGAACTATGTGTTTTTCAATTAAACCCTTGTGGTCAAGGAGATGCAAAAGAGGAAGGCCTTATGGCTATTTTTAAGTGGTTGTAATGACCCTAATCTTGTGGTAAGTATGTAGATATGATGCTAATGGTCCTGATATTAGTACGTTCACGTATATATTGTAAATATTTTCCTATCACCTTGCATTGTATAAATATGATAAATATTTTGTGGTTACCCTCATGTACGTGTTCATATTCCACTTGCATGATTATGGGAAACACTTCTCAGTTATCCTTGTGTACATGGGGAAGATCATAATTACTCTATGCCCACAAATAATAGTGAATAGTGTCTAACTAAGTCAAAACCCTATTCATCAACCCAATCTCCACTGGTGAGGCTTCAACCAATGGTCCTTCCTTAAGGTAACCACTTATAATTATTGATGGCACATTTTTCTAACTCAATGAACATTGTATTAACTAGGGGGAGTTAGATGGAACCTCAATGACTTCAAAGTGAGCGTAATAACCAAATTTCAACATATACCATAATAACCTATACATATGTCTTTATACTAGGGGCATGATACAAGTATAAGGAACTCTACCAATGGGGGGGTTAAATAGCATATAGCTCGACCCATATAGTTGAAAGAGAAAAAATAATTTGACCCAAGACCTAAGAGGAGACTCATAGACACTCACAGGAATAATATTTACAAGCCTTGATGTAGTCAATGAGGGCAGGGAGATATTTTACAACCTATTAGCACACATGAATGGATTTTTCTCCTCCCTCACACCTTGTCGATTCTAGAACAGACCTAGGAAGAGGGAAAATGATAGATGGGGAGAAAATGGGAGGCAAAATGGTAGGAAAGAGAAAATCTAGTTAGCCAAGACCTAACTAACCAGAAGGATGGAGTGAGAAGTAGAAAGAGAAGAGAAATTGGGATAAGGAGAATAGGAAGCAAATGAGCAGAGTGAGAGGAGAGTAAGGGAGAAGGAATTGAGAGTGAATAGGATGATGAGAGGGCAATCAAAGGAAAGGAATTCATTTGGTAACTACTTGAAGGGTGTTGTTGCAAGTGTTAGTACCTTGATCTACCTCAGGCTAAAGGAAGGCAGGTCTAGGGTAACATCAAACCAAGTAGCTAGCCCTAGGAAGTCGGGAGAGGGCTCTCTCCTTGTCAATCTCAATTAGAATATTGGTAACTAGGGCTTGAGATGACTGAAATGAATTTTGATTTTAGGGTAGGTATCGTAGATCAAGGTTTCTAGTTTGATTTTAATTTTTGGATGTTGGATCAATTGGAGAAGGCACATTGGATCCAGGAAATCAACTCAGGCATACAGTCATGTCCTGTGGGGCAAGGTAGACAAGAGCTTATGTACTAGAAAAGGATTGAGATGGTAGAGTAATATTTATAAGGAGTTGACAAGGGCACAAAAAACTATGAATCCTCTTCAAACAATGAAAACATTGAAAAATAAATGAATTCCCAAGACAAAGCACTCAAAATCTAGTGTATTTTGTCTATTCACCTTCATTCATTTAGTTTAGAAGAAAGAGAGATATATGGATACATATAAAACATCATAAAAACTCATTACAAAGAAGAAACAATACATAAACTCACTCTCACAAGAATCCCACAAAAATAGCTGTGAAACCTGGTTTTATTCCTTGCCAACTGCTGATACAAAATGTTCAGTGAGTCCAACACTTTTGCCAAAGTCCAACCTTTACAAATGAATAAAAAATCACATGATATAGGCAAGGAAACTACTCAAGCTAACTATCAGGGTCGAATGCATGAGAAAAGGGGTGGTTTCAACGATATCTAAACTAAGAATGGGAATTATAAGCAATGGAACAGCTTGCCTCTAAAACCAAGGAAACCAATTCATTCATCTCAAAACCACCTTTGACTTGATGTATCTACCCTATTAAGTGTTTTACATCCATAATTATATCAAATTACATAATTTACCATGCTAATTTGACCAAGAGAGCAAGAAAAAGTCAACTATAGAGAAAACTAGGCGAAATCTGGAAAATCAGGCAAAACTGGAAAAATTCATCCTATGCACAGTGCCATTGATCCTATGCGCAGTGCCTTTTCTAGGCCAATTTTGGAAGGCTTCCTGGATTCCAAATCAGGTGAATGACAGCTCATTGGAAATCTTAGCGAGTCGAATTTCTGGAACAACTTTAATTTCTGAATTTGGAGTCCATTTGCCCCTCCAAAAATTGATTCTCCCAAGACTGCTTCCTGTGTGGCAAAAAAGTGGCAGAGAGGGCACTTTTTGGGTTTTTTTTTTCCCTTTTGGAGACCTAGAACTTGTCCAAAATTCTCATCCATTTCTGAGCTTCCATATCTTTCCATGTTGATTCCAAAAATATAAACTTTTTTGCAAGAAAGTGTCCCCAACAAAAGCACAGTACCAGTGGCACTACACACCTATTGGAAAAGCCTGTTTTTTTACATTAAAAAATTCAAAAATGACAAAAATTGCTCCAAATTTCTTGAAATTTGGCATGAGTGATCCTTGTTAGGTTCTTTGCTGGGTCAATGATGCTTCAGACAATATCTTTGAGTTTATCATGCTCTTTTTTCTTTCTTAAGGCCCTTTTTCAACTTAGCCTTAAGCCTCTTCATTATACTGTCAACATATTGTCGTTTGTTCCACTGTTCGCCAACATTTGGAATGTTGTTTCTTCTGAAATAATAGCAGATGACAAGGTGAAGGAAACATCAACAAGGTTACCTGACCGTTTTCTAGATGAGTCACAAATAACCTGGTCAACTCATGGTGAAATGTCACCCTCTCCACCATTTCACAGAAATCAAAGCGAGAGTGATGTCTGAAACATAATATGGCAAGTGGGCAAGCAAGCAATTGTCTCAAACTGATAGGCTCCTCCCTGATTATTTTTCCCCCTTATGTGGTCTTATGCTGCACATGTTTTTCCCTAGAACTGTCACTAAGGGCTTCTTCCTACCTTTCATAATCAGTGTCACTCTCCATGGGTTTTGGTGACTGTAGTTGCTAGTGAGGAATGAAGGGATGGGGTGGTGACAAGATGAGTATGAAGAGATTTTAAAATATAAGTTAAGTGAAATGTAAGGTGAGGGTGAATGTTTGAAGGAATTAGGGTAAAGGATTTATGAAGGAATGGGGGAAATGAGGGGGGGAGTAGCGTTTTCAAATGTGAGATTAGGGTTTGTTAATGAAGTAGGTGTAATGAATATGTAGGATTTGGGAGTTAAGGTTTGGGAATAGGGTATAGGGCTAGGGTTTGGTAAATGGGAGTGGGGTTTGGAGAGTGAATTTTGATGATTTTATGGAGAGGGAATGGGATTTGACAAGCTCAATATGAATGGAGTGAGAAAGAAGAGCAAATGACCTTCAATAACTTGCAAGAGATGATTTAGCAACCAGCTAGGGTTTGTGTTAACCATTTAGCTAGGGCTTGCTCTTAAGGAAACCAAACACATCCAAGCCACCAAAAATAACTTTCCTGGGAAAGGAGGATTGATATACTTACTTGGAACATGCATTAATTTTCTTTTTAGGAAGTTTGGAGGAGTTTTGAGGTAATTCTGCTTCTTGTAACAGGTGTGCAGCGCCATTTTGCAGACTAGTTTTGGAGGCCTTCCTAGTGTCCAAATTGGGTGCGAGATAGCCCGTTGGAAATAATATCAACTCTAATTTCCAGAACATATTCAATTTTCCAATTTGGAGGTCATGTGCCCTGCCAAAAGTCAAATATACCAAGACTGGTCAAAATGTGCAAAATGAGGCTGCCTAAATGCATAGTGTTGTTGCAGTCAATTTTTGAAGGTCTTCCGCAAGTCCACATTGAGCTCAAGATAGCTCCTTGGAAAGATATTTGTGTCCATTTATAATTTAACTCATCAAACGAGTCATTTGGCCAACCAAGCTAGGATAAATCTTGATTTTCCCAAGGTCACTCCAGAGGTGCAGCAACCCTCCTGAGGCAACTTGTGTTTTTTACATTTCTCTAAAACCGTGAGACCTGTGTAAAAAGTGAAGGAGGTTTGTCTTCAGTGACCTATTATGAAAAAAACCTCTCTCAGTGTTTCCAAATTCAGTTTTTCTTGCTCAGAAACATCATTTGAGTAAAACCTACCCCGATGTGTGGAATAGGGGATTTGTCGAAATGAAGTGAAATGAAGGGGATAAGGGGCTTCTAAATTCTTGAGAAAATTTTGGGAAGTAGGGAGGGTTGTTAGGAAGTAGTGTAAAGTGGAATTTCAAATATCGAGTTAGGGGAAGGGGTCCAAAAGGGAAAAACACAGGCCTAGCCTAGAAAATTGTCAAATTGTATCAAGAAACTAGGGTTTGTGGGAAAATGAGGAATTTGAGGGATATCAGTGATGGGAAGTGTTTAAGGTACATTAAGGATAGGGGAAGGTGTATGAACATCAGGATGCAAGCTTTGTTGATGATTTTACCATCTAAGAGAAATTACCTTCAAAACCCTAGGAGAGGAAATGAACCTTACCTAGGCACAACTGAAGCATGAACAAGGTGTAATCTGACCCATTGGAACCTAAAATGATGATGAAAACTCTCTGAATGATGGTACACTCATCTGAATGGTGACATGGACCGATATTTGGACAACTTTGAAAGAAGTGAAAACAAACCCTAGACCTAATACCTGTGACCAAATTTTACTTGTAGACTCACTGAAATGACAAAATTTGACTTTGGCACCCTAAGACCACTTTGTAAGAGCATATCTGATCATTGGTGGAAGGCTTCAAAGACTGACACTAACAGCAAGGAGGTTGTCACACTTGGACATCATGGGGTTTGCACCACGAAGATAAAAAATTGAATTCTGATGTCAGAGGTAAGCCTCGATCATGTTGTTAAACTGTACATTTGACATTTACTACATCAAACTACCACTTCTCTGCATCTAATTAACAATTGAGTTCTTAGGTCTAGTGCAATGGGAAAATCACTACCATGAATCTCTTTAGATAACTATAATTTCCCAAAGATCTTATAGGGCATATATTTGTTGGTTAGTTTTATAGTCCAAGATTCAAGAACCTTACTATCATGCTTATGGCTTAGCCACCTTCCAACTAATGTGATAAAAACACCTAGTAATATTTTCACACTAAACACTATATAATAAACTTAACCCTAATATCTTAGTGAAGAACAAGTAACTAGCTAGACTCTGGAAGGGTTTTTGGATTGACTATTAGTTAAATTCATTGCAGTTAGGTGTGCCAATTTGTGCTGAGTGTTATTGAGTGCTAGGGAAACACAAGGGAGAACTAGGTCAAAATGCATGGAAATGAATGAATAAGAGTGTGTGACAGGGAGTTTCAATGAGTTCTAGGTGTGGTAAGAGGGGAGTGACAAGGTATGCTAAGCAGCATTAAATCATTCTAGCGTGCCAGAGCAACATGAACCCAATATGTGCTAGGTGCCAAGGTGTGAAAATTAGTGCTAGGAAGTGTTAGGGAGTGTTAGGGAAACACAAGGGAACACTTAGTGAAAATAATGAATGCAAATGAATGATTAAGATTTTGTGACAGGAAGTGTCAATGATTTCAAGGTGTGGTAAGGAGGGAGTGACAAGGTATGCTAGGCAGTGCTAAGGCATTCTAGAGGCCAAGGAAACATGCCAAGATGTGCTAGGTGGTAATGTTAACTTATGGTATGTTCTATGCTTATAATAGTTTAGTTCTTTTTCTTATAATATTCCACCGATTAGCAATCAAATGTACATAAAGTAAAGTGCAGATAGAACATTAAACGATCGACAGAAAACAAGCCAAGACAAGAGACACAAGATGTGGCGGCTAGCCAGGGACAAACCCCACAATGTGTGAGGAAACCCTTTGATCAAATCTTCTTTTATTTTCAATAATTCAGCAAAGAGAAATAGTACAATAAATCTGATTCATATTAGCACTAGCAAACCCTAGATCAGCAGCATCAGCATTAGCAGCTTCATTATCAAACTAGGGCAGACGATATCTCACAAACCGACCATCGGATTGACTTCATTCCACCACCAAAAGTTTCGGCTTCCAGAGGAGGTTCAGATGAACCTACAGCACAGTTCAGATGAGGAGATCTTCTAGGCCATGCAAGTCAATCTTTACTTCTGCAGTTGCAGTTTCCATTTCAGCAGTTTCTGGCTTCAAACTAGGGCAGTCGATATCTTGCAAACCGTTCGTCGGATTGACTTCATTCCACCACCAAAAGTTGCAGCTTTCAAAGGAGGTTCAGATGAACCTACAGCACAGTTCCAAAGAGGATATCTTCTAGGCCACGCAAGTCAATTTTTACTTCTGCAGTTACAGCTTCAGTTTCAGCAGTTTCCGGCTTCAAACTAGGGCAGTCGATATCTTGCAAACCGTTCGTCGGATTGACTTCATTCCACCACCAAAAGTTGAGGCTTTCAAAGGAGGTTCAGATGAACCTACAACACAGTTCCAAAGAGGAAATATTCTAGGCCACGCAAGTCAATCTTTACTTCTGCAGTTGCAGCTTCAAATTTAAGAGCTTCCGGCTTCACATGTGTGAGAGAAAGAGACCCATTTCAGCGCAGTAGAGAAGAGACTCATATCTTCATAGTAGAGAGAGAGAGATGTGATGAGATGAGTGAGTCCAAATGAGGAAAAGTCCTCTTATATTTATACAAATCGTTGGTGGGTGAATAGATGCGACTGTTGGGCTTCTGAGCCTACATGAGTTGTAGGTCGGCTTGATAATAATTCCATAATCAAAATAAATTCATATCTCCATGAATACTTATCGGAATTGGATGATCTTTATATCAATCCTACACCTCTCGATGAGAGGAATCTAATAAAAATATTATTAGCCATGAATAATATGACCCACATGAAGTTTTTCCCTGGTTGCCATTTTTAACACTCCCTCTCAACCATGGAGAACTTCATCTGCAATATATCTATCGGTCCTTACTATTCATCCATCAAATGCACTACCCTATACAGCCTGACCCTTGCCCTGCTTTGCTCTATTTTTGCTGTTCTGCTTTGTCTTGTTCTACTTGCACTGATCTGTATTGTTTTTCTCTGTTCTGCTCTGCTCTTGCATTGTTCTGTTCTACTCTGCTTTTGTCCGAATTATGAAGAAGAAGAAATGATCGAGGATGTATCATACTGACTCAAAGTCAGTCTCAGAGTATGTACCACTAGTCCCAGACCAGTCTCAACCAACCCAAAGTCAGCGTCATAGTGAGTACAACTCCAATGGTACCAGACCAATATCATCCTCCAATGACTCAAAGTCAGTCTCAGAGTATGTACCACTGGTCCCAGACCAGTCTCAACCAACCCGAAGTTAGCATCATAGTATGGTACAACTCCTACCACTAGTCCCAGACCAGTATCATTGATCCCAGATCATTGGAGGTCATCCTAGCGTAGGGAGTATGGTAGTTACAATGATGCGTCCATCGGTACTACTATGGTCCCTAACTTCTTTTCCCTGCTCATTGATCAGATGAGAGGTACTTCCCATGAGTCCCAGACTGCATGGGTAGGATGCATCAATAGGAGAACTAATCAATCTTTTCCTCACAGGAGAACACATCAATCCTGCTACAATTGCCATGGAGAACACATCAATCTAGGCCTCACAAGAGAACACATCAATCCTGCTACAATTGCCATGGAGAACACATCAATCCAGGCTGCCATGGAGAACACATCAATCCAGGCCTCACAGGAGAACACATTAATCCTGCTACAATCGCCATGGAGAACACATCAATCCACGCCTCACAGGAGAACACATCAATCCTGCTACAATCGCCGTGGAGAACACATCAATCCAGGCTGCCATGGAGAACACATCAATCCAGGCCTCACAGGAGAACTAATCATCCTGCTACATAGGAGAGCGAATCATCCTGTTCCACAAGAGAGCGAATCATCTTGTCCCACAAGAGAGCGAATCATCTTGTTAGAGTGTGCACCACTAGGGGAGGGTGAGTCACCCTGTGGTCGTATGTTGCTCTAGTAATAACCGCATGCCCTTAGAGATCCCAGAGCTCAATGTATGCAACATGCAGGACCCTTGTACAAGGGTTTCTTACCGACACCAAGTCGTTTGGGAAAATCACAGATTAGATCTTTCCTCGGGGCTTTGACAAGGTGTATCAACCTGTACATCATCTTAATGTGATGGAGCCTCCTTGCTCATCAACTTACCATATCCAAGATGATGTCTATCTACTGGAGCAATCGACGAATATGGGATTCCTCAATAATCAAATCCCACCTCTGGTTGTTATAGAGAATCACAGTGGTATCCAATGTAAATTCAAAAAGCTCACTGAAGAGCTTTCACAACCAGACTGCCTCACACGAGGTTATGCTAGCAACAATATATCTCGCTTCGGCGGTGCTCAAATCCACCAACTTCTGCTTCCTGCTCATCCAGGATATCGAAGCAGATCCCAAGGTGAAACAGCACCCGGAAGTGCTCTTACGGTCCACCACACTGCCTGCCCAATCAACATCAGTATATCCAAGTAGTCTCACATCTCCGGCAGTGTATCTTAATCCATGAGAGATTGTGTCCTGAAGACATCTCAGAAGATTCCTGGCATCAATCCAGTGGGGCTCAACCAAATATAAGCTCACAATGCTAACTGCAAAAAATATGTTCGGACGGAGGTTCACCAAGAACATCAATGCGAATGAGTTTATGAAACTCAGAGGCATTTCCCAAATCTGGTCCGACATCACTACCATATAACTTCTAAAAGTTAAGATCCTTGAGGTAGTCACAGGCTTGCAGTCCATCATACCAAATCTTTTCAATATCTTTACCACATATTTCCCTTGAGATAGGAAAATTTCCCTTGGCTTCTGCCATACTTCAAGTCCTAGGAAGTAGTGCATCAGTCCTAGGTCTTTCATTTCAAATTCAGAGGCCAACTCCCTCTTACATTTGTGAATGAGAGGGTCTGCACCTGTTAGAAAGAGGTCATCCACATACAATACCAGTATGAGAGGCTTGTCATCTTCAACCTTAAAGTAAAGGTTAGGATCTGCTTCACTCCTAGTGAATCCCATCTTCATCAAGTAGCTATCGATCCTCTCATGCCATGCTTGGGGTGCTTGCTTCAGCCCATAGAGAGCTTTCTTCAACCTGTATACATGAGATTTTCGATCATAAATCTCAAATCCTTCGGGTTGCTCCACGTAGACCTCTTCTTTGATCGAGCCATGCAAGAACGCAGTCTTGACATCCATCTGATGTAGGTTCCATCCTTGTGAAGCAGCAAGGGCTATGATCGAGCGGATGGTCGTATATCTGGCAACAGGTGCAAATATCTCATCATAGTCTATACCTTCCTTTTGGGAGAAACCACGAGCAACAAAACGAGCCTTATACTTTTCCGTACTTCCATCTGCTGCATGCTTTATCTTGTAAAGCCATTTTGAAGTAACAATTGTCTTGTCCAGGGTCTGGGAACTACTTCCCAAACATCATTCTTTATGATAGACTCATATTCTTCGGTCATAGCATCCTTCCATACTTGATGCTTGATGGCATCTGAGAATGACGAAGGCTCATTTTGTATGATCGTGCTCATGATGGTCAGGTATCCCTAATACCTGTTAAGTTTCTTACTTTGACGGAAGGTTCCTCAGGGTGCAGCATGTCCTTCAGCATCATCAAGTAACCCCTTAAGCCATGGAGGCCTCTTCCTAGAAGAGGAAGGCTCATGTGAATGAGGATCAATTGGATCCATGGGTTCTTCTACATCAGGCATTGATTCATCATCCTTTTCTTTCGGTTCCCTAGTGTCAGCTTCTTAAGAGCTACTCAAAGTCAGCAGATTGTCCACCTTGTTGAGAGGCATATGTTTGTCAAAGGTGACATCATGACTAATCACGACTTCCATTTGACCGGTGGTGAACATTTCTTCAGGAGTTTAGGAACCCAATGCTTGATGAGGGCATCAATTTTGTACATATACGACGGTGATTGTAGTTTCAGCCCATAGAAACTTTGGAAGTCTTTGATCATGTAGCATGGCCCGGACAACTTCCATCATCGTGTGGTTCTTCCATCCCACCACACCATTCTGCTCAGGAGTATGTGGTGTAGTAGTCTCCCTCTTAATGCCAACCTCAGGTATGCCTGAGTGAATCAATTGTAATATATCGGAGGTCTTGCTTTGGCTTGAGGGGAATGGTCCCCTTTTGAGCTTTCCTTCAGCACATCCTGGACATACACCTTCATTCTCTATTCAGAATTCGGGCATCCCTATCACCATTTGTCTTACACCGAGTATAGCTTTATAATGAAGGGGGGAAAACCTCTAATGCCAAAGTTCGAACTGAAGAGATGTGTCATAAGACATGACACCTAGCAGACTTCCATCGACCTAATATAATGAATCAACACTAAACCCAAGAGTAAAGGCATCTTTAACATTATTTTTCCTTATACATACCTTGCCATCGCTGAAGGTTACCTTAGCCTTTGTCTTCCGTTCCCGAGATGGACACTAGGTTCTTTTTTAGGTCAGGTGCATTTAATACATCCTGGAATTTCTGGCCTTCTTGAATGCTGGTCCTCTCCCTTGATTCCCAGCTCTCCTCTTACCTTTGCTGTTGAATTTGTCATTCCTTTGATTGCCATCAGAGGGACTTTGATCATCGTCCTAGAGTGAGTCCTTTCTATCAGGGCACTCCCTTGCATAGTGACTTGCTTTATCGCAAATGTAACATCGTCATTTTCTTCTAGCCTTAGGTCCAGCCTTTCCTTTTGATTTAGTCCCGGAATTATTTCTTTTCTTTGCATGAAAAGAAAAGGTGGCAGGAGGACCTTTAGGCATGGGCATTTCTTACACTTCTTCCCTTGTTTCTTCTTGAATGCATCTAGCCATTAATTCCTCGAAACCAGGAATTACATTATAGTTCAGAAGAGTAGTCCTGAACACATACCATTCAGATGGTAATCCTTCAAGAGTTGTGAGTGTCATTTCTCTGTCAGTAATAGTTTCCCCAATAGATAGGAGATCGTTCTTGATCTCGGTGATTCTTAAGAAGTATTCTTGCATACTTTCATCTTTACCCTTCTTGATTTCCCTCAGCTTATTTCTAAGAAACAAAACTTGATTTGCATCATTAACTTTAAATAAACTCACCAGTCTGTCGTAGATTTCCTTAGAGGTGTCTAGATAAGAGATGTAGGCCACCAAGCGCTTGTCGATAGAGTCCCGGATGATCTTCTTTGTTTTGACTTCTCGATTTTTCCATTTGTTCCAGGCAGCAGCAGATGCATTTGATGAAGGCTCAACAATATTGACTCTTACATGGTCCAACACTCCTTGATCTTCAAGGGTTAGATCGATAGACATCTTTCATCCGTGATAGTCATCTTTCTCACGGAGCTTGTCTTCAGCAGGAAAGAGTGTTGAGGACCCCATAGTTCTTTTAGGATAGCCTTGCCAATCTTCTCTTCAATGATTTCTCTTGCTCTTGCTCGGGCTTTGTCTTCACCTCAGCTCTGATACCATGTTACGTTATGGTATGTCCTATGCTTATAACAGTTTAATTCTTTTTCTTATAATATTCCATTGATTAGCAATCACATGTACATAAAGTAAAGTGCAGATAGAATATTAAACGATCGACAGAAAACAAGCCAAGACAAGAGACACAAGATGTGGCGGCTAGCCAGGGACAAACCCCACAATGTGTGGGGAAACCCTTTGATCAAATCTTCTTTTATCTTCAATAATTTAGCAGAGAGAAATAGTACAATAAATCTGATTCATATCAGCAGTAGCAAACCCTAGATCAGTAGCATCAACATTAGCGGCTTCATTATCAAACTAGGGCAGACGATATCTCACAAACCGACCGTCGGATTGACTTCATTCCACCACCAAAAGATTCGGATTCCAGAGGAGGTTCAGATGAACCTACAGCGTAGTTAAGATGAGGAGATATTCTAGGCCACGCAAGTCAATCTTTACTTCTACAGTTGCAGCTTCAATTTCAGCAGTTTCCGGCTTCAAACTAGGGCAGTTGATATCTTGCAAACCGTTCGTCGAATTGACTTCATTCCACCACCAAAAGTTGCGGCTTTCAAAGGAGGTTCAGATGAATCTACAGTGCAGTTCCAAAGAGGAGATCTTCTAGGCCACGCAAGTCAATCTTTACTTCTGCAGTTATAGCATCAGTTTCAGCAGTTTCTGGCTTCAAACTAGGGCAGTCGATATCTTGCAAACAGTTCGTCGGATTGACTTCATTCCACCACCAAAAGTTGCGGCTTTCAAAGGAGGTTCAGATGAACCTACAGTGCAGTTCCAAAGAGGAGATATTCTAGGCCACGCAAGTCAATCTTTACTTCTGCAGTTGCAACTTCAAATTTAACAGCTTCCGGCTTCACATGTGTGTGAGAGAGAGACCCATTTCAGTGCAGTAGAGAAGAGACTCATATCTGCACAGTAGAGAGAGAGAGATGTGATGAGATGAGTGAGTCCAAATGAGGAAAAGTCCTCTTATATTTATACACAACGTTGGTGGGTGAATAGATGCAACTGTTGGGCTTCTGAGCCTACATGAGTTGTAGGTCGGCTTGATAATAATTCCATAATCAAAATAAATTCATATCTCCATGAATACTTATCGGATTGGATGATCTTTATATCAATCCTACACCTCTCGACGAGAGGAATCTAATAAAAATATTATTAGCCATGAATAAGATGATCCACATGAATTTTTTACCTAGTTTCCATTTTTAACAGCTAAGGTGTGCCAATGCATGGCAAGGAGAGTTATGGAGTGTCTGGGAAAAACAAGGGAGCACTAGTTGCAAATTCATGGAAATGAATGAATAATAGTGTGTGACAAGGATTCTCAGTTAATTCTAGGTGTGCTAAGGAGGGAGTGACAAGGTATGCTAGGTAGTTCCAAGGATTACTAGAGTGCTAGGGCGACATGCCTAGATGTGCCAAGTCCTAGGGTGTGTCAATGTGTTTTAGGGAGTGCCGCGAGAACATAAGGTAGAACTAGTTCAAAATGAATGGAAATGAATGGATAAGAGTGTGTTATAGGGAGTATCAGCAAGTTCCAATTGTGTTAAGGAGGGAGTGACAAGGTTATATGCTAGGAAGTTCCAAGGCATGCTAGAGTGTCAGGGCATGTTAGGGAGTGGTAGGGTCTGTTAGGAAGTAGAAAATCATGCCAAGGAATGCAGGAGATGATAATATGTGCCATGTAGTGCCAATGGATTGTTATGCGTGCCAGGTGTTATGACATGTGAAGATGTAAACTATGTTGCTTAGTTGTTTTATGCAGATGGTCAGATGTGAGCCTTGAATTGGTAACTTGTTAATTGGGATGAGTTAAGATTGGACATGAGAAGCCTAAGATGCATTATAGGCCATTAGGGAACAAGGCATAGTCTAGTTGTAGTAAATGTAACTTGGTAAAGTTGTTGTAGTCGAGGAAGGACTTGGTTGGGTTCCTAAGTCTAAAAGAAGATAAGGGTAGTTATGAGGACATGATAATTAAGGAGTGCCATGGCTTGCTAAGGAATGAAAAGGCATGCTGACATATGCCATACAGTGTCAATGCATGTCAAGGAGTGTTTGGGAGTGTCAGGGAATCACAAGGGAGAAATAGGTCAAAGTGCATGGGAATGAATGAATAAGAGATTATGCCAGGGAGTATCAGTGAATTCTAGGTGTCCCATGGACGAAGTGTGTTATGATAATTTCATATTAGGACTTGTAGGAGAAAAGCCTACGATTGTGATAAGAGGATGGAAAAAGTAGTTTCAGAAAATGGGAGACTTTGGTCTAGGCACAACACTATTTTTTCAATGACTTGGTTCGGTTCCCGAGTCACAAAAAAAGTAAGGCTATCTATGAGGGCATGAAAAATAGGGAGTGCCAAGGTGTGTAGGGAATTTCAGGAAGTTCTAACACATGCTAGAAATTTCAAAGGAATGTTAGGCATGTGAAGACATGTGAAGTGCTAAGGCATGCCAAGGTGTGCTAGGTTCTAGGATGTGGCACTAACACATGCCTGGGATTTCCAAGGAAACACAAGGGAGGACTCGTTCCAGTTACATGTAAATGAATGAATGTGCGTGTCTGATAGGGAGTGTTAACAAGTTATAGGTGTGCTAAGGAGGACGTGACAACGTATGATAAGCAGTTCCAATAGACGATAGAGTGCTAGGAAATCCTACTAAGATGTGATAAGTGCCATGGTATGCCAATGTGTGCAAAGGAGTGTTAGGGAGTGCTAGGGAAACACAAGGGAGCACTAGGTCATAATGCATGGAAATGAACGAATAAGAGTTTTTGGCATGGAGTGTCAGTGAGTTCAAAGTGTGTTAAGGAGGCATTACAAGGCATGCTTGGCAATGCTAAGGAATGCTAGAGTTCTAGGGTGACATGCGGCCAAGATGTGCCAATGCGTGCAAGGAGGTGTTAGCTTGGAGTGCCAGGGAAACACAAGGGAGCACAATGTCAAAATGAATGGAAATGAATAAATAAGAGTTTTTGATTAGAAGTTTCAGTGAGTTATAGGTGTGCTAAGGACAAAGTGACAAGGTATGCTAGGAAGTGTTAAGGCATGCAAGAGGCCAGGGCAACATGCCAAGATGTAAAAGGTGTTAGGGTGTAACATCACGTGGCAAGAAGTGCTAGGGAAACAGAAGGGAGCACTAGGCAAAAATTCATGGAAATGAATGAATAAGAGTTTGTGACCAAGAGTGTCAACAATCTCTAGGTGTGCTAAGGAGAGAGTGAAAAGGTATACTATGTAGTGCCAAGGAATGCTAGAGTGTTAGGGCAGTAGGCGAAGATGTGTTAGGTGCTAGGGTGAGCTAGGGAGTTTTAGGGGGTGTCAAGGAAACATAAGGAAGCACTAGGTCAAAATTCATGGAAATGAATGAATAAGAGTGTGTGAGAGGTAGTTTCAATGAGGTCTAGGTGTGTTAAGGAGGGAGTGACAAGGTTATATGCTAGGTAATGCCAAGGTATGCTAAACTACCAGGGCATGTTAGGAAGTTCCACGATGTGCTAGGGAGTGTCAAATCATGCCAAGAAATGTAGGGGATGTTAATGCATGCCACATAGTGCCAAGGAATTCTAAGACATGCCAGGTGTTATGGCATGTCAAGATGTAAATTGTGTTTCTTAATTGTTTTAGACCACGGTTGGATGTGATGAGCCTTGTCTTGGTAACTTGTTAAGTGGGATGAGTTGAGATTGTACATGAGTACCCTAAGATGAGTTACATGTAGTTCTTAGGTGAACAAGGCATATGTTGAATTTCCATGACACATGAGAATCCGGGTTTGGCCTTAGAATCTTTGATGCGAACACACTCAAGTGCCACAACACATCTACTATGTAGAACGAAATCTTCCATGAAAGAAAAAGCAATGGATTGAATGCACAGAGTTTAGGGTGTGCCACATCTTCATATGTTAATTCTTATTATTGTGATATACAATAGCCATTTATATGTCTGGTGTAAGACTCCTCTGGAGATTTCTATCCAACAACAACATCTTTGTGGTAAAAGGTGTACTGTCAGAGGTTGCTCCATCAAAAATAGAAACCAAAAGGGGTATCAATACCATAAACTATTACGAATATATTTGTCTAGCGAGTTTTCCACATAAATCAAACCACAAGAAATCTCCTATACAGACAAACAAATAGACAATTGAACATTTTTTGATATCTAAATTCCCATAAATACAACATTTAAGTAATCTACAGGAAATTGATCCAACCATCCTTTGACATAGCATCCATTGTACCAGAGAAAGCCTTCACAATAAAAATTCAATAAACTAACAGATGATTATTCAAAAATCGGGTGTTTATGATTTCAAGTACCCAACAAATTTACCAACCCCACCAAAACAAAACGTAGATTCAATTCTATCAAACCCTAGGTCTCAGTCTTGGAGATTTAGGGTGTCTTCATATACATGGTTATCGCATCACAAGTATCAATTTTGAATTTTTTTTCCAACTAGCCAAAAAACAAAGAAAATAGGTCGAAGATACAAGGGCAAGGGCAATATGGAAATATTCCTATGGTGCATTGATGAAGACATCAAATGATTGGGAGAGTTGAAAGGTTCAATCTTTATTACATTTGGTTTTTGTATCAACTAAAAGAAAAATTTAATAATTTTTGTAAAAGTGTGCAAGGACCATATGATCGATCCTCTTACCTCCATTGAGAAGAGTTGCTGAAGTGAATTTCTATGAAAGATTTGCAGACAACTTGCAATATTTTCGCTCATATCCCTCAAATACTTCACTCATTCTCCCTGGCTATTCAAATAGCAGATCCAAAACAAATTATGGATCAATCGGGAAGATCAATCAAATGAATCCACCGATCTCCTGAAGCATACCTGAGAAATCTCCTTGGAACATAATATCGTGACATGCTCTGCTCTATTGGCCTTATTTTGCAAAAAATGGTGGGAAATAAGATGATAAATTGTAATCTTAAACTCTTCTTTTATTTTTTTTTACACTAATTTGTTCTCAAACTCTCCCATGTGCTCTACTCTGTTGGCCTTATTTTACGAAAAATAGTGTGAAAGCAGATGATAAATTGTAATATTAAGCTCTTCTTTTACTTTTTTTTACACTTATTTGTTCTCAAACTCTCCCATCCTGCCTCCAAACATATAGAAACCCAAGTAAAATAACAATCTTATTTTGAACTTTTATTTATATCTGGTGGGCGGTATGGTGTCCAACTACGTTGAAATAGAATAGAGAATCAGTCTTCTTTCCTGGTCGCAATGTCATCCGCTAGCTGAGTGTTTAACTTTTCCTTTTGGGATGCTACACATTTATTCAATTATATGGCATTTTTTATATTTAGTAATAGTGACATTAATTAATTGACTTAAATCTCATTCTCATCCTTGAGCACTTAAATAAAAGTAAGATTAATGATAATTTGAGAAATGTGGACTCCATTAAAGATAGGTTATAATTTATTTTCTTTATATATCCAATAGAATTATTAATTTATATTATTAATTATAAATTTTATTTAGAGTGGATATATTTATCATATTATTTAAACAATAATATTTTGTGATTTATGGTGTTTTTTAATCATTTTTTTAAAGAAGTTTTTCTAGTTCAAAGACATGTAATGAGTTAATTTGAGTGGCTGAGTGTTGTAGATTATGAGTAGGAGGTTGTGGTATTAAGTCCCTTGGATATCATCCTCATAGTTTAGATATTATTTTAGGAATGAGGAAAATTATCTGGTGAATTTTCTATACATTTATATAGAAAAAAAGATATTATTATAAAGAGAACACTCTATTGATATGAAATTTATATTTTCTTTATTATACTCTTAAAGGATATTATAAAATAATGGTTCCAATGTTTTTTGAGAAAAGATGGAGCTTTTTTGCTTTCACACTTTTCTCCGACAACAAGTAAAGTTTGTGTACTCTCTTTCTTTTTCCCAAGGGTTTTCACTGTCTCGGCTGTCAGACAGTGGGTCCTGTCAACAATTAATTCTATCCCACCATAGTTTTGAATGGAATTTGAATTAATTCTATCCCGCCACAGTTTCGAATGGAAGTTGATATTGTTGATTATGAGCTCAATCATGTCCAGAGGATGCATTCAAATCCCAAGATGAATTTACAGGTTACACTTCATTGTCTTAACAGATCATCTCCAACCAAATCACAATCTATTTCCAAAATGGATGGTGTTCCAAGGTAGATATTTAATCTAAGCATGAGTTTTCCAAGGTTGTTTTCATTTTGAGAAAATATAGTAGTGCAAAAGAGCTAAGTTCTCATTCTAGCTTTGAGGTAGTAGTTATCCCTAAGTCTCAACCAAACTCCCTTTCATTTAATCCTTTTAAGCCTCTTTTGGTCCCCCATGGTTCAAGAGCTTTTCCTAAGCCAAAGTTCTATGTTAGAGTGAAACAAGATAAGTTTTCAATGGTCATTGGTAAGGATATCAAGTTCAAGGACATCCCAAACTTGTTAGAAACTACTTTGGTAGGAAGATTTTATGGTAAAACAATGCAAAAGACATCTCTCATGGTATGGGTTTTGGACAATTCGATGTTAACCATGGGTTATATGTCGATTTTCCATGGATTTGTTCACAGTTGGATATTCTTTCAATTTTGGTTGAGGGGGGACTATAATAAGATCAAGGAGGCAAAATGGGATTGGGGGCCATCGGGCCTAGTCCTGGAAACATGGTTGGTGGATTGTGATCTCGCTCGCAAACATCTCTCAGTGCAACAACTTTGGGCTATATTGTCGAGCCCTCCCCTTGTCTTCTAGATAGAGGAGGCCCTTCACATTATTGGCAAGAAGTTTGGTAGATTTATTTCTTTGGACCCTAATTGGTATGTTTCAATTAATATGCATTGGGCCTCAATTCTAGTCAAAGTAGATATCAAAGATATTTTATTCAAGGCCATTGAATTGGTTTACAAGGAAAAAGTCTAGACCCATAACATTGATTATTGGAAAATATCATTTCATTATTTCAATTGTTACAAAGTTGGACATGTTCAAACCTAGTGGTTAGAGTTGAAGGCACTTTTCTCCAACAACAAGTAAAGTTTGTGTACTCTCTTTCTTTTTCCCAAGGGTTTTCACTACCTTGGTTGTCAAACAGTGGGTCCTATCAACAATTAATTACGTCCCTCCATAGTTTCGAATGGAAGTTGATATTGTTAATTATTTCCACAAGAGGCATTCAAATCATAGTATGAATTTACAAGTGACACTTCATTGTCTTAACAGATCATCTCCAACCAAATCATGAGGTGTTTCCAATATGGATGTTGTTCCAAGGTAGATATTTAATTTGAGCATGAGTTGTCCAAGGTTGTTTTCGTTTTGAGAAAAAATAGTAGTTCAAAAGAGCTAAGCTCTCATTCTAGCTTTGAGGTAGTAGTTATCCCTAAGTCTCAACTAATCTCCCTTTCATTTAAGTTTTTTAATCCTCTTTTGGTCCCCCATGGTTCCAAAGCTTTGTCTAAGCCAAAGCTCTATGTTAGAGTGAAACAAGATAAGTTTTCAATGGTCATTGGTAAGGATATCAGGTAATGAATAAGCCTAAACATTCAAATTTTCCCAGCACTCTCAAGCCTAAGGTTAGACTAATGGAAGAATGTTTATCGAAAGGAGGATTAGCTTCAGAACCACAAATCTCAAATGCAACAAGTTGAAAATATCACCTTCTTAATGCACAACAAAAATCACGACAAAATATTAAAAGGGGAAAAGGAAAAGGAAAATGAAAGACCTTTCAAAGAGGTTGGGATAAAATAGGACTTGTAGGAGGCAAGCCTATGATTGCAATAACGGGTTGGGAAAAAGTAGTTTCAGATAAAGGGAGACTTTGGGCTATGCACAACACTATTTTTTCAATGACTTGGTTGGGTTGCCAAATCGCAAAACAAAGTAAGGCTATCTATAAGGTCATGATTACTAGGGAGTTCCAAAGTGTGCTAGGGAATGAAAATAAGTGCTAACACATGTGAGACAGTTCCAAGACATGTTAGGCATGCCAATACATGGCAAGATGTGCCAGGTTCTAGGGTGTGGTACCAACGCCTATTAGGGAGTGATAGGGAAACACAAGGGAACACTAGTTTCAATTGCATGGAAATGAATGAATAAGAGTGGGTGATAGGGACTATTAGAGAGTTCTAATTGTGCTAAGGAGTATGAGCCCAACCAAATTTAAGCACACTATCCCAAGGATAAATCAATGATCTAGTGACCCAAATTGCAACCAGATATAAAACCAATTTCAAAATACTCAACCTAGATGATTTATAAGGAAATACATGTGTCAGATACTAAATTCAGCAAAACCCATTCCAAAAAAAGAAACAACCCAGTTTAATTCTAAGGAAAATATGCGTTGGAGCTATAGATCTGTATTTCTATCAACCCCTGACATAAACCTTCGCCTAGTACTTGGTCTTACATGTATCTAAGGGATACAATATGGTAGTGCTGATGAGCCCTGCTATGGATCCTAAAGTTGTGTTTGTCAAAGATTCAAAATCAACCCCCATTGCATATAAATTCGACCGAATAAGATCTCTAATTTGCTATATATATATATATATATATATATATATATATATATATATATATATATATATATATATATATATATATATATATATATATATATATATATATATGTCTACTATGGGGGTACAAAATCAGGTATTCATAACCCAAAGTGTGAATATAGAAAATTGATGATTGATGTTGGAAGTCCAATAATAAGAAGTTGGGTTGCTTGCAACTGAGATTCCAAATCAAAAAAAGAATCTCCCTGAGGGATTAGAATAGAGAAAAATCAGTTTGTTTAACTAATCCAATATATGGGAGTTTGATGCAAGTGATGACGGCGATAGTTGACTTACCCGGCTATCAGTTACAATGAAGTTCAGATTGCAGCCATTTTTGACGATTTTGACAGTGTGGTACATGGTAGCATTGGATGTTTGGTGTCTCAATTAACCAAGCTGCGAAAAGTTCGATTGGATCCTTGTGCTGGTTTGGATTGAAGTTAGAGTTTTTTGATGAAGCTAATTTTAAAATTGGGCGGGACTGTTTTATGTAACTACATGTAATGGTTCACAATGCTATTGAATGAGGTACTGTGCACTAGTCGAGTGGACTTGGAATTGGAATTCAACATTGTTATTAGATTTATTTTAGATTTGGATTAATCAAGTATTCAAGAATTTAGATAGATTAAATTTCTTTTTATTTTTAATAAGGAAAAAATTATTGATTTTCATTAATAAAAAGTAGATATATACTTTGGTATTTCATTGTTAATGCTTTTGCATGCCATATATTAGATTTTAAAATAAAATGGTTAAATTTCTAAGTATTTTATTACTCTAAATTATAGTTCTTTTATTTCTAAAATTTGTCTACTATATCAATTTTCACAAAAAAAACTTAAAGTTTTTATGATGAAAAATATAACATATATGATTGAAGCATGACAAGAAAATATCATGATATATGGAAATTTTAATGGACGAATGACAAATAAATGAGATGAAGGAAAAATGTTCAAGGGCATCATCCCTTTATAAGTTAAAACTGCTTGAGTTGCATAAGGATTTTGTTGTAGCGGCCACAACTGCACACCAAAATTTTTCCTTAGCCTGTTTTGTGTTGAAAAGTGTGCAACAAGAAATGCTTGTTGAGAATGCAACAAGATGATGGAGCTTAGTGAAAAGAGTCGCCTTCACTAAGTGGGCCCGCAGGCAAATTATCGCGCAAGTTCTATTTTTGGATCCCAGTAGGGATGATCACAGCAGGAGTGACCACAGCAGGGATGATCACAGTAGGAGTGACCACAGCAGGAGTGATGACAACAGGAGTGATCAAATTCTATTTTTAGATTGGCTGTCAAAAATAGAAAAGTCAAATATTATTGTCTCATAATAATATTTGGACTATAAACTTGATCTTATTCTCTTGGAGCACTTCAGTTTGAGCTACAGATCTGGCACATGCAGCTGTCAGAAGGAAGTATGCTTTCTTTGTGGGTCAGTTGAGTTGTTTCATTCATGACTTCAGTTAGAACTCAATCAGTTGAGTTTGGTGGAGTTGATTGTAGAGTTGATGGAGTTGTGTTCAGTTTGACTTGGTTAAACTAGTTGTAATTAGTCTAACTGCAAATAGACTAATGATGAGTTGTTAAACTAATTATTAACTCATAATGCAACTATAGAATACATCAGTTAACTCAGCTGCATGTCAGTGCATGTTCAGTTTAGGAGGGACAGGTGTTAGAGGATCAAATTGCTATCAATTGTGACTATAGTTGTGCATGATCATTTGCACAATCAAAGGGATTGAGTATGCCAAAGAATTGGCCAATACCAAGTATTATAGCCTCTGCTCACGACTTTCGTAGTGTGAGTGATTCTTGGGAGGTTACATACGAGTTTGATCAACCATTCTCATTTATTCTTGTAGGATTGTGCAGTGGAGGCACGCAAAGCAGCGGAGAAGATTTGGAGATCAGATCTGAGTTGTATTGTGTGTAACAGGTGGAGATAGTGCTAGATACTTGTGAGGAGTATTGTACTATGTATTTTTACGTGTTCTAAATCAATATAATATACAGATAGTTGGGGTTTTTAGCGAGATGCTTTCCCCGGGAAAATACTGTGTTGATATGTGTGACTGATGCTTCTATGTGTGCATGTTATTGTTTCTGCTTCTGTAAATTGCTGATCAACGTAGAGGAGGTTATGTATTATGCATGTTTTCCACAATAGTGTATAATCGGGATAATCTCTATTAAATAAGTGTCATATTATTCAAAATTTCTACATGGTATCGGAGCTGCTTGATTTGTCGAAGAGATTTTTACAGGATATCAAACGAGGATTGATCATCGGATCTATTATTCAGAAAGTGTTTACATTTTATTTCTTCAGGCAGAGTCTGTAATTGGGCCAGGTAGCCTCTGGATTCATCCTTCTTTTGTAAGGTGAGATATCTGGTGAATGCCCAAATGGTCAATCTCTGTACAAGAAATACTTTGTTCTCACGAATTTTACATCGGAAGTGGTTTAGTTTTTGAGCTGGTGGAATTCGAATTTAATTCCAAAGCAAGAGATAAAACTCAGAAACATTAAGTGTGAGAATGGAGACAGTATGCCCCAGTATCTCACGAAGTTCACCCAATGTTGGGATGAGCTGGGAAGTGTGGGGGTGACTGTCGGATGAGGATGGTGAGTCTAGCACTCCTTGACCTTCCTAAGAGTTGGCATAGCTACCAGGACTCGGTGAATGGAAGGGAGAAACTACCAGGATGGGAGAGACTTTGGTCAGATCTTGTGCAGGAGGAGATTAGACGGAGCACCAGAGGAAGTTCTTCATCTATGCATGATGAGGAGAACTATGCCTTAGCGAGTAAGGCGAAGAAGGGGAAGGAGAAGGTTTCTCTTTCCGAATCTTGTTTTTCTAGTGATGGGAAGAAGGTTGACAAGTCGAAGGTGAGATGCTTTCGTTGTCATGAGATTGGTTCACAGGTCAAAAACCTGTATGCTCTTAAGGTTCAAGATGCATGCGAAGCCTTGAGCAGCAAGGTAACTAACGGAGACTTGGTGGTTGAGAGGGAGCATATATTACCTCTCAACATGCAGAGCCAAAAGAAGTCTCAGACGATTGTGGAGGAGCCATGATTGGTGCAACAGCTTCAGGAGGTTGTGGAGGAGCCACAACAGGGGAAGCTGAGAGGAGATTGAGTAGAGACATCTACTCATCGAGAGACCTCCAGTAGGGGGAAACTTCGTGCCAGGTGGGCTGAGGGATTGCATGCAACCATACCTCCAACTAGGAGGTGGGGTGATGTGGATTGATCGTCCCAAGGAGGAGGGGCAGGATCCTTGAGGTACCCAACCTCTTGGATGAGACATTGTTACGGGAGCCCCAATGTGTAGTAGCAGGAACTGATTGATTGGGTAGAGACAGATGCGGATGGAGCGGCAGATAGAACGACAGTGCATGGAATCCCAGGATAGCGCATAGCTAGCAGGCTGTAGCAATGCAAAAGGCACAAGTGTTTTGCACAGTGCTAGGTGGCACAGAGAGGTGTACAATGGTGCAAGATGCATGGAGATGTTGCAGTAGCGCAGATGTCAGAGAGGGAGCACTTGTCAGCAACAGGTAGAGCTTCAGCATGAGAGGATGTTTCTAGCCCAACAGGGAGGTCAGTTGGGAGGTGCAGTGCGGATGCAATGCTGGGAGATAGAATTAGCAGTAGCACAGATGCAGTCAGAGATCAAAGTGACAGAGGCTAGAGCAGTCAGATACTGAAGAGCAGAGAGATGCAGAGTTTTCAGTCGACAGAGGCAATAGCAGTCAGATACTTTGATGACAGAGCAAGTGGACCGGCCAGATGTGTTACATGGAGAACATTCCAGAGTTACAGGATCGGATTTGAGAGGAAGCCTTTCTTGTTGAGAGGGAGTGTTGAAAAGTGTGCAACAAGAAATGCTTGTTGAGAATGCAACAAGATGATGGAGCTTAGTGAAAAGAGTCGCCTTCACTAAGTGGGCCCGCAGGAAAATTATGGCGCAAGTTCTATTTTTGGATCCCAGCAGGGATGATCACAGCAGGAGTGATCAAAGTCTATTTTTAGACTGGCTGTCAAAAATAGAAAAGTCAAATATTATTGTCTCATAATAATATTTGGACTATAAACTTGATCCTATTCTCTTGGAGCACTTCAGTTTGAGCTACAGATGTGGCACATGTAGCTGTCAGAAGGAAGTACGCTTTCTTTGTGGGTCAGTTGAGTTGTTGCATGCATGACTTCAGTTAGAACTCAATCAGTTGAGTTTGGTGGAGTTGATTGTAGAGTTGATGGAGTTGTGTTGAGTTTGACTTGGTTAAACTAGTTGTAATTAGTCTAACTGCAAATAGACTAATGATGAGTTGTTAAACTAATTATTAACTCGTAATGCAACTATAGAATACATCAGTTAACTCATTTGCATGTCAGTGCATGTTCAGTTCAGGAGGGATAGGTGTTAGAGGATCAGATTGCTATCAGTTGTGACTATAGTTGTACATGATGATTTGCACAATCAAAGGGATTGAGTATGCTAATGAATTGGCCAATACCAAGTATTATAGCCTCTGTTCACGTCTTTCCCAGTGTGAGTGATTCTTTGGATGTTAAATATGAGTTTGGTAAACCATTCTCATTTATTCTTGCAGGATTGTGCAGTGGAGGCAGGAAAAGCAGCAGAGGAGATTTGGAGATCAGATTTGAGCTGTATTGTGTGTAACAGGTGGAGATAGTGTTGGATACTTGTGAGGAGTATTTTACTATGTATTGTTACATGTTCTCAATCAATATAATATACAAATAGTTGGGGCTTTTAGTGAGATGCTTTCCCTGGGAAAACACTGTGTTGGTATGTGTGATTGATGTTTCTATGTGCACATGTTATTGTTTCTGCTTCTGTAAATTGATGATCAACGTAGAGGAGGTTATGTATTATGCATGTTTTCTGCAATAGTGTATAATCGGGATAATCTCTATTGAATAAGTGTCATATTATTCAAAATTTCTACATTTTGGAGTGTCCCTACCAACCTTTCACAACACCCTGTATTGCTTTGTCAAGTACTCAAGCTTCAATGTTTTCTTCACACAAAGGTAGCCTACCGATCACAGTTTGATCCATTCCCCTCATAGGTTGTTCACCCAGACTTGGTCCAGTTGTAGGCTAAGCAACTTCTTCTAGAAAATTGTGCATTTTTGGAGGGCAACCAGCCTTCCCTCCAAAAATTGTGCAATCTTGTCTCATAGCCTGTTGGGCTCCAGGATTGCGCAATCCTGCCAGTCAACACCCCCAGCAAGAATTGCGCAATTTTCCCCAGTAGGGCTACTCAGACTAAAATTTGCACAAATCAGGACAGCAGTCAGCTGCTCTACCCAGAAATTGTGCAAACCTCCTAGGAAGTCAACCCAGCTCCCATCCATAAATGCATATTTTTCCCAAGAAGTTGAGCAACTGCATGCATGAGCATTCTAGTTCACCAGTTCCACCCGGGACCAAGCAAACTTGACTTGTATGCATGCATGACATTGCTCTTCCTAGAATAGCAAGAGGTAACATGCAAAAGGCATCCCATGATTTCGGGAGCTATTTTTAGCAATCAGGGGTTACATGCAAAGTTGTTTTAGAAACTTCCATGTAAGTGTCACTTTTTCCTAGATTTGTGGCATGCACGTCATGAGACAAAACTTATTTATTCGACACATCAGAGCTCATTCATTCACATCGATCTTGGAGCTATGACATCCCACAACACATCCAAGACTCCTCAACACATCCAACTAATCTATTCACAGGTAAGTGACATCATCTTGTCTTTTTCATCATTTCTATCGCTTTTTGCGTATTCGCTTGTGTGAGTGTTGTTTGCTTGATTTCTTTGAATGCTTGCTATTGTTTACATGTATAGTAGCTTTTCCTAGCTCTGTTTTAGTTTTTGTTGCTATCTCATTGCTGTCGCATGCATGAAACTATTTTGCATGAACGTTCGCCGAACCAGTGAATCGCCTCACCCACATGCATGTTGACCTATTTGTTGAATCTTTCATTCATGTTTTGCATGCATTGTCAATCACTTATGCTATCACTTGGTGTCTCCATGCATTCAATCTCTTATTTTCTTTCAGTTGCCCGTTCATGAGTCGGGCCAACCATGGCCCGGACTCTGCCTTCACTGAGACTGCATTGCGAAATTTGGGGAAGGAAGGCTTTGCCTTCCTCTCTAGAAATGTGCATTTCTACCCAGCATTAGCCTCCAAGACTATTTTGTGCATTTCTGGAGGACAGTGACTGTTGTCCCAGGAAATTGCACAATGCAGTCGATGGGCTTTTAGTCCTTCCCGGCTAGAATTGTACATTGCGTAATCCCAACAGCGAGAATCCAGTCTAGATTGCACATTTCACAGATCTAGTAGCCACTCCTGCCTCCCAAACGACCTAGACTACCTTTTGTGTAGTTCTGGTAGCTAGTTACCCAGCCTCCCAGAAGAAATTATGCAATCTTGCTCATCATCTTCCCAAGTATGTGTTGTGTCATTCCCCAAAATTTACTTTGTTTTCATTGATATATTTATTTCCATTCATGTTGTTTGTTTCCATATCTTTTAGGTGTTCATCTGTCTCAATGGCTTCCAAGAGAACATTGATCATAGGACACTGATGGAATTGCAGTTGGAGTAACAATTGAGCAGGTGTCCTCTAGTCTGTCGATCTATGAAGATACAAATTTATATCTAGACAAGGACTTCAAAATGAAGTGGCAAGAGGTCAATGAAACATTCGCAGGAACTTTTGGGGAGGACCTCAAAGACCGTCAGGTGTACGTGAACATTCACAGGTCTAGCTTGTACTGGATTTCATGCAGATACCTCACGTTCCCATGTGTAGACACGATACACTACATCATCTCTCACACTGATACTGAGATGATGACCTTGAGCAATGTTAGTGGGACGAAGCTTGCAGCCTTCTGAGCACGAGATTACTATGAGATGTATCAAATGGTAGAGCTCGTGACTGTCATGAATCCTCCATTCATCTTGCCCAACAACAGAGCTAACTCCAAAGACATTCTAAAGGACTGGGTAAAGGAGCCAGCTCGATTCAGGATGACAGGCAACCAGAACTACTATATGAAGATACTAAGGAAGGCGTACCAATACTTGATCATATTCGCATGTCGACTGTGTGGCCAAGCAAGCACTAAAACCTTTCCACAGAGTTGGGTGATCGCACTGGACCAACTGGCTAGAGAAGGAAAACCATGTAACTGGTCTAGCATACTGCCTCATCAGCTGAAGGAGAAAGTCACAAAGGCTCGACAGTCACCTGAAGGTATGCATGTAGATATTTACATGCCTACCTACATCCTAGATGCAGTTTGTGCCCAACATGAGTTCCCAAGCTTGGAGTGGGCATGGTCACCGACGGAGACTATTGTGAACACATATTTCAAGTTGTTGTCCGAATGCATCTTTAGAGGAATAATCACACGGCTGTCTGACCATTTTGTCACCCCAGTGTACAAGATGATATTCAAACAAGATCCACCCTGCATGTCAAAGGAAGAAATTGAGGCATTGTTAGGCATTGCATATTTGTATGCCTCACCGTCTGGCACTTTCATCAGAGCTTTCAGTGCATAGAAGCCTCCACATGTTCTATCCAAGTTTTCCTTGTACGCACTTGTCATGCAAGAAGTAGCATATCACATCTCAGCAAGATTAACAGCTAGATTGTAGCGAAAGAAGAAGGTACCTTGGCCCGCTCTTCCATTGCAGATTGGGTTATATGAGATCCAGAGTATCAAGAAAGTGGATTTCAAAGTAGAAAAGATGAAGAGGTACTCATTCGACCTCCGAAGCTTCAATCCATATGACCCACATTTCATTGTGAAGGATCACTACACAAGAGTTCAGTTCAACTAGATCCATGGGGAATTTCATTGGGTCGAGGAGGACTCATGGAGGTATTGCTACAATTCCTCTAGACCCAATCAACAAGTCAGCTTCACTATGGAGTGGTTAGAGAAGCAACATGAAGCAACATCATAGAGACCACCAATAGTAGCAGCAGCAGTAGTAGAAGCAGTAGAGGGAGTAGAGCCAAGCATACCTATGCGCGACAAAGGTAAGAGGAAGATTGTCGATCACATGGAGGAGGAGCGAAGCTACAAGTTTTGAGCAGATCCACTTGTAGAACAAGTAGCTATGGCTATTTAGGAAAAGTGGTAGCAGCACGATAAGTGAATCACATGAAAGCAGAGGGATAAGAAGAGAATGGAAGAAGTAGAGGAGGAGTTGCATGAGATGAGGGAGAAAATACAAAAAGAAAAAGAGATGCACAAACATGAGAGGGAATCATAGCAGCAGCAAATACAACAGGGGGAGAAACATGTGCCAATAGATGAAGTAGCTCTTGTACAAGTAGTTGATTCATTTGAACAACTGGCATCAGGTGAACAGGGTGAATCATCACAGGAGTGAGACTTCGCTCATGAGATAGAACAAGCACTTCAACAGTTGGATGTAGAAATGGAGCAGCAAGAGTTGGAAAAGGATAGCAATCTCATGCCTCACCACAAAGAGGTCAACTCACCCAGTTCAATGCATCTAGATGATGAGAAAGTCTCGAATGACCAAGGAGGCACTGAGATCCTTGGTGGTCAACCAGAAGGAGAGATGCACAACATCACTTTTGACAAATCTCATCACAGAGTTGTGCAGTCTCACAGAGTACCAACTCTGGAGGATCAAACATCTCTTATGAAAGTTGAGGAGCGAGTGAACGTGACTGATGTGCACAAGCATCTAGTTGCCTTGGCTAACGCAACTAGAGTGTATGCCAAAGCCACTAGCCCAAGTGTTCACTTTTTGATAGCTGAGAATGAGCGAATGGAAAAGGAACTGCAGGTGGCCAAGCGATGAGGAGTCTTGGTGACAATGTCCACCCGAGTTGAACTGAGGAAGGAAATATTAGATGAAGTATTATCCCTTGACATAGTTATATGATCATTGTACTCCAATTTTGGTAGCATGCACAAGGCAGTTTTCCATCTCAATGGATGGTAGCAACGATGTGCTAGAAGAGCATGCATCTTGATGAACGTGCATGTTGTTGTCAATAACATGCAAACATGGATGATGAAGTACAAGGGAGCCTCGCTTCACTTGCCAAAGATGATGAGGACCAATGCGGTCGAGCTGAAAGCATGTATATGGAGTCAGATCCATAACTATGAGGACCTCCCACAACTCATCACTAGCATACATGCTTCCCATGCATGAGTATTCAAGGGCATAGATGTTTTGGTGTGCAACATGTGATCCCATCACTTGGGACTCTCACCTAGGCGAAGACCAATAAGCAGGTCCGGCTAGAGATTGACTCATACTTTGATGTGTTGATGCACATCACCACTAACCAATACTTTCTTATCAATGCAGAAGTCATGCGCAAGTATGTTGTTGATCCAGCCACATTGAAGACAATGGTTCACATGCTTTCAGATGAGTTGTACAGAGGAGGCCAAGCAGTGTACCTAGATGCTATGGAGACAAGGTTCAAGTTTTAGACATATGTCATAGCGGAACACATGGACACTATCAATGACTACAGATCTTGGCATCAATATGTTACTGTTGATTAGCATGAGGATGTCGAGAAGTTGGACTTCTATAGTTGTCTAAGTCAAAGTGAAGTCTAGTTTGCCTTGCTCAAGCCATTTTTTTTCACATGGGTACATGTGCATTGTAATGTTAAGTCATGTAAAGTGTAATTCAAGTGTCAATAGTGGATGTAACAGTCATAGAGTAGGTGAAGAGTCATGATGGCAGTTGAATGATCATAAAGGGTAATGTCAAGGGTCACCCCACCCTTTGCCATAAATAGTCCCTCATAACTCATTGTATAGGCTTTTTGTCAATCAAGCTTTTGATAAGACTATCTTGGAAAGAGCTTGGATAGTATTGTAACGCTCTTTGGCTTCTCCACTGCACGGAGCTAGTTCATCTCTTTGGAGGAGTAGGCAAATGTGGCTATAACATTCCAATGTTAGGGCTAGTAGGTTTACATGGAAGTATTGTACGATTGGAACTTACACTTTTTTATATAATAAGAGCTAGCACATTTTCATGCATATGTTGTTATTGTAGTTGGACTGTTCTGGTTGCTGTAGTGATGTATGTTGTTTAACTTGCGTATTTGTGTATGAACTACTTTGTATGAAATTATCTGAATCTTGTTGCAGATGTGTTGTTGGTTTAACCATCACTTTAGATTGTCGACTGACCTGCTTTCCATCTTGTGATGCATCTTCGCTCGTGTGTTCCCTTCCTAGCTGAGTACTATTATAGGTTGCCAATGGACACACTCATCCCAACGCACCTGTGTTAGAACCTCTCATGCACCTTCCTTGAATCATTGTAGCAGTCACACCCTTGCTACTGAGAGAGTTATCTTATTTTCCTCTATAGGACATTGCGGTCACGACATTTCTTTACCACCCACCATTGGGACTCCTACACCAAACAGTCTAAGGTCTAATTGTGAATTCTTACCGAGGATATCCCCTTGACATGTTGGCGGGTTTAGCACCGTCAACAGATTCCTTTGTTGAAAACTGAGTAGAAAATCCTCCTTGGCACACAGTTTCATCCCTTCTTTGATAGGAGATATGCCACTTGATTCTACTCTCTATAGACATTATTAGAGGTTAGTATTTGAAAGGTATTCATCAAATATCTTATGCATTGCATCCAAAAAGTAAGGGAAGGTGGTCCAATTTTTTTTCTCAATTGTACACAATCTAGGATCACCTTGGAATCTCCAAACATAGGTAAATCTTCAATTGCAAGCCAATTAGCACATAGAAGAGACCCCAAGTGTATGATTAGCTCAACTCTATTATTTGACCCTGTGCCACTATACCAAATGAAATGGAAGGTGTTGTCTGGCTTCAAAACCAAATGTGTCCCACTTCCACGAACCCCTTTGGTGGATGCTCCATAAAAAATAAAAAATAAAGTATGACCATAGCTCCACGAGTTGAACATGTATTCTAGGTTGTTCCTCCTTCATTAACCATATCTCCATAAAATATGCAAAGATCTTTAAATAGGCATCTCTAGATCTGCCACTTGATTCTACTCTCTATAGACATTATTAGAGGTCAGTCTTTGAAATGTATTCATCAAATATCTTATGCATTGCATCCAAAATGTAAGGGAAGGTGGTCCAATTTTTTTTCTCAGTTGTACCCAATCTAGGATCATCTTGGAATCTCCAAACACAGGTAAATCTTCAATTGCAAGCCAGTTAGCACATAGAAGAGCCCCCAAGAGTATGATTAACTCAACTCTATTATTTGACCTTGTGCCACTATACCAATTGAAATGGAAAGTGTTATCTGGCTTCAAAACCAAATTTGTCCCACTTCCACAAACCACTTTGGTGGATGCTCCATAAAAAATAAAGTATGACTATAGCTCCATGAGTCGAAAATGTCTTCTAGGTTGTTCCTCCTTCATTAGCCATATCTCCATAAAATATGAAAAGATCGTTAAATAGACATCTCTAGATCTGCCACTTGATTCTACTCTCTATAGACATTACTAGAGGTTAGTCTTTGAAAGGTATTCATCAAATACCTTATGCATTGCATCCAAAAAGTAAGGGAAGGTGGTCCGATTTTTTTTCTCAATTGTACCAAATCTAGGATCATCTTGGAATCTATAGAAATAGGTAAATATTCAATTGCAATCAAGTTAGCACATAACAGAGCCCCCAAGAGTATGATTAGCTCAACTCTATTATTTGACCCTGTGCCACTATACCAACTAAAATGGAAGGTGTTTTCTGGCTTCAAAACCAAATGTGTCCCACTTCCACAAACCCCGTTGGTGGATGCTCCATAAAAAATAAAAATAAAAAATAAAGTATGACCATAGCTTCATGAGTCGAAAATGTATTCTAGGTTGTTCCTCCTTCATTAACCATATCTCCATAAAATATGAAAATATCTTTAAATAGGCATCTCTAGTATCTGGTTCTGTTTGTTCAAAAATATTCTCATTCCTGCTTCTCCATATGCCCCACAAAATATAGAAAGGCAAGGAATGATATGTCTTGAAACCTTCAAACCATTGAGTGAGACATCTCTAAATGGAAACCATGTTCTAGATTACATGTATCTTAAGTGTTTTAAGAACCCCACTTGATATCGATATCACAAAAGGACATTTTAGAAATAGATGTTCCATGTCTTCTAAATCTTCTTTGCATAAAGAGCATCTTCCAAGATCTTGAAAGCCCCTTTTATGGATATTATCCCAAGTTAAAATATTAATGTGGAACACTAGCCACATAAATTTTTTTAATTTGAGAGGTATATCCCATCTCCACGTGTTATGAAACCAAAAGGAATTATCATTCAAGCCACGTCCATGAGAAATATGTTTATAAATTTGTTTAACCGAGATCTTCTCATTATACATAACACCTTCCCATTTTAGTTTTTCTTTCTTCTTAGTGAGTTTTAAGGCTATTATACTTAACTGTGTTGTGAAATGTACCCATTCCACAAATAGATCCTCTAGAAATCCAAGTTAAAATGCATTAAGCCAATAACTTGTAACAAAAGAAGATCCTCAATCACAAGAGATTTAGTTCATAAAGTAAAGCCTTTTCTCATGTAAATTCTCAAGGATGCGAATAGAAAGAGTATGTATTCCCTCCACTCCTTTGATATCATCTAGTACTATTGCTATCTATTCCCCCTTCCAACCTCCCATCTCAGATTTCGTAGTAGCCAATATTTGTTTCTCATCATGCTTCTCCATATATAAGATGCCACCTTCTTCTTTGGAGCCGTCTCTTTAATCCATTCCTTAAGTTGTCTATTTTTTAGATATTTATCTCTAATAACCTATTAACAAATACCTTTGCCCTCAAAATTTTTCCATGATTTCTTGATAATAAAAGCCTTACTAAAACATTATGTGTCCTTTATACCCCACCCTCAATCATTCTCATGTCTCACGAGCACCTCTAAATAAACCAAAAGTATCTTACTTGTGCATTTAGGCCTAGCCCAAAGGAACCTAGCTCTAATAGCATCAATTATTTTGGTCTAAAGATACTGAGGGGGGAAGATATTGAGGTTTGAGCCCTCTAATTGCAATGAAATTACCTCCTCCCCATTTTTCATGAAATTCTTTGAAGATGTTAATTGTTCAAGGTTTTTTCAAAGAGTGCATGAATTAAGTTATGATGAGCATGTCACAGGTATATTTTACCTCACCTTGAAGGAAGACAAGATCACCATTGCATAGACTGATTTCATGTTTTCAATGGATGCCATCTCTCAAGCTACGGGCATACCAAACCATGGTGAAAATTAGTTCAAAGGCATGAACCTAGACCTAGAAGAGTACAAACCCTACTTGAAATCCCAATACAAAGGAGCACACTCACATGTTTTTCCATTCAGATACTTGTTGGAGAGATATGCACCATTGATGAAGGTTTTCATGAAGTTGTTCACATGTGAGGGAAGATTTTCTAGGCTATATCAATACCACATAAGACTATTCATGCACTTTACAGCTCCCAAGTCTGTAAATTTTTCCAGTTACTTGTATACAAGCCTAACCAAAATGTCTGAAAGGGTGCAATTGAAAGGAAAAGTGCATTATCCCAACCTCTTTCACCATAGCTAGGTAAATGTTCTAGTACTCCATCAGTTCAAAGAGAAGAACGTAACATGGGGCATCTTCATTGAGGCAGCCTTAAAAATGCGTATAACCACTTCACCAAGCTAGCACCAGACCATGTCAATACAACCCATGGAGGTGGGGTTATCAAGAAAACATGATGAGCCTAAATTTTCCAAAACCCACCTGAGCCTATCTATCTAGCCTAAAATTCTTTACATTCTAGTCATCTCTTGGTTGTGATTTCACAGAGAGAGCCCTCTCTGGTTTGGTAGGGCTAGCTACCAAACTAAAATCTTGGTATGTGGTTACATCTATCGATCTCCTCATCAGCCTGGGACATTGTGGAGGATAACATAGGGCATGACAACTAGGGAGTGTCGAGGTGGTGTAGTGAATGTAAGGTTCCCAAGTCATGGAAAAATGTAATGCTAGTTGTGAGGTCATGACTGCCAAGGTTTGTTAGGGAATGCTAACATATGTTATATAGTATGAAAACATGTTAAACAAGCTAATATGTGCCAAGTTCTAGGGCATTCTAAGATGTACAAGGGTGTGACAATGCATGCCAGGGACTGTCAAGGCAACAGAAGGGAAGAACAAGTTAAACTACAAGGAAATTAACACATAATAGGGTTAATAAGTAATCAATTTACCTTTTCCATGAGGGGCATGCTAGGCACACCACACTAGGTGCCAATAGGTGCCAAGTGCCAAGTGTCAATGCATTCTAAGTGCCAAATCCTCCTTTTTTTCTTCTCATCTAGTTTCCAATAATTGATCTCAAATAACTTTAATATTAAACCATGCCAAAGCATACCAAGTCATCTCAATGCATGCCAAACATGCTTATAAGACTTGCCAAGTGCCAACACGTGCCAAGTGACAATGTGCGTTAGGGAGTGTGATCCATGCTATGAAGTGGCAAAGCATATTGAAGAGTTCTAATGTGTGCTAGAGAGTGACAAAGCATGATGAGTGTTTGTGGAGTACTATGAAAACACAAGGGGGCACTAGGTCAAAATGCATGGAAGTGAATGAATATGAGAGTGTATTGGGGAGTGTCGATGAGTGCTAAGCACAGGTAAGGCACGCTAGGGAATTTCAAGAAATTATAGAGTGCGCTAGGTAGTTCAGGGGTGTGCTAACATGTGCCAAATAGTGTCAAGGCATGCCATGTGCTAAGACATGCTAGGATGTGCAAGGTGCTAGAGTATGCCAATATGCATCAAGGAGTTTCATGAAACAAAAGGAATAACCAAGCTAAAATGCAAGGAAACTAACACATAAGAGGGTTAATAAGTCAGGACTTTATCTTTTTCAAAAGGGGCATGCTAGGCACACTAATAATATGTTCCAATACATGCCAAGTGCCAATGTGCGCCAAGTGCTAATGTTTTTCAATGCAATATTATGCCAAGGTGTTCAAGGGAATTCTATGGACTACAGGGCATGCGAACACATGATAGGGGAGTTCTATGCTATGCTAGGGCATGCCAACATGTGCTTCGGTGTCATATTCATGGCAAGATGTTCTAGGTACAAAGATGTTCCAGGTACAAATATGTTCCAAGACATCTGAGGTGCCAAGGAATGTTAGTGTATTGTTCCAAATCATGTTAAGGTGTGTCATGAGTGTTGAGGAGTGCTAGGTCTATCTCATTGATAGAATTGATAGAGCTTGATTATCTATTAAATAATATAGTTCCTACACACACTAGTGGAACTTTATTTAAAGGAAACTTGCTTGATAATAAACCTAGTAGAGATGAATCATGTGTTGACTCATAGGAAAACTATATTCTTATGACTTGAGGGAAATGATAGACACTAATTACTTCTTAACAAATTGACTGAATATTATAACCACTATGACCTTGGACACATAATGAAAAAGACTCCACAAAAATGGTCTTAAATCATTATATTTTGACAAAAAAATATAGTAATAGGTACATAGCGTCATCAAAAAACTCATTGGAATGATCAATAATGATGAACATTTTTTGATCGTCACCAAAAGTAACCAAAAAGAGAATTGGTGAGGGTCAATAAAAGATTTCCACTAGAAGTATCAAAAGAGAGAGAATTAGTGATGGCCCTTTAGCGACCCTCACCAAGAGTGTCACCAAAGAGAGAATTAGTGACAGGCCTTTAACGACCCTCACCAAAAGTGTCATTGAAAATGGATTTGGTGACAAACCTTAAAGGACCATTAGTATATCCACTTACAACAATGATTTTTTAAAGACCATCACCATATGCAACATTGGTGATGGAACTTATAGGTCCATCACGTGCATGAAGCATCATCAAAACATCATTGGAATGATCAATGATGATGAAAATTTATTAACCATCACCAAAAATTACCAAAAAGATCATTAGTGATGGTTAATAAATATCATCACAAGAAGTATCACCAAAGAGAGAATTAGTGATGGGCCTTTAATGACCCTCACCAAAAGTTTCACCAAAGAGAGAATTAGTGACAGGCCTTCACCAAAAGTGTCATTGAAAATGGCTTTGGTGACAAACCTTAAAGGACCATCACTATATACACTTACAACAATGCTTTTTTAAATACCGTCACCATATGTGACATTGGTGACAAACCTTAAAGGTCCGTCATAGGCATGAACCTCACCAATGACCTTTTTTCTTGTAGTAAATTTAGAGGTATAGGCTAGAGATGTGTTATGGCATCGTTAAACATAGCATCTATCACTAATGGTCTGTGATACATTCCGAGTGTGATACCTCATTCCACGTACATAATTATATTGTAGCTCACCCATGTACTTTTAGGTATATCGGGCAATGTTATAGTATGAAAAGTATAAGGGAATGATCTGATTGTGTGATTTCGCATTAGAAAACACTAACACGGATTGGGCCTCTACATAGTTTTGGGTATATTTTTGGGGACTACATTAGGTTGCTATCCATCCATAGGTAACCGAGTCAGCCGCCTTGTATATTGTGATACATCGAAACATCATTTAGGGAGATTATCTATAGGTATGTCAAGTCCTTGGCTCCTCCGGGGTAGTATATTGTAGTTCACAGTTGCTTGGTAATTATTTTGCCTAAATTACCCTCTTTTTGTTTATTTCTTCTTATAATTAAAATCAATCAGCAATCGTGGAACAAAACCAACCTTTACCATGTCGTTCGCATAGGAAAGTGAATAAACTGCATTTACCACTTGAAGTTACACCTAGTCGGCGAAAGCAGTCTCATTTAATTGGGTCCAGTACATCACAAACTTTTAGTTCTTCATATGATTTACTAGAGTCACCTATACCGGTGCATATTGCGATTCCAATTACTTCTACTATTATTGCTTTATCTACTACTGAATTGGAACATTTACAATTACCTCAGGACACTGAAAGTGAAGTTAGTGAAATGGTAACTGAAGTTGTCCAACAAGAAGCTGATCCTCAACCCAAAGTTGCTCAATAAGAAATTACTTCTGAACTTGAATTTTTTCAACCAGAAGTTGATCCTAAACATATCATAGTTCAACAAGAAGTTACTTATGAACCAGAAGTTGTTCAAGAAATTCAATATGAACTCGTTGTTCTTTTACCAGAACACTTGGATCCCAAAGTTGAACAACTAGAAGTTGTTCCTGTACCGGAAGATGATCAACTGGTTTATCCTCAGACATTTGTAACTGTTGAGACTTCTCCTTTACTGCAGAGTCAAACAATAGAAATTTATTACTGACCTGACAGTGAAATCCTTCCACCCGATTTGATTGCTATTGAAGAGGAATTTGAAGAAGAAACTTCACGTAGAACTCCAACTAGTTTTGGACTAGGGATTTATCTTTATCCTTCTTTTCCTCAATTAACTTATACTACTCCTCTTGATCCTATTTACTTTTAAAATCTCATAGATTCATTAGGACATTTATTGGGTCATTTGACTATGGCTGAAACAACATCCTAGACTATATCATATGTTATAGCTGCGACAAAATCTACTGTCACTACCTCTTCGATGTTTACCACAACACCTGAGTCACACTTGTATGGTGGTCCGTCTGTCCCACTGGGTTACTAATCATTATCTGGAACTCACTCCGGTGTTTCTTCTAGTCCATGGTCTTCACCCATGTCGTCAACAAGAATTTTACCTCGTTCTTCACTTACGGATACTGAACAATTCAATCCATTAAGTCAATATCAAGCTAGCCCATCTGGTTACCATCCAATGTATGCACTTAACACTCAATTACCTCCATATGGAGAACAATATGCCCAATTTTATTATTCTCCATACTCTGGGGGGGCACCATATGGCACTATACCATCATCTTTAGGTCCAACTTATTCTGGAATGATTGTTTGTCAATGGTAGCCTACAATGCATGTTCAACCAAGGCTTGTGTATCCATCACAACTAATACAACTTGTTTCATCCATACCTGGTACCCCTGTCATTATGACTTTACCATAGTTGCAAGCTCAGTTGATTGTATCTCAACCTTTGGAAGTTGATCCTTCAACCTCTTACCATGAAGTTTTAAGTCTATAGACTCAGTTTTCTCAGGTTATTTTACAACAACCGTTTATGTCTAGAATCCAACAGTCTCAGACGCATTTACCATTAACTGGGATGACTCAGACTTATATTGGTCCAATTTATCCACAACCTGGTCAAACTTATACTAGTGGGAAACAACCGTTTTATCTACAACTGTGGTAGCCACAATACCAACAACAACAATTCCAATAATACCAAACTTATCCTAGACTTGGTCAAGAAGCCTATGTTGGGTTTGGTCAACATCAAGCTTACCCAGGTTCTAGTCAACAAGCCTATACTAAGTTTGGTCAACAACAAATTTATCCCAGTTCCCAACAACAACCTTATACTGGATATGTTGAACAAACCTACCCCTATCAAGGTCACTAGTAGTAGATTCCTTATGCCAGTATACAAAGGCCTATTTCCCAGGAAATCCCATATTACCCTAGTTACGCTCAACCCAACATAAACTGAAAGTTTCTTTTTGTCGCAACACTTGAATTACTGAATTTAAATCGGCTTACCAATGATCCCATTCTTTATGTAGCTTGGTGATTGGTAATTCCACACAAATTTCCTTTTGATATTCCTAAGTTCAATGGAAACCTTGGAGAATATATGTCCAATCACGTTATGAATTTTCATTTATGTTGTTCATCCAACTCCCTAAATGATGATTCAGTAAGACTACGTCTTTTCCAACGAACAGTCATTGGTCTGGCTACAAAGTGGTATATTGAATTAGCACGAGCTTCATTTGACAAATTCACAACCTTAGCCATTACATTTTTAACCCATTTTCAGTTACCCATCAGATATGAAACTGGAAGAAAATTGTTGACCAAATTTAAACAGACCACTGTTACTCACATTTCTGATCATATTCATGAGTGGCATCGTCATCGTCAAATGGTCATAACTTTTGTTCCTGATCATCTTTTAGGTAAGTGGTTTATGAAATCCTTGTTGCCATCTATTACCGAGGATGTGGCTAAAGGGGGATTTGTTACTGAAGAGCAAGTAATTGCTCATGCCCAATACTTAGACTTGATTTACACCCAATCTGGCATGCTCTATGATAAGATTTGAAATGCAACTAGACCAGCTTTTACTTTTCCACCACCTCCATCCAGTAAGGACTCTCATGTGGTGACAGTGTGATAGGTTCTTCAACACTCAAACAATAAGTAGACCATCTAGTCAAACACTTGTTATTTCAAATCAAACCTCTAATACACCTGATAATACACATGCTTCTGAAATAAATGTCATGTCATCTGACAAAGGTAAAAATGAAAAGAAACCTAGAAGCAAGAAAAAGGGGAAAACCAAAAAGAAATAAAATTCTCCCCCTCAAGAGAAATCATTTGATTCCTCTTCTCCGACTAGGAAAACTTGTTACCCATGTTTAATTTGTAATGAGGAGCACTTTACATGAGACTTTCCTCACCACTCTAAAGTCTCAAAACTTCTTAAGACTTCTAGTACATCTGTTGTGTTGACAGACCCTTTTTCAAACCCAGAGAATCATTTGGTTGCTACAGATCATGCATCCACTTCACAAGTTCTTATGCTATCCGCCACTAAGCCTAAGACTAATGTTTTGGTGACTAACAAAGTAACGATTATTGTAATCCGCCATCATCGTTGAATAACTATGCTATAGATCAACCTAATACTTCGACTTTGACTTTGTTTCACTCCATTCCACCACCCAATGCACCAGAGTTAACAATAAAACCACCTAAGGGAGTTGTTCATAAATCTACATTCAACCCTCGAGCTCGAGAAACACAAAATTATAGCATAGTATAATATTTGGCTCAGTCACCTTCTGCTATGTTGACACTTGAGGTGCTTCAAAATTGTCCCTCGCAAAACCATGCTTTATTTTCAGCAATTGGTGGAATTGATCCAACGGATTCCAATCTCGTAGTTTTTAACCATGTGGGTTATACGCTACAATTACCAGCACAGTTAGCATTCTTGATCCAAGTAAATTCTTTGAATCACTTCATTCACCAAACCATTGTTGACGAAGGTGCATCTACTTGTATCATGTCAATGAATTGCTGGAAAACACTTGGCTCATTGCCTTTTTCACGATCAACTACGACATTAAAAGCTTTTGATGGTCACACTTATACACCTTGTGGAATTTTAACTAACCTGCAGATGGAACCAGGGGGAAATACTGTAACTGTTGAAGTTGAGTTCGTTGAGGGATCCCTTGACTACAATATTTTACTAGGAAGACCGTGGGTTTATGTTATGGTTGTTGTTGTTTCAACATACTCTCGTATGATCGTTTTCCTTCATAAAGGCGGAATCATAGTAATTGATGAACTTGCTTTCTTCGCCTCTAGTTCATAGGAAAATGGAAGTTAACCATTAGTTCACAGACCTTTGCTATCTCTTCAAAACATTGGAGTAGATCTCTTCAAAGATTCTTCCCTAATGGGCACCTTTTCATTACTGTTACCATAAAAAATGGCAGAAGTTGCAAAAGTTGAGACCTGTAACATGATATCTTCCACTTCATCTGACTCAGGGAATATTTTCAATAATTCTGAAGTTGATATGCATAATGAAACCATGCCGCTAAGCCCAATTGAGCTTGCATAACAATCAATGTTTTTGGCTTGCACAGCAAATCCAAATCCATTATCACCGATTTTATGGGTTGATCGTTCATTAGAATATGGTACTTCCTCTGATCCTTTTTCACATACATTTTCTACTTATGAAGTAGGCATCCAAACAATGATGACAAAATAAGAGCCATGGGAAATTTATCATCATCTTTCCCATCTTCCATATCACATAGAAGATATTCCAAATGAACTAAATCGCCCTTCAATCACTGATTTTGTTTCGAATTCTACATTTATAGACATAGTCGATTCTGAATTAAACTTATCAAATATCAAAGAAACCATTTCTATCAATATTTCAACCAAACCTAGAATTTTAGAAAACATCCATGTTGGCAAATCTTGTTCTCCATCGGAACTTGAAACTTACTGTGCTCTTTTTCATGAATTCTGTGATATATTTGCTTGGTCATATGAGGAAATGCTAGGTATTGATTCTAGTATAGTTGAACATGAGATTAAAATGTATCCTGATGTCAAACCAATATGACAGCGCCTCCATCTTGTTAATCAGAAGAAGGCTACTTCCATAAAAGCAGAAGTTGAAAAACTTTTACATGTTGGTTTCATATACCACATTCCTCTTACCGATTGGGTTTCCAATCTTGTTCCTATCATGAAGAAACAAGGAACGATACGATTGTGTGTTAATTATAGGGATGTTAATCATGCTTGTCCAAAAGATAACTATCCCACTTCCTTTATTGACCATATAATTGATGAATGTGCCGGATGTGAAATATTCTCATTTACGGATGGATTTTCTGGCTATAATTAGATCAATATCCAGCTAGAAGACCAATCTAAAATTTCCTTTATTTGTCCCTGGGGCACATTCGCATATAGGAAACTCCCTTTTGGTTTGAAGAACATTGGGGAAACTTTTCAGAGGGCAATGAATTATGCCTTCCATGACATCAAACACATTGTTCAACCCTATCTATATGACTTACCTACTCATTCACGGAAATAGATTGATCACCTATAACATTTAAGAGCGATCTTTTTATGGTGTCGACACTACGAAATTTGACTCAATCCATATAAATGTGTGTTTTGTGTTGGTTCTGGTCATTTGCTTGGTTTTGGTAGTGTCAAAAGAAGGAATTTCGCTCAACCCCTTGAAGGTTAAGGAAATTGTTGATCTACCTCCATCTTCCAATTTACTTCAGTTACAAAGACTCCAAGGGAAGGCTAACTTTCTATGGATATTCATTCCCAACTATGCCAAAATGGCTAAAGGATTTACTTATCTTTTGAAAAATGGAATTCCCTTCCATTGGGACCAGGTTTCACAAGCTTCCTTTGATGCTCTCAAAGATACCCGGATCTAAGCATCATTAGTGTATTCCCCTAATTATCAAAACTACTATTTCTTGTATCTCGTTGCTACAGATACAACCATTGCTATGGTTTTAGTCCAAGAAGAAGATGGGATTGAACATCCGATCTATTATTTGAGTCGTAATCTCAATGATACGAAAGTTAAGTATTCTTATGTGGAGAAACTAGCTTTGGCTTCCATTGAAGCTGTACAAACATTTCGCCATTATATCCTACTTCAAAATTCCATCGTAATTTCATATTGCAACCATATGACATACATATTGTCACGTCAATTGCTGGAGGGAAAATATGCAAAATGGATCGTCATTTTACAGGAGTTTGATTTGGAATTCATCAAATCCAAGTCAAAGAAATCTCTAGTGTTTGTTGAGCTTCTTTGCGACCTTCCCTCTACGGCCATCGACTCAAAAATGGCCATCAATTCTGGATGAATATATGTTTCTAATCTCATCATATGACCCTTGGTATGAATATATACTGATCTATCTCCAAACCCAAACTTTCTGGTACAATACCTCTCGCTTGAAACAATGACATATTCGATATCAAGCCAAATATTATCTAATCATTACACACTTTAACACTGCAGTATTGATACGATTATTCGTAGGTGCCTCACACATGAGGAGGTTGAGAAAGTTCTAAATGATTGCCATTCTGGTGCTTGTGGTGGACATTTATCTAGTTATGCTACCACATAGAAAATTCTCTGTGCTGGTTACTTCTGGCCTACCATATTTAACGATTGCATTACTAGTGTCAGAAGTTGTCATGCATGCCAGATTTTTGACCCTAAAACTTGATTACCACCTACACGCTGCATCTCGTCATCATTGTTGGACCATTTGCAAAATGGAGCATTAATTTCATGAGATGTAACCCTCACTCGGCCAGGGGGGCATGGGTATATTATTGTTATCATTGACTATTTCATGAAATGGGCCAAGGAAATGCCTACATTAAACAATATTGGTGAGACAACTACACAATTTGGTGTACCACAAGCTATAGTTACAAATCATGGTTCACGTTTTCTCAATCACATGATGACTGAATTAACTGCCAAGTTAAGACTCTCACATGATAGTTATACTCCTTATTATCCACAGGCTAATGGACAAGTTGAAGCCATCAAAACATTCCTTAAGCAAATGCTTCAAGGAATGTTAGGAGTTCACAAACAAAACTGGCATTTGATCCTGTACTCAGCTTTGTGGGCTTACTGAACCTCGGTAAGAAACACAACTAGATTCACACCTTTCCAATCGGTGTATGGTCTTGAGGCAATCTTGCCAATACAATGCGAGATTTCATCACTAAAAGTCGCAATTGACTTGTTACCTGACACTTCTAATGAGGAAGCATGTTTCTTAGAACTCATCCATCTAGATGAAACACGTCGTGAAGCCACATTGGCCAACGAAGCACATAAGAAACCAATTAAGGTGCAATATGACCACAATGTCAAGCCTCGCATATTCTTAGAAAGAAAACTACTCTTGCTTTATGATTAGCAAGCCGATAAATTAGAAGCAGGAAAATTTGAACCACTATGGATGGGCCCCTACATTATCAAGCATGTTTTGGAAAAAGGCACTTACGAGTTGATTGATTATGATGAAATTCCATTATCGTAGTCCCAAAACGGGATGTATCTTAAACGTTACTATGCTTGATTGTGCGTAGTAAAAACATTGTATATATGCTTTGATTTTGTGTGTGTCTCACATTGTGACTTTCAAAGTTTTTATGTGGTTAGTAATCCGCTTTGAATTTCCTGCAGATGTCAGAATGTTTGGAACCGTTTGTTGGTTATGTCGATGGTGCTAGTCATAGTACGTAGAAATTATCCTCTGCGGCATGAGACATATTTGCTCCAAGTTGCGAGTTAGTGAGTTTTCAAGGGATTTATATCGGTCGTTCTACGAACAATATCGCTAAGTATAGTTTATTGATAGAACTCCTCTCTGATGCCATCTCACTTGGCATTCGCCGAATCATTACCGAATCATTATTAGGCTAGACTCACAACTTTCCGTAGTACAACTTACGAACGTTTATACCATCCGAAATACAACTATTCATCGTATATTCCTTAGAGTTCATTTGTTGGAAATACATTGTGATTACATTCAATATCAGCACATTTCCAGGAACTTTAACACATTCACTGATTCTTTAGCGAATTACGTGTTAAACAGACATTTATGACATATGTAAAGAGTAAATTTTCAATTCACATCATTAGTTGAATAGGATTACACATAACCATACAAGAACATGTTGTGCCCTACAACAACCCCCCATTTCATATCATTTATATTTACAAAATTATTATATGAAATGGGTCCCTTTAGAAGTTAATTGGTATCAATATCGCATTATTTGAAAAAGGTCCGCAAACCAAATGAAGACATTATATAAAACCTTTTGAAAAACCCATTTTTGATCAAATAAAACAATCTTTTATCATTGCGATAAAGCGATCGCAAGATCGCATATCACAATGACATAGAAAACACAAATAAGTGACATGTGGGTTCCCACCGATGCGAAATCGCTATCACCTATCGGCGATACTTATACGCAGTCTTAAAGCACCTTAAGCCATTCACTCCGATGCGATGTGATATCGCAATCGGCAATCGGCGATACACTATCTATGCACATTGTTATGCCCATTCTCCCGATGCGATGCGATTTCGCTATCGGCGATCGGGATTTCAAAATTGTCAACATAAAGATTTAAGTGTTCCCGACGCCCGATTATGATATAGCGCGGATTTCAAAAAGCCGTTAAATGGCAGGATATTATGATTCATTCATATTTAAAGCTTGATCTTTTAAGCAATCATTAACCTGCGCTCAACCGCCAAAACATCCATAGAACGCTTAAACAGGTCATTCGGCCGATTAATGATATAATGCGCATTTAAGGGGTGGCAGGTTTTAAACGGCCATTTAATGTAATTGTAAGATCTTCCCATGGATTGTATCCGCGGCCATTTTAAAGAGTTAATCTCTCAGCACGCTTTGATCAGTATATCTTTCCCATATTGGATTTTCATTAGCATATCTCTGTGTTACGTTTATTTTCTCCGCTGTGCAGAATTCATCCATAGGAGAAAGCTCAAGCAAGATGGGGAAGAAATCCAAGAAGACCACAAGCACTTCCGCCACACCAGCTACAGGACAAGCTGTCGTGGACAAAAAGAAGGGCTTGATATCTGATACTACATGTACGGGTCTCGTCAGAGTTACTTGGCAAGGCACCTACAACCTGATTGAAGCCGAAGAACCAGCAAGGACAATAGTAGAAGCTACTGTGGATTTAACTCGGAAGTCTGAGAGTACTCTCAAGGATTTAGCTGACTTTTTCCTTCACCGGATAGTGGAAAGGGAGAAAATTCTCCCATACACAGACGTAGTGCAGTGGGCGATTGAAGAAATCCCAATCTTGGATAGAACCTTCAGCACCAGAGACGGGAGAATTTTTGGGTCATTCAGGGTGGATGATCTAAGGCAAATGTACCATTTTCCCGAGCCAGAGAAGATATATAATAAGGCGTTCCTGGAGAAATTCGCAAATGAAAATGAAGTTGAATTCGAACCCATCCGGGATTGGAGACAAAATTCGGCCAAGCACAAACACGAATCTTCCGGTAAGTACTCGGTTGATTCTCTGGCTTCTCCTTATTGCTATGCTGGAATAATGATGTGTAGATTATGGGGATTGCATGACTCTGCTAATTTTACCATAGAAATGGTCCCTCTAATGGAAGCAGCATGCAACAGTATAATTATGGATTGGGCCACTATCCTTTCTGACAAATTAGCACAAGCTGTGCTTGAGTTTAGAAGCAAGACCCGTATTTCTGAAAGGGTAATTCCCCCATTTTACTACAGTGCCTATATTCTAGATACCCTCTGTTTTAACTCTGAATTCCCCGTACTCGGCTGGAGATGGACTGCACAAGACCCCACGCCTATTCATATATATCATTAGAAATTGTGGAAATCTTCTTATAAACATCATCTATACCAAGTCTGTAATGGCTTTATGTTGCCTATTTATTATTCCATTTTCGATAGACATGCTCCCAAGATTTCCTATCAAGCCGTAATTGATTTAACTGGAATAGGTAGATGGTTTGGAGAGGAGAGATTTACCTACATAAGAGTTTTCGGTAGTCAAGCCAGACCACATGTCCTACCTTTGTACATACCGGATAAACTACTAGCGAGGGAAATTTCTTACCAAATTATTGCAGAGAGTGTTACACAAACGCTCAAGAAAAATAAGAAGCAAGGATGGCCCTCTTTTCCTTTGAAGTGTGGTGTATATACCCTGCATGACCTCAAACATGCAGAAAAGGAAGCCACAAAATTCAATCCTTGACTCTGGCGACTCTCCCAAATAGGCATTTCGATCCAAATAAAGTTGCCTATAATGCATTAGAACAGGCCAAACTGACAAGATTTGATCATAAGGAAGATATCTTTGATGACCTGTTCTCTTCATCTGAGTCAATAAATCAGGTTAAATCATTCGCCAAAGCGAAATATAATGATGAAGGGTTGACTGAATTTAATAAACTTAGAGAACAGAGGTTGCAAACTCTGCCTCTAGATTTACTAGCAACAACCCCAGCGACATCATCAAGCGAGCCTGGTCAGCAACAGTCAAAGGAACCTCCGGTTATAAAAAAGGATCATAAGAAGGAACAGGAGGAAAGGCAGAGAAAAGAAACAGAAGAAAGAGCAGGAAGAAGTGCAGAAGGAGTTCCAAGCCGAAAAGCAAAAACAAACCACCATTGATGTCAATATAGATACTCATATTGACCCTAAATTTCTCCAGGAATGGAAGCAATTTGACTCTATCATCAGTGGGTTGGAATGTTCAAAGGATACAGACACTTCCAAGACAAACGATACATAGGACATCACTTCACCTCAGGTTCTAAGTGGAACCAGTGGCCCACCCAATTCTAAGGATGTTGAGGTAATACCAAAAGACCCCTCTAATCAAATCATTCTTCAGGTAGAAGATATTCCTCCCCTGGATGTTTTCTACAGCCCGAGGCATAAAGCAGTGGTAAAACGACAAAGGAAAAGAAGGAAGATTGATCAACCTTCCCTTTTCCCAGAGCAAACTGTTACGGGCAGCGTGGTTTGGAAGGAGGAATTCGACCCCTCCGATGACCTGACAAAACTGTCACAGTATGCGGGAGCCTATTCGGCAACGACAATCGATAAGACATCGGAGGTAAGTCTTCTACTGAAAACCAAGGATCAAGAAATTTTCGCATTACAGGCAGAATTGGCTGAGACAAAGCAGAAGGCAGAGCAGCAATTGTTGACACAACAGCAAGTGAACAGTCAACTAACTCAGAAATTACAGGCAGAAAAGCAAAGGATCGACCAAAGCGCGATCCAGAAACAGAAGGAATTATCAGAGGCATTGGCACAATTAAGGGCAGAAAACGAGCAAATGATGAAAACAAAGGATGAGCAAATTGCTCAATTGTCATCGCAGCTCGAAAAAATAAAGGGCGCTCCACAAGTGGCTAAATTCAGAGTAGAAGCATTACAAATAAACACTGCATTAATATCCCAAATTAAGCTCCTGTGTCAACAAATCGCTCAGGCAGAGCCACTGTGTGAATTAACGACATCCATAAATCAGCAGGTAGAGAAGGCCAGAAATGAATTGGATCAAGCCGAAGAGATCATAACTGCATTTCTTGACTGGCAAGATTCTGATCAAGGGAGAGCAGCAAATTTTCCCAGGATCTTAGAAACAAATAAGGATATACTCTTCACAGAATGGCAGTCTCAGATGATGAAAGCAGAGAGGGCGGCTTCAAGATGTAAATCAACTTCCAGCAATCTAGTTGAACTAGTTAACAACACTCTCTACTTATCAAATATGATTTCCCAATGTACACCAGGAAAATTGACAACAACAAACACATTGGAGCAATCATGTTATCCTGATTTAGAGGAAAAGGGGAGATTAATTGCTGGGATTAACAGTTTAACCATGGACGCATATTGGCTCTTCCTAATTAAGCCACATACACAGAGAGCCGCCCTTAAGTGCCTAATAGATGCGATCAGGTATATAATTCCCGATATTCAGGATGCCACCTATGCCACCCAGCTCAGTTCGCGCCTCAACAAACCTCCTGAAGTAGAGCCAATGCTTGCGATAAGTCAGCTCAGATTTAAAGGCAAGCAGCCTACTTGATGAATCATGCCGCCGATTGCCAGATCGCTGAGGAAAATAGGATCAAGATTTATTGATACCGATTTAGTAGGATTTTAGTTTAATAGATATTTAGATTAATTTAGTATTTATAGACCCTTTCATTGTTTTGGAAAGGGTCGTAAAGTTTTGTACCATACTTAAAAGACTGAAGTCTGCACTATTGTGCTTCAGTCAAATATTCTTTTATAAAACTGGACCAGTTGTTCTTAATTCGACAAGGAAGCTTTTTATGCAACTGTGCACTATTGTCTTTGTTGAGAATGTTTTTGCGTTGAAGGAAGAACTACAAGTAGCGATTGATATTGGGAGTGTCAAGCAGCTCATATGGTATTTCTATCTATGTCTGAATTCATTCCTTTCATATGAATTGTTATGTGATTATTCTTGCTATTATTGATTTTATGCATGCGCTGTGACAGCAGATCTATATTCATTCCACTATTGGATGTTTTATGATGTGTTTTTTTTAATCATGTATATGTCAATGATATAAATGATAAGTGTGGTAATATTGCTTTAATTGCTTTGCTTAATTATTTAAGCACAATAATCATGAATGAAATAATGTCCCTGTCTGTTAGATGGAGTCATCTATATGCCTGTTTATAGACACGGATCATCAAGCGTTGCACTTTAAAGCTCAATAAGTTCCCGGGATGGATCATAATTTATGTATTCTTGTTAATATTTTAGTTATTCGCTCACCGTTATTCTAGTTTATAAATCATCCATTCATCCCGTTTATCCACTTTTGGGAAACTGGTCCCATTATCCCCAGTCGGAGCCACTATTCCAAACGGAAAAGGAGATGTACTAAGGTCCGGACCGGGTGGTTATCCCCGATGTTGTTGCAGCGATTTTCGAGGCATCAAGAGAACACTAAAAGTAAAATAGATAGATGTTCAAAGTTTTTACAAAAAATTGCGTCCAATACATATTGGTCATCTACCTCAAAACCTCAAAATGCATACAATAGATCATCCTAAGTAGATCTAATGATGCTCATGATAACAGGTCACTGCCTGAGCTATCATGTGCAATATCCTCATCCAACGTCTAGGTACACGAATAGTATGGTGTTGTAGTCTCATCGGCAACTCCTTGATCTGATCATCGCGTATGTCGAGGGTTAACCCCTCTATATGATCCTACAACTCTGTCAGTGTCATGATGAGATCTAAATCCTGGAGAACTTCTCTTCCGACATTTCTCCCCACTGGTTCACCCACCTCCTCTTGATGACCCATTGGTCAAACAGTGCCAACATCTATATACATGAGAAAAATTTTATTTCAACCTTGGAAACATAAAAAAAACACAAAAACATGTAAAAACTCAAAAAATAAAAAATACATGGTCAAAACAATTTATCTATAGCACCCCATTAAGCACCCACTGGTAATCTCAAATCTTGATCTCCATGAAAATCCATCCCTCCATATGGATGCTCCTCGATGACAATATGTTATCGATGGAGCCAACTAAAGAATGCGGTAGAAAATGAGATTGATGGCTGATGAGCATGTCTAGACATAAACTCTACCCATCTCTGCATCCGTGGATCTCTAGGACCAGCTAAACTCAGTGTCACATGCTAAGGTTGCATCAATAGAATTCTCTCCAAAGTAAAAGTGATCAAGATCGATCCATAGCTGAAATTTTTCGTCTTACCGCTTTTTACTTTAGTCAGCCATTCTTTCATCAAAGAGAGTATTGCCTCCCACCAGTTGAATATAGTTCGCTCAAGACACTCAAGTGCATACTGCATGTGTGATCTATTCGTGACATGAAGTGTCACACTACCTACCAACTTTGCGATAGTAAACAGGATTGTTCACAAGGTCAAATCATGAACATCCCTGATGTTTATCTTTCCTTCTTTGCTAGGCTATGTACCTAGTCGACAGAATTGTTGAATGTAGTCCCTCACTGATTCACCCAGATGGGTAGAACCTGAAAGAGAAATGGGGGCACCATGTCTCGACAATCCTGTGAGAAAGTAAATATCATGGATCAATATAGGGAGCACTTTGTCCCCTATGTGAAAAACCTGTTCGGTTGGATCCCATGAATGAACCAAGAACTGCAATAGTTCTAACTGTTGCCTCATCCCATATAACCTAAAATATTTGAGTAAACCACAACCTATGAGGGCCTCAATAGTACCAGGATCATTTAGGTAAACCATATCCTATTGTTCATGTTCTCTTTCACTCCATGTGATAGCCATTTTGATCTGATCAAAGTGTCAAATCACACCATACGCTTAGTTAGGATCAATTTTGCACAAAAAACTGAGGATATTTTGGGTAAGAATGATGAATAAAAATTCTAAACTACGCCCAATGCAACCCTGGTCTATAGACAGTGTGTTGTAGAGCAGTTTCCCTTCTGCTCGACTTCTTTGAAACATAGTTTTCGATGCATAAGGGTGTGTTAATCCAAGGGAGTTGTATATTTACCCTAGGGACCCCAAAACCTTAAAAATTTTGCTTGAAATTGAAAAAGAATGACCTTAAATGAAATAGAAGAGGTAGATCTCCTACCTGGTCCTAAAGACACGAAGAATGATCCACAGAATCTCCCGAATCAACTGTTCAAGTTTGAGGTAAAAACTGGTTCAGAGCACAAAACTCAATGGTAAATGTCAAATTCTAAAATGACTTGGTAAATTCTTTTTTTATGGTTATTTCATGTTCATTAAATGAATAAACAATAGTTTTTACCTACTTTTACCAATGAAACAGGTATGTTTAATCTGTTTGGTGGTTCTTTGAGTAGGTTTACAGTTGACATAGTGAATTTGATGTGCATGATCGTAAAATGTACTTTTGACTACAGAGCATACTTTTATCTCTTTTTCGAGCTATGTTAAACATCAAAAAAGTAACCCCCCTAGAGTCCTCTTTCAGCTCTTTTCAGACTCTCAAAATATGAAAAGATTGTTGGGTGCTTTTCCTTTTTAGCTCGTAAACGGATTGGAAATGACATCTACTCAGTATAAGTTTAACCTTTTTCTGGACTGAGATAGATTACTTATGAAAAAGGAATACGTTGATCGAACATTGTCAATAGGTTCTCTCTTGTATTATTTTACACTTTTTCGGGACAAATTTATGAAAAAGAACTTGTGGAGTTTCCATTTTGTCCCTTTTCAAACTCTCTAAACATGAAAAGGATCGAGTTCTCATTGTCTTTAAACTTGTTAAAACATCAAATAGTGACAAAATTGTCCATCATGACAAGACCAAGTTTCACCTTCGCTAGACTCGTTAAAATATCACATAGCGATGGATTCACCTGAAGGGTAGAATTATACTTCAAGCATATGTTATCCTCCTCAATCTTGTTTAAAAATAAAGAGGTATTGGTCAACAATGACTGGGGGAAATGAGAAAAGGGATAAATCACTTTATGGTAGCAAGTCGCTCTTGAACATGACACTTTCACTTCATCTCTGTAACTATTTGGGTTGGGTTATCTACCTATGTTCTATCACACCATTCATCAATTTGGTTTTGGGTCAATGCTGCCAATTCATTCAGTGACGCTGACATGTTCAAGAGAAGTCGCTCAGTAAATTTCATCCTTTGCAATACTCATAAACCTTCATTTTCATGACTGCCATTCCTAAACATTGTGTCATCAAAATCATTACACTCGTTTCATGTCTTTGATGGGGGATACATCAAGGCCCTCCTGTGATGAGTCGCATCTTGTCAACATCAACACATTATCAGGAAGTTGACTTAGAAAACACCCTTCTAGTACCTTGAGGCTTTCATACTGCATCAATGGCAAGTTTCTTGCTTCCAGTGACAGGTTGACAGCACAGGCCTTCGACCGAAAGACTTTGTATGGTGTTCAACATCAAAAAATCTATTCAAACCATGCAGATTGTACTGTAGTATCTTGAGTATCATTATCATTATTGGTGATTTATCTCATGTCTGTTAACAAATTACATCATTGGGGGGTAATCAGACAATGTCTTTTGATGCTCGACTTCATATCAAATTTTCACATGGTTAGACTTGTACTTGATAAATGGTTGGATGAGATAGAAGACCCCGTATCTCGTTTCATCCATCCGGGCTATGATTTCAGGAGATTACTAAATCATCTCTACAATGGCTTTACACAGATAGTCTTGGATCTATATTTGTAGATGACTATATGATTTATGTACATGTAATGAAAAGTTTATATGTTGAGTATGGGTATTCCTTCCCTCAAAAATTCATGAAAAATTCAAAAATATCATGATATTATGTATTGTAATTGATGCAAGTCATCGTCTGCTTTAGATCTTCTTCATCAAATCATAAAGCATGTCACTCAACCTTATCATTTTTGACTTCATGCTTTAGTGGTCTATTTGGGCACCTCACTCCCGACGATCAAATTAGTGTAAACAAGGTCTATGAAACCCTAATTCAGTTGCTACATGCCCTAGACATGCCACTTCATTGAGTGCTTTCATCCATAAAAGTTTCCTAGTTTGAAACCCTGCTGAAATGCCTCTTGGGACACTAATGCACCCTTGCTCAAGGGAAATTGCTCTACATAGTAGATATGCCGATTCAGACATTCTTTGCATAGCACTTAGGCCCACTTAAACCTGTGCTGGGCGAGGATGAGCGAAATTGGCATAGGATTCTAGGAATATTCCTTGATTCTAGAGCATTCTAGAATGAACCCAGCTCCTATCCTATCAAGATGAGCTCGACTTAGGATAGCCTTGGATCATCTAATCCTGTATCCTCTCATCCCTCTGAACATGGAAACTAATCATCCAATTATGGAAAGCCATTCAATGCCATGTTAATGACAAAACCACTTGCATTCATCTATAAATTGGCATCCCATCATAGAGCCAAGGAGCTTGGATATTATAGAGAAATATTGTTGGTTTAGAGACTTGAAATCATTATCAAGTAATGTTATGCTGTTGGATTGATGTTGCTATTGGAGTGATGAGGGTTTGGAATAATTTGGATGAGTGACACGAGATCGAAGCACATTGGGTGTAACTTCTCCTTTTATCAATCAATAAAGTTGTTTGTTCCTTTTCCAATACTTTTGTCTACATCTATGATGAATGTATGTTCGAATGTTGTCGATTCCATTTGTTTATAATAAATAGATCATATGTTTTGATTGTTGTCGTCTTCTATTAATGTTGGCAGGTACCAATTGAGTGAATTCAGTTTGACAATGAGCAACGAGACAAATTCAAAGGAGATCAAAGGAAGAGAAGCATCATAAGTAGGCTCCTTTATCTTACCTGTTAATTGTAGGAAAAGGTTAAACATCATTACTACAATTGTTCTAAGTGTAACTACCCACTTAAGGAAGATATACTTATCCGTAGGTATAAATTCCATATAACACTAGTGATCCATATTTTTTTCTATGGTAACTACATACAAGAAGGGGAGGTGCACATTCTCATCCTTTTTGATGGTGAATTTTATCCATTAGTATTAGAATTTGAGATGGTTCATGAAATCATTTAATCTACCTTCCCCATATGGTCAATGTTGAGATATCAATGCTTATAAGAATTAAGCTTTGATTCCTCTTTATTGATAATTACTTGTGAATTATGTTAGATTATTTCACTTATTTATTATTTTATCATTCATGAAGCAATTACCAGATTATATGTATATGAAGATCATGAGAACAAGAGACACAAATATGTAGGCAATCAGCCAGGTAAAAACCCCTATAAGGGGAAAACCCAATCAAACTCTTCCTTCAGAAGATTCAAATCAAGATGAGAAACTTCTAGGCTTCTTAGACCTAGATAAATACCTCCTCCAACCACCAAGTCAACCCTTCCCTTCAATAGATGATCCCTGTCAAAGTCTCCAAGTAAAAACTCCCTAGTAGCAGCTTTGATCCATAATTTTGGCCTCCCAACAACAGAACTTCAACCCCCAACAACAAAATTTTGGACTTGCAATAGATACAAAATTTCATCCCCAACAACTGCCCAAAAACATCACATGTGTGAGAGATAGATATCCCAGAAACTTGAATTAGGTCTTCCCAAAAAATTTAAGTTATCTCACTCTCTTTTCCTCCTATCTTCCTTGAAGATCAAAATTGTTAAGTGAATGATCCAAATAGGTTGAATTATAGAATTTATACTAGGTCAAAGAGCCCTAATGAATGATGACTTCATGGGGATGGAGCCGACTCGGTGTGGAGGTGACAAGTAACCTTTTTAACTCAAAAATAATTCTTTTTACATGATACAAAATACCAAGAAGGGTCCAATAAAAATGACAATGACTCTAATGACTCAATACAAAACCTAGAAGCCTTCAATGGAGGCTTTGACCTAGAAAACATTGAACCAATCATGAAACCCATTCTTTAATAAGTCATTTTCTTTAAAAATAATTTTTTTTTTGACAAGTAAAATTACGAAGACCGAAACTAGTTGCATTCTTCAACACTCCCTCTTGACTAGGGAGGTATTCATAATGACGTAAATATAAGAGTACATAGAATATTTGAAAATGAAATGGACTAGAAAGAGTTATAGCACACTCAGTGTTGTATACTAGATACCTGATCGGGGTATTCTATCTGGGTGGGACTAAGGGGACTCAAGCTTTAGCCATTCTAGGTACCATCTGGCTTTTAAGCTCTATCGCCAATCCATGGATCTAGGTGTGTATACAAGTTTGAAGCTCCATGACTAATTGCACCCTCCCTCTTCAGGATGTAGACACCAACACATAGGTTGTCCATATGTCCTCCCAATCATCTTGCCATAAGATGCTTCATCTCTCCCTATCAACTAAATCAGATATATCCATTTGTCCAAGCATGCTTCTAAAGTGTTCAAACTATTTATGGAGATATTTACCTGTACAAAAAAAAAACCCAATCAACAATAAACTTTCAAATATAAGTAAACATAAACCTTTAGGGTCCTCAATCATTTTGATGCTACTTTGATGATCAAGTTACAATTTTCTGAAAGCTTTCTTCTTCTTTCATTTCTTAAACAACACCAAATACATCTATAGATCTTCTCAAGTATTTTGTTTCCAACTTTATGAAACATGAACATTCACCCATAATACTTTTTCTTACTTCAAGGTATTCACTATCATAATATGACCTCCCTCTCAATTGGGGAGATAAACCCTTTCTTCTATCTAGGCTCCCTTTTAACTTAGGGATATCAACCAATTTCTTCTTCTATAACATCGAAGAACCTTTTACGACTTAATTCCTTCTTATGACATCAAGGTCATCTTGATCATCATCATTCATATGACTTCCTTCATCATGATTATTATGAGCATCTTCATCATCTTGATCAAAAACCCTAGACTCTACCTTGAGACGCAAAACCTTAGATATCAATAATTCAATCAAAAAAATCCTACTATGCATCTAAGGTTTCAACAATATACTTTTAAAATTACATGAAAACAATATCATCATATCCTAGAATATCAATCTCTACTAGAGCTTTGTTACAAACATTAGTACATCAAAGTCACATATATGACAATTTTGATCGAGAATTCACCTAGGATTTCATTCCTAGGATCTTACTATAAAGGTTTTTTTCGTGAATCCTAAATCACCAAACACTAAAAAATATAGGGTTTCATTATATAGCCTAGACATTAACAGCAACCCCTAAAGGACTATGGGTTTACCATAACGATACCAAAATGCTCATTACGGGAATTTTGAGACCTAAAATGGGTCTCCTAAGAAAAATGTACAACCAAAATAAACTTTATAGAATCCAATAGGATTCAAGATGATGATGTTAACTATGGGGGATGATTTACGATTATTGGAGTAAAAAGGTAAAAATATTAAAAAATAATAAAATAATAAAACTATTTTTTCGACTCATATTTTAAACTTATCTCCATGAGGTTTTACTCAAATTTCGAGCAAGAGTACTCATTGGATGTGAAATTTAATTCCCCATCCAATGAGTACCCATGTTGCATACTTTCGATGGACCCTACTACATGAAAAATGAGAAATACATGAAAAAATGTCATTGCAATCACATTTTTTCATGTAGTAGAGTCCATTGAAAGTATGCAACATGGGTACACCTTGGATGAGGAATAAAATTCTGCATCCAACGAGTGTTTCTACTCGAAATTTGAGTAAACCCATAGGGAGATAAGTTGAAAATATGAGTTGAAAAAAAGTTTTATTTTTTCCTTCTAAAATTTGATGATGTTATCTAATCTTATTTTATTATTTCCACTATTATTTTATAATTTCCATAGGATTCCCATTTTAGACCTCAAAACTCGCCTACTGAAATTTCAAAAGAATATGATTTTTAACATATGTTCTAGATAAACCCTAAGAAGACTAGGGTTTCATTATTAACATTGACACACCCTCAAAGCTAGAGGGATAGGGTTTTGCAATGAACCTTAAAGGTTAGGGTTTCACATGAATGATCAAACTCTAAAATAATGAGGGTATATTTAATCTAATGATTAATCACTCCAAACAAGAATCTTTAAGATTCAACACCATAGACATAGCAATGTTAGTAATGTAAAGAAAATTTCAAAAGAGAATGAACATACCTTTTCTATGAAGAGAACTTCATAACACAACTTGTAGTTTAAGAAATACCTTGAATTGTTCTTTAAAAAATCTTGTAGGACATAAATTGTTGAAAGGCTTCCTTTACAATAGAATTTCTTCTATGCTTCAAGTTTATCCTTTGAAGTCTCCTCCATAACCTTTGAACATTCAACAAGATTTCCTAACCAAGGAAAATATAGAGGAAAAGGTTATTAGCATACAATACAAATAAAATCTTGATGTGAGGAGGAATCTAGACATGTAATTATGACACAAAGAACAAAATACTTAAATTTTTGGTAAAAATGGTGGAGGGTCCCTCTTAATCCAATCTTGAGGGATACCTACAACTTTACCAAAATAATTCAAAATTTTATAACAAGACATGTTGGACCTACAAACCCTAGAAATTAAAACATAAAGGAAAACAATACAAGAATAAGAAGGATATGTAGGAGAGGACTTAATAGTATAAGTCATTGACTTCTAATTCCTTAATCTTGTTCTTCACGGGTGGAGCTTCATCGATAATATTTTCTTGTTCCATATCTCTCTTCTTATTCCTTAGATTCTTATGACATTGATTCTTGTAATGACCCATCTTTTGACAGTTGTAACATTCAATTTTGGATAGGTTAACTTTCATCGTTGGTCCTTCGAACTTCTGGAATGTTCCCTTTCTCTTGTGATGACCATAATAGGCATTAGTGGAATTTTCTTCTTCATATTCCTTCTTTTTTTTAGTAGTTATATTCGTGTTTCTTCTTGACTGCATGCATTCCACATTTGTTTAAATGTTGGAGTATCTTTCCAAATATTATTTCCTGATGCAAAAGCACTCCAAGATTTTGGTAGTCTTACAAGAGAAGTAATTACAAGCTCTTTTTTTGTACAACTTCATCTATTTCTTGGAGTTCATCTTTGATTCTATATATCCTTATAAAGTAGGATGATACATTATCATCTTTAGTCATCTTAATAGTTCTTAATTCATTCCTAAGGCTTGTTATTTAGTGGTTATCTGACAAATATTATTGATAGTGAATATTTTAGAGAGAGCCTCATACATTTCTTGAGCAAAATCTATGTTTGATATGTATGGAATTAGGTTTTCCTTTATTCCTTCCACAATTACGTTCATGACCAAGATTTCAGTTTCTTTGAACTTCTCCTTTTCTAATTCAACAATAGTGTTCTTGACTTTTCATTAAACAAGATTCAATACTTTTTTATTTTCGAGGATAAGAACTATTCTATTTTTCCATGCCCTGTAGTTTGAGACTACTTCTAGCTTGTTTTATCCCTTCATTAAAGTTTACATAGTTCCGATAGACAATAGGATTTTATTCTTATATATTCCTTTTCCTTAATGGCCTTTGTTTGATCCCATTTTTCTTCAATAGATATTTAGTCTTTTTTTTTTCCTTATTCTTCACCTTAGCTTTGATACCATGTTAAGAAATCAATTCTTATAGGAATTAGAATTTGATTCCTCTTTCTTGATTATTACTTATGAATTATGTTGGATTATTTCACTTCTTCATTAATTTATATTTCATCAAGAAATTACCAAATTATATGTATATGAAGATCACAAGATGCAGGCACTCAACTAGGGAAAAACCCCTATAAGGGGAAAACCTAGTCAAAGTATTCCTTCAGTACACTCAAATGAAGATGAGCCACTTCCAGACTTCTTAGACCTAGAAAAATACCTCCTCCAACCACCAAGTCAACCATTCCCTTTAATATATTATCCCTATCAAAGTCTCCAAGTAACAGTTCCCCAACACTAGTTTCAATCCAGAATTTTGACCTCTTAACAGCAGAAATTCAACCCCTAGCAATAGAATTTTGGACCTGCAGTAGATACAAAATTTCGGCCCCAACAACTGCCTAAAAATTTTACACATGTGAGAGATAGATAACCTAAAAGCTTGAATTAGGTCTTCCCAACAAATTTCATCCTTCTCCAGTTATTTCACTCTCTTTTTTGTCTCTCTTCCTTGAAGATTGAAATTGTTAAGTGAATGACCTAAATAGGTCAAATTGCCTTCTATATATGGCCTTTTTGTTGGGTCTAATTGCCCTAATGTAGGTGGAATTCATGGGGACATGTCTGACTTGGTGTGGAGGTGAAAAATAACCTTTTTGACTAAAAATAATTCTTTCTACATGATACAAAATCCCAATAAGGGTCTAATAAAAATGAAAATGGTTCTAATGACTCAAGACAAAATGTAGAAGCCTTCAATGGAGGATTTGACCTAGAAAATATTGACCCATGCATGAACCCATGCTTTAATAATTCATTTTCTTTAACAATAAAATTTATTTTGACAAGTAGAATTATGAGGACCAAAACTAGTTACATTCTTCAACAATCAATTACCATAAACATCATCGAAAAATACTAGCCATAATTTAGGTTTCTCAAGAAAGGATTCCAATGGATTTATTTTAAAATTTTCCATAAATAGGCTTGCAACAATTTGTGAGGAAGGTGATCCCATTGCAATTCCCCTAGTTTGTTAATATATTTCACCATGACAGATATTTAACTTTAACTCTAAACTTTCCCATGCACAAAATCGCCATGCAAGAGAGTGTCGAGAATCAAAGGAAATTTCATTTTGACAAAAGTAAAGGTGATATATTCTTAAAGGATTTAAATAGGGATTTATGCCTCTTAACTTATAAGAACAACAACAAATACCATTATTATAATTTAACTACACCCCTCTATACGTCCATTAACTAGTTCTCTATCAAAGTGCCATGTAAAAAAGGAATGGAAGAACTAACCCTTGGTATCATAATGATTATACATTGGATAGAAAATCAATTAGGGATGGTTCTAATTCATATTTAAATATAAATAAGATATTATGTGAAAATCCCTTATTAAAAGGAAGAAAATGTACTATACAGATAGATAGCATGAGTAGCTATTGCACATATCTAAATCATACCCAAGGAAGTTTTCAAGGAAAATGATAATTCATAAAACTAAAGAAAATAATTTGGCTCCCTTAAAGAATTAGACTGCGTAACTTAAACATATTTATGGATACCCTAATACCATGCAAACAATTTCAATTGTTCCTATAAAGTATACAATATGTTTTCTAAAAGACATAGTGTTTAGGGTTAAGTGGCTCGTGACTGGGAAGGCTAATGATATGGAAGGATACCAAGCTAAATTTTTTAAATAGGAGGGCTTATTAGCATCCCTCACATACAAACTATAATCAATTTAGAAGTGAATCATTGATTTCATAAGCCTTGGACACATATCCTCAGTCTACCTATATTTTAAAATGGGGATAAAAACATTTCCTCTAGTTATAACATCATTATGATTAGACCCGTTTTATCCAACTTGTAAAGAATTATTTTAGAAATTAATATTATCTTAGAGATGGAAATCCATGATAGAAGAGCTAATGGCCAAGTCAAGTCTAGGAGATATCATTCAACTATGGACCACCTTATTACTCTTAGGAGCATTTTGGAGGAGTGCCACAATAATAAAACCAATCTCTTTTTTGTTTCATTGAATTTAGAAAATATTTTGACATTGTTCCTAGCATGAACCTTTGGAAGGGATTGGAAGAGATAAAGCTTCCTCTTGAGTTGATAGTTTTTTTGACAAGGTTGTGTGAGAAATGTATTTCTACGTTTAGGACCATAGAGGTCTGGTTGGAAGAAATTAATTGCAATATAAGAGTTGAGCAAGGGCATTCCTTGTCACCTATTGATTTTGGCATATACATTGATACGTTATCGGAGTGTATGGAAGAAGTAGGTTTTGTTAGCCCCACTCTCACTAGTATAGTCACCATTCTTCTTCTTTATGTTGATGGTATTGCTCTTTTGTAAAGAAGTCATTTTGATCTTCTCAAGAGACTAAAAATCCTCTAATATTTCTATTCTAAGATGGGTGTAATTGCTAATACTTACAAAACAAAATTCATGATAATTAAATCCAAAAATATCACATATGATACTTTCATATATGACAACAACAACTTGGATGAAGTTCCTTCACAGAAATATCTTGTAATTGATATCGATCGCAAGCTCAACTGGAATTATAGTAATGAGAGAAGGATAAATAGGGAATGTAATTCTTATTGTGGACTTGAAAGAAAAGATAATTAGATCTTTGGTTGTGAGATTAGAAGAACTCCTATTTCAATTTTTTTTCACGCCTGTTATTTTATATGGATGTCAGATTTGGGGATTAAATATATCTAGGGAGTTGAAAAGTAAGATAAAATACACCCAAAAGTAGTTTATAATGTATACTTTAAAGATTAAAGGAAAAAAACTTATCTGATCCTCCTCATTGAAGCAAGTATTTCCCCCATTGAAAGCATGACTATGACTAGGTATCTTATGTATATGAAATGGTTTAATAACATGGACGATGAAAAGTTTCCTAAAATCACTTCTAAATCTACTCAAAACCACCTTCGATTCAAGCGAGGATGGCATAAGGATGATTATAATTGGCTAAACCATTAGGGCATAAAGGAGGAGATCAATTTGTAGAATAAGGATAATATTTAAAATATTATTACATCAAAATTTAAGGAGATACTATGGGGTGATAAAGAGTTAAAGGGGGGAAGGAATATAATATATTATAAGGAATTGATCAACCCAAATCTCAAAAATAAAAAGTATATATCTATCATCACTAGTGTAAAGAATAAAATAAACACTATTAATATAAGATCAAATTATCACAAGCCCCATAGTGATACTAAGCATTGATCAATTCCTAACACGCCATTGGATGTAAGGGTATGCCACTTTTATGACATTGAGATGGTTGAAGATGAAACTAACTTTCTCTTAGATTTTCCAACTTATACTTAGATTAGATCTAAATTTTAAAATATTTGTCATGATACAACATTTTTTACCTTCTAACTCAACAAATCTATGGTGATCTTGGAGTTCATTTTTTAATTCTTCTCGAGCATATAAATAAAATTCTAAAGAAGTCCAGGTAATCTCTTACCTTCTTAAGGTATGAGAGATCATATCTAATCTTAGTGAAGATTAATCATCACCATCATGAACAATTTATTAACTATTTTTATTTATCTAAAATTATTTTTTCAATAATTCATTATTATTATTATTATTTATTTAATATTCTTCATAATTTAATGTGTTTTATATTTTATACACTTGATTATTAAACTATCATGTATTTTATTTCATCACTGATTTATCAATTAATTATATTATAGAAATATTATATAATATAAAAAATAAATGGTTAATTTATTTATAACTACTAATTTCGTTTAAAATTACAACGTAACCAAATATTAAATTAGTTCATGAGATTATACATTTCTGGGTATAAGTTCAAATAAGCCTTCCCTATTTTAGTAAAAGTAATGTGAATTTTACTTGGGTTAGTTTTTATTCCTTTGAATGAATTAAAAAACAAACATTGTAGTGGAAGGTTATGCATTCTTACCTAGATTAAGGGAAGTGTAGAGAGAATGTGAAACATTGAAAAATTCAAAAAATCATGGCTTAATGGAAAATTATTGCTTTCCCAACATAGGGGCTAGAATCCTTTTGCATATGGGTGGATAATATTTTCATTCTATATCTTTTATTTCCAAAGTCTTGTATAACCATGAGTGTAGATATCCTACCTTTGGCCCATTGTCATTAAACCTAAATACTAATGCATTCGCTTGGAAGAAAATTGCTTGATTTATTACTTCTTCAACTCGTGTTGGAAAAGGGGTCAATGCTTCATTTATAATATGTACCTTAGGAAGATTAGGGATTTTTTTCATCAATATCCCCTTTAACACCACATCCTTAAAGGTTGATCTTAGATCCACTACTAATGCAGTTGTTTTGTTGGAGGGGATGGATGACATTAAAGTTTGAGTTGTTTCTTTCTTTACATACGAATTTGAGGGACCATCTAAATAAAGGGAAATGAAAAGGAAAGTGAGAGTTTTGACTTATTTTTAGCTATACGAACATAATAATGATTCAAGGAGAATAGTTTCATGGAAGAGAAAGGTTAAAAATATCCATATCATTGATCCTTGCATTCATTTGATTCTTTCAGTGTACAATTTATCGAACTTGCAACTATCTAATATCAATTGAACCAGCAGTCACTTGATTACACAAACTGAAACCATGGCTAAACTTTGTGACCACGAAAAATCTAATTATATACACAAGACACAATCGTATTAAAAGGTATTAAACAACTATTATGCTTGTTAAAAAGAAACTAGAAAAAAATATTTTAAATGGTCGATTGATACAAAGAACTAGATGGAAACACAATACAATGATAGCTAATGGTTTTGATTCTATTCATAGAAAAAATTGTAGAGTTAATTTAATGTTCTCAAAGTGATTCTATTAGTATATGTCATGCCCAGCCTGCTTTCCAACATTGCCTCTCTTGACATTACAACTGGGAATTTCCTATAAGCCGTATAACTCACTAATTACAATTTTCCCTAAAGGGACCCATAAGAATAACAACATGGATTCCATGGGAAATATATACGTGGGTGTCACTCAAGGGAAAAAAAACTGAACAATGAAAAAAATCAAAAGAAATTTGTTAAGGATGCTCTTACATCAGAATCCCTCAAAACAAAAAGCTTTCATGGACTCTTTTCCATGATATCTTACATAATTTGACCATGATTTTGGATCTCTATAGAATTCATCTAGGTCACATCTTCCTCTAGGATTCCCTTCCATTTGACTAAGTACTCATTGTATTCCTTCTTCCTAGTCCTTTTGACAAGCTTTTGGTTAGCGATCATATCCATTTGTAGCTTCTAAACTGTAGGAATTTTTTTTTTCCAATGAATCTTCTTTTTCTCATACTGTTTCTCATCTTCAGGTTCTCTATAAGTGTACATATCTATGTTAGCCCCCTAATTTGCTCCCTTTCGACCATTTTTCCCTTCCTAAATCATAACTATTTACCATTTTTTTACCTCTCTTATACACCCTCAGCTTGCACTAGTCCAAGAACGATGACATATTTCGCATGAACTTTATATTTCATATTTTTAACTTAACTTAGCATTAATTAATTATTTATTACATGATTTCTTGTTTATAATAACTCTTATAACTTATAGATACCTCCAATTTTGTTTGATAGTCAAGTGCTTACCGTGACCGCTGATCCTAGTGTAGGATCAGATCTTGCACCAGTGGCAGCACAACGAATCTTTGCAGCAGATCCAAACCTCCTTGATCATTGCCCTGTTTTGTGCCGCTTTAGCCACAACAGCAGGATAGATCTGAAGGAAGCCAAGCTTCAGCCATGATAGCAAGGTCGATCAAAGGTAGCTGAGATCAGATTTATGAAGAACGAACAACCGGAGATTGGTTATGGCGAGTTTGTTAAACTGCATAATTTTGAAGGCCGAAAGCTAAATTCTGCATATCGGTTATGTAATTGGTTAAACGATCCTTTTGGCCTTCGGCCAAGGATCTATATAATGAAGAATTTAAATAGGAAGAGATAGTTTTTGATAGAGTTTTTATAGAACAAAGATATAAGTAGGGATGCGGTAACAGGCTTGTATTTTTGTTATCACCCAAATTTGGGTTGGACTATGTATTCACGCATGTATTTGCCTATATGAATTAATAAGAAAGGGAGCTCCACCTTATGTTGCATAAATCGTGTTTCTATGTTTGAAAGCTGATGAATTGATAAAGTACTGAGAATCATTTCTATTTGAAAGAGAAACGTGCTAGTTGGCTAGGGCTCGACCAACCCAGCACATTTATCCTATTTTTTGTTCTTGTAATTTATGTTTATACTACCGAGTGTGATTTAGTTTACAGCACATGTATTCCTATTTGAGTGAAAGCGGATCCGCAGCATGAAGTATTTAGATCTCCTTTTATTGCGCCTAATTTCAGATTGGTTTTCTCACCTAGTCCAAGCAGGAGAAATAACCCTACACCAGTGCACGTTTGTCTGCTATTCATTTCCTACACCTGATTTTGGATTGGTTTTCCTACCTGGTCCAAGCAGGAGAAATAACCCTGCACCAGTGCACGTTGGTATGCTATTCATTTTCAGCAGTTTTGTTTGATTTGGTTTTCCCCACCTGGTCTAAGCATGAGAAATAACCCTGCACTAGTGCACATTGGTGTGCTATTCATTTCTTGCAGTTTTATTTGATTTGGTTTTCCCTCCCTGGTCCAAGCAGGAGAAATGAACCTGCACCAGTGCATGTTGGTGTGATGCAACAAGTCTTTTTAGTTTACTTCTAACAGTTTTCTTTCTTTCATTAATACTTCATGACATGATAAATTATATGGATTGTTTCTCTATTTCTACACCCTCTTAAAATCAGAAACATTCATTTTTATGTATGCAATTTGATTTCATAGAATAGTAACACTTGTAGTAGCTAAGCACTTATTTCAAGAATTAAATTCTAAGTGTAAGAAGCTCTGATCTGGTGAAAGAACTAGTTTCTTGCCACGGGATCTGAGTTTGAGAAAGTTCAAGCCCTTGCACAAAGAAAAATGCTTTTAGTATAGACACCATTTATACCCTCTGCATAAATCTCCGTTCCTACACTAGTGCAAGCAGACTGCACTAGTGCAAGAAGGAAATCTCTACATAAGCAAGTTTGAAGGGCACATCTGTTGAGACTGCTAAAGAAAACACGCACTCAGTAGTTAATCAATAGTTAGCTATAGTGATTGCCCCTTTATTTCTAAATCTCTTTTGCAAATGGATTCTTCCTTGTTCCAATCTTAGATTATTTTGATGGTTCAAGTTTCCTTTTTCTCTCTTTAGTTTGATTCTACAATCTTTTCTTTAAATAAAGTAGGGATTGAAATTAGAAATATTCATACCATCTCTGGCATTGCCTATGCTTCGTCTCTAAGTTTACGAATCCCCTGGGTTGACAATTTAAGTGTTGAGGAGTTTGCTTAACTGTAATTCCTACACCCAACATTTTGGCGCCGTTGCTGGGGAGGCGATTTGATTTGGTAAGAATTTTTTGATTATACAATAGAGGTAATTTTTCCTTCATTTTTTGCAATATTTTTTGGAAAAGCTTCTTTGAAGGAATTTTACTGGTGTTGATTGATTTCTAACAACATTTTTTTATTAGAAATTGTTTTGTTATTTTTCTTTCTTTTTTGAAATGAACACCTAGAAAAGGTAGGGGTTTAAAGCCCACTAAGGGCCAAAATAATTCTGAAAACAATTCTCATATTGGGTCTCCTTCTTTGAGTAGGAAGCCCAATCCAATTCAAACCCATCACGTAGGAACAATCCACCTGGATTCTGGTGACAATAGCTCAAGTGTGCTTCAGTCTGTTGGGAGAAAAAGGGAAACAATGGCAGACCATGAAGATCATGGGGAAAGGACTAATGAAAAACAAGTGGGGAACAATCCACTTTTGTGTTTCCAATTGTGGACCCTGATACTGTGGCGCAGATGAAGAACATTCCACCGTCATCTCTCCCTCATTTCCATGGTAAAATTCATGAAGATCCTGACTCTTTTCTATTCGAATTTGATATTTTGTGTAGAAGTTATGATTATTCAACTGATGCTTAAAAGCTATGATTATTTCCTATTACTCTTAAAGACTGAGCTTTACAATGGTTTATGGGGTTACGAGGAAACACTATAGCCTCTTGGGATCAGATGAAGGGAGTGTTTTTGTCTAAATATCAAGAATATTGCAAAAATCGGGACATGCAGGATGAGATTTTTACAATCATACAGGATGATGATGAAACTCTTGAAGACTATCTAGAAAGATTTCTGTATATTTTACAAAGGTCGAAACTTAAGCTTGATTCCAATACTATTAGAACCTTGTTCTTAAGAGGACTCACTGATAATGCAAGAAATAATTTAAATCTGTTAGGGCAAGGTGATATTTCTCAGCAAACTTTTGAACAAATTTGTGAATTATGCAGGAAATTTTCAAGAAATCAGTATAGATCTGGTAGAGGAACTCGAAATAGAAATAGAAAAACCGAATCTACTGATGCTATGATTATTGGACTAGAAAATAAAATGGAAAACATGAAAATTGATATAATGAATATTGTTACCAAAGAGTTGGACTCTTTAAAGTTTCAACAAAAACTCATGAAGGAACAAGAGTCATTAAGTATTTTTTTTCCTAAATGCAGAGACAAGCATCCTCCTAAAGAGTGTCCTCTTAATTTGAAAGAAACTAATAAGTGTGCTATTTGTGCAGAAGACCATATCACAGAAAAATACCCCTCTATTCCAGGACTTAAAGCTATATTTACAGGGGGACAGCCTGAAGCTGAATACTTGTATGCTATGGGAGAAAAAAGAAATTGGCCTCAGGTAGGTGTAGGTATGGCTCCTAAATTTTCTCCACACTATTTTGGTTATAATTCACATGCATATTCCTATCCTAACACTAATCAGCAGTGGCAGTATGGAAACCAATATCAGCATGGGCAACCTTCTAAACCATGGCAAAAAAGTTGGATAGGGCCAACTCATTCTCCATATTCCTACCAGCCACCCATGCAGTCATATCCATCTACACATACACCTTATTCAATACCTCAACCTCCGAGTTAGTCTACTCCACCGTTACCTTTACCTCCACCTTTTTGACCTCCTCAGTTGCCTGCTCAGCCTATGCCCAATCCTAACAATAATAAAGCAATGAAAATGATCTATGTAACAAACCCACCTTTATTCGAGTACCAATCTATTCCACTTGGGGTTCATGATATACAATTAAGACCGGGAAGGATTGTAACATCAAATAATTAGAAGCAACCTAGAGTAATTGTTGAAGAGAAAGAAGAAGAGGAAACTCTTAATCATTCTCTGAAAGCTGTCACTAAGTAGCCCTTACGCTCTGAATTCTTCCAACCAGCCTCCATTCCCAGAGAGGCTAGTAATGGAAAGAAGTGAGCCTATTTTTGAGACTAGCTTGGCATTAGAGCTTTAGAATCTTTTCATTAAGATACCTTTGCTCCAAGCCATCAAACAGATCCCTATTTGTACCAAGATCATTAAGGAACTCTGTCTCAAGAAGACCGGGATGAAGAGATTGGAACCCCAAACCATTCAATTTGTTGGTAGCGCAGCAGAGCTGATGACAGGATGTGTGTCTATGGAAAAATATACTAATCCCGGAAACACTATTGTCTCAGTTCAGATTGGTAATGTCCTTGTATCTAATGTTCTTATAGACCTGGGAGCAACCACTAATGTCATGACTAAGCAAACCATGGATCAACTTCGATTATCTCATCTTCGCCCTACTCCCACTGTGCTTGAATTAGCCGATAGATCTAAAGTTAAGCCAGAAGGAGTATTGGATGATGTGATCATCTCATTAGATTCTTGGGAATATCCTGTTGATTTCATTGTGCTTTAGCCAAAGAACCCAGTAGGAGGACATCCCTTGATCTTGGGTCGACCATGGCTTGCTACAGCCGATGCATATATTGGATGTCACTCCAGTGATATGTATATTTCACATGGAGATTCTAGGAAAAAAGTTACCTTATACCCCCTGCCAGATCCATTCAAGGCCTTCGAGATACTTTATGGTTAGATCAAAGCAATGATGAGGAGACTCAACCCATTTCCCTTATTCATTAGTATGTTGGGTCTTCACAAGAAGATGAGATTCAAGATTTCCTGAATAATCTAGACACTATGCCTAATTTTGAGCTATTGAGTCAGACTTTCAGCCTAGATTTTCAAGATAATCATGATTCTCATCCTTCTATATCACTGCATTCAACCACCCCCTTGACTACTACTAAGCATGATACTACTCTTGTTGAGATTAGCCCCGTAATTCCTTGTATATTAGTTCAGATTTGGACTCATCTCAGCAAGAGCAGCTTGTGAATTTGTTGCAAAACCATCTTAGTGCCTTTTCATGGGGCTATGAAGATATGAAGGGTATCCTCCTAAAACTTGTACACATCATATCTATATTGAGGAGGGAGCCCAACCTATCCAACAACCCCAAAGGCGAATGATTCCATCTCTAAGAGATATTGTGAAAGAGGAAGTACAGAAACTCTTGGATACTAGTTTTATCTATTCTATTTCCGACAGTCAGTGGGTCTCTCCATTAGTGCTCTTACCTAAGAAATATGGAATATGGCATATTTGTATTGATTATCGAGAATTAAATAAAGCCACTCTCAAAGATTACTTCCCTCTCCCTTTCATTGATCAAGTGCTTGATACCCTTGCAAGAAAGAAATATTTTTCCGTTTTGGATGGCTTCAGTGGTTATAACCAGATACAGATTGCACCCAAAGAGCATGATAAAACTACTTTTACATGTCCATGGGCTACATTTTCTTATAGAGTGCTTCCCTTTGGTTTATGTAATGCCTCAGCTACCTTTCAATGGGCAGTCCTAGCCATTTTTGCTGATCTAGAATTTGTAGAAATTTATATGGATGACTTTTCTGTGTTTGGTGATTGTTTTCAGGAAGCTCTCAAAAATATGGAAAAAGTACTTCTTCATTGTCAAGAAGCCCATCTCGCCTTGAGTGACAAGAAATGCAGATTAATGTGCAAAGCGGTAGTGGTACTTGGCCATTTGATTTCTGGTAAAGGTATTCAGGTTGATCCAGCAAAGATCGAAATCATTCTGCATCTTCCTGCACCCGAAACTCAAAGGGAATTAAGAGGTTTTTTAGGACATGATGGTTACTATAGAAGATTCATTGAAACTTTTTCTAAGATAGTTGCTCCTCTTTTTTGACTTCTGGCTAAGGAGAGTGAATTTTCTTGGACCACAGCTTGCCAACAGTCTTTTGAAACATTGAAGAAAAACTTATTACATGCACCAATTTTGAGAGGTCCTAACTGGTCTCTGCCCTTTCATATTTCCTCTAATGCTTCAGATTTGGCTATTGGCGCAGCTTTAGGACAAGAGGAAAATAAAAAATCCTATGCTATTTATTATATTAGTGAGAATTTGTTTTACGCTGAATTAAATTATACAGTTACAGAGAAAGAGTTTTTAGCTATGATTTTTGCAATTAATAAGTTCAGGCACTATATTACAGGATATGAAGTATTTGTACATACTGATCATTCTGCGATTAAATATTTGATGAATAAACCATTAACTAGCAGTAGAGTGACTAGGTGGTTATTATTGTTGCAGGAATTTAATATTACTATTGTTGATAGACCAGGGAAATCTAATGTTGTAGTAGATTTTCTTTCTAGATTAGATAATCCTAGTGAAGCAACTCTTGTTAATGATGATTTTCCAGATGAACATCTTTTTGCTATGTCAACAGATTCCCTGTGGTTTGCTGACATTGCTAATTACTTGGTTACTGGGAAAACACCACCCCACTTGTCCGCTCGTGAAAAGAGAAGTATTGTTCCGAAAAGTGCTACATATTCCTGGATTCAATGAGATCTCTTTTACACTGGTCCAGATCCGATTATTCGTAGATGTGTAAGAGAGGACAAAGTGTTTGACATATATAAATCTACTCATGATGAACCTTGTGGAGGCCACTTCGCTGATAAGCAGACTGCATAAAAAGTCTTGCGTGCTGGTTGCTTTTGGCCTTCCTTGTTTAAGCATGTCAAACAGTATGTCAAGCATTGTGATAGATGTTAGTGAATGGGCCAGCCTAATCAAACCAATGAAATGCCTTTATGCCCTCAAGTTATGATTGAGCCATTTGAAAAATGGGCTACTGATTTTATAGGGCCAATAAATCCAACATCATTAAGTAAAAAGCATATCTTGGTTTGTACAAATTTTGTTATGAAATCGGTAGAAGCTAAAGCTGTTTCTTTTGCTATAGAAAAAGTTGTTGTTTATTTTCTTTTTACTGAAATATTTACTAGATTTGGTGTGCCTAGAGAAATTGTTTCTAACAATGGTCTGTGGTTTATTTCTAATCTGGTACAGGGTGTGATGGAGCAATATAAGATCCAGCACAGGAAATCCACGCCATATCACCCGCAAGAAAATGGCCAGGTGGAAGCCACGAACAAAGTGATCGAGTCCATTCTGACAAAGACAATAAATATGCATCAAAAGGACTGGGCTGAATGGTTACCAGAGGCTTTGTGGGCATACAGAACCACTTGGAGAAATATCACGGGACATACACCATATGAGCTGGTATATGGTAAACAGGTTCTGTTACCAATTGAATTCTAGATCAAAACTTTCAGAACTGCAGTTCAATTGGGACTAAATCTCTCTCAGGCACAACATCAGTGTCTTCTCCAATTAAATGAGTTAGATGAATTTCGTAAGGATGTTGTTCAATAGAACATACTAATTCAGCAGTAATGTAAAAGGTGGTATGACAAGTCTATTCAGAAAAATCAGTTCCAACCAGGTGATTGGGTGCTCCTTTATGATTCTAGATTTAAAATATTTAAAGGGAAATTCCATACATGTTGGATGGGACCTTATGAAGTGATCTGAGTATTTGAGAATGGACCAGTAGAAGTTAAAACCATTGATGGGCAAAATTTAGTATTCTTGGTAAATGGACACAGGTTAAAGAAATATTTTCAACCACCTACCTGGAAAGATTTTACACAACAAGTCCAACAACAATTTGGGATGGTAGTGGTGAATGGTAATACCAACCTTTTGGAAAAATGAATTCTCTTTCTTGTTAAAAATAAAAATAAAAAAATAAAAAAAGTAAAGAAAAAAGTATCTTCCTGTAATTATGAAAATCAGTTCGCTGACATGATTGCAGAAGGGTCAACCTAAAAACCAGCTTGCTGGTAGGAAAATCAAAAGTTTCTAATAAAACGAAAAATTTTGCTTGATATTTAGATATGCTATCGACCACCAAGTAGAAGTAGGTTCAGAAAAACCAACCTTTATACAGTTGGGGTAATTAGCATGAATATTTTTACTAAAGTAACGCTTAATTTTCGCTGCAGTTATTTTTTCTTGCACCAGTGTAGGTAGACCTTCCAGAAAATTTTCTACCTTTCTTCATATTCCACTTTCATAATATTCCCTTAGTTTTCTTCTTCAATCCTAGAATGATTAACCTTCCCACATTCTTCTAAATTTACCCTATCCGCTTCGAAGAAATCCCACTTTACCCTTGAAATTTTTTTCCCTATCCCACTTCTATTTATTCCCTCTTTTGGTACTATTCCTGGAATCCCTATAACAGAATTCGTTCCCATTCTGAAACTTCCCCTTTCCAACTTCTTTGTTCCCTCATGAATTTATTGCATGATCTCGCACACAAAGAGAAAAAGGATATGCTCTAAAGCATCAAGAAAGGGTGAAGCAAATTTTCAATATAAGTTGAGGAAGTCATATGAAAGTCCATCCTACATTTTATTTAAATTCTCTGCTTTAGATGTTATGCTTGCACTAGTGCAAGCATGTTGTCCTATATGATAAAGTAAGCAGAATGGTATAATTTAAGTTGTGCAAGCAGATTAGTGCAAGCATGCACCCCGTTAGCAGCATAGTACAAGTTATTTTTATAGCATACGACATAGGAAAGTGGTTATCATGAAAATTTATATGAAGTCCTTTCATTAAACAGACAAAGTACTTATGTTATCATACTAACTAGGAGAAAATTATTTAAAGTACAAGGTGTTTTTAAGTTAGAAATCATGATCCTTTTTATTGTATGCTAAGTTCTTTTTTGAATTATGAAGGAATGTGGAAATGTTTTAACTATTGGTTAGACATAATTAACCCTCTTTGCCATAATCCTAAACATCCTTCACTCATAATTATTACCTCACCTATCCATTAAACTGCTGTCGCAAGTACCAACCCGGCCTGACCTCAAAGATGTCGTGCATCTACGGCGAATGAACCGGTCATGCGATGGAAAGGATGGTGGACAGTTAGATTTCTATTTATAAGGACTAATTTCCTCCGTATCTGGTGAGCACTAGTATTGCAGCAATAATGTTGCAACTCCTGGACTTCCTACTTTACTTTTATCAACCCGGTAGTTCGTAACAAACTTGGAAGCGACGGTGTTGTATGCACAAGTACTAGTTCTTACTGGAGGCTGTCACTTGGTCAGCTGGCGCAAGATCACTAGGAGCTCAAGCCAACTTCTATGAATTCTAGAAGAATATTTATATGTGATGAAAGAAAGGAAAGCTTACTCTATAGAGGCTACTCTACTTGCAAAAGGAGAAAGAAGGCTGAAATGTGAAGTAAACCTAGCAAACCCTAATTAACCAACTAATCCTACTTTTGTAGAAAGAGAGATGCAAAACCATGAAATGAATGCTATTCCCTACTTAGGAATTAAACATCCTCTACTCAAGCTATTTCAACAAGGAAATGAGAAAAAAAACATCTTTTTGGATTTTTATGTATTTTTAGGTGAAATTGTGATGTATGTAATTTATTTGTTTGTGAATGTGGCAGTGATTAGGTGGCAATGGAGGGAAACTTTGGAGTTTACAGAGGTGTATGAATGTGTGGAGGGGTCCTAGGAGGTCCCAGGTGGCCTTCTAGAGGCTTTCCCTGCAATCGGACTTCAAAAAGGCACCTACAGGAAAATCTACAGGAGGCTACAGGGGATCTACAGGAGGTCTATAGGAGGATGGCGAGAGCTGTTTTAGAGGTTTTGAAGGTGGGAAAATGGGTGGAAAGGGTAGCTGATGGCTAGGAGGATGTGTTAAGGTGTCTAAGGTTCATCAAGAAGGATTGGAGAAGAGAAAGATGGTTGGAATTGTTCAAGGAAAAATAGGAAAGTTCATGAGAAAAGTGCAGAAAATTAAGGCAGATTTGTGAGGAACTTTGGATGACCTACGGAACATAGATCAAAGAGAGATGGTGATGGCTGATTGGTCGAATTATTTTGAGTAGAGATGTACTGCAAGAGAATTGAAAATTAAACACTGAGACTAAGAAAGCAAAGAAACTAGCTACATTAAAAAAAACTGAACTGTTCATTAAGCTAGTCTAAACTCTGATCTAGGAAAGTAAATGCTGAAAAATGCTATATGGAAAGAAAGAATGGAAGGAAATTTATTGCAAAGATAGAAATGAGCATTATGAAATAGATCTACAGCAAAGCATTAACCATATAACAAGTTGCAACACTAGAAATCCTATGGCAAAGGCAAATCTGTGTTTTTTTGTGGCAGCAAGAGGGTCTTGGCCTCAGTTGATGGTCTCAAATGGAGGAAAGGATGCCAAGGCTATGTTGATGGCCTTTTTGTATCCTTTTCCTATCACTGTTTAAATAGATACAACAAACTAAAATGGAAACAACCTTTTAAATCACCAAAAGCAACCTATTCTTAACTAAGAAAGAAATCTATCTAACAGCAACTCATTCATAAACTGAAGCAAAGCATATAAATACAAAACAAGAGGTGCTTGGCTACTTGGATTAGGCCCTAACCCAAGAGCTTCAGCCCTCTGAGGTAACTCGGTGCTAGCTCGAACAAGATATCATCTCCATTATCAAAATAATAATAGGATTACATGAAACTATCAGAAAAAGTAAGCTCGAAGTTGAGCAGAGCAAAGCTGCAAAAAAAACTCGAAAATTTGACTAACTTCCAACAACCTAATGAGGCCCTAGGCCTCTCTACTTATAAAACTAGAGCTCGCAACACATCCTTTAAAATCAGGGAGGCTTGGCTCCCAAAACTTGAGATAGACAACAATTATCCTCCACTTGCTCAGTTGCCTCTTTGGTGCATTGATGTGGCTGCTTGTGCTCCGAGCTTTTTGAAGGAGAATTTGAAGTAGGGAGTCATAAATGACGGGGACACCCTCCTATAAATCCTCTCCCTTGTCTTCTTCAAATATTTGCTGCCAAATGTTCATTAAATCTTTGACTTTGTCTCCAAAATTGACCAAAAATCTGCACTAAGCACACATTAGACTTCAAGGCATAATGACCAACCCAACTCACTCTATTAGCATAAATATAATAAAAAGCATGCAATAAACTAATGAGAATGGTGGATTAAGCTAAGTTAGGAGGAAAAATGAGCCCATATAATTACCCATTTATGGGGCTCATCATCACCCCCCTATTGAATGTGTTTCTCATCCTCAGAGCAACTAGTCCATCTCCTCATCTTTGATGGCCATGATGGCCCCCCTGACATCGCATGCTTCTGATGTGAGGTCCTCTTCTTTGTCATGGAATCCTACCTTTTTGTCCACTTCTTTCCACTATTTTTGTTCTTCTTCCTCTTTTCTACCTTTTAGTAGGCCTAGCAGCAGTGGGGGACTCAATTTGAGGCCAATCCAATTAGCCTTCAAACTCTGTATAAAGTGCTTGTACAATGGCACTCTCCTTAATGCTTCTTTCATCCTTGTTGGGGAGTGATACTCCTTGATTTCCAGAGTGTGTGGGAGAGTGTTCCACCTCCTCATACAAGCATGAATATAGTCTTCCCCAAGTAATAATTCCATGTCCTCAAAATGTGCAATGGCCTAAGCCTCATCATTGATATACTCAGGGGCACTTTGAAGATTATTTGTAAGCAGCTGGTGGGTGCTGATGAGAGCCATGGGGTCTGATGGCTCAACTCTGATCATTAAGGGTTCATTTTGCTCTATTACCATCAAACGTTTTGATTTTCGTCGTTCTTTTCTCCTCATGATTCATCCATGATGCCATGGCCATCAGTTGCAAGTCCCCTATCCTAGCATTGGGGTCCCATAGTTTCATATCGGTGAGGGCCATGTTATGCAAATAGAACTCTGCTATCTTTTCCCTGTTTTCTGCTGAACTTTGGTCACATAGGTCTATAAATTGTTTATAATCTTGGAAAGGAATGGTGCCTCTTTGTGCCAAAGTCTTGATCTGAAACTGTAGCCATTGGTCTTTGAGGTATACTCCAGACGATTTTACTGGTGTTCTGCACTATAGTGCCTCCATAAACCAGTTGGCCATGCATGCCATTTGTGTTTCCTTTTCTTGCAGTTGTCTTCTTAGCAACTCATTTTCTGTTTCCAAGTGAGTTCTTCTTATTGCCTCTCTATGTCTTACAACACTTAATTCCCTGCCCATCTCTCTAAGCTGGTTCTCCATGTGGCCAATATCCTCTACCCCCTTGGATTTGGTGATTTGCATCCATCTATGGCTCCTTATCCTTTCTTTCTCCAGCTCAAAGAAAAGTGGGACTGAAAATTTTTGTGGAATGATTTCCCCCCTCAAGAAGATTGCAGTAAGAGCCCAAACTAGGCTGGGGGTTAGGTTCTTGAGTCTCTGTTGTTTCCTCCTTCCCCTTTGGCTGTTCTTCTACCCTTTTCTCAAGTTTTTCGGTCTCTTGTAGCTTAGTTAGGGTCTCCTATAGAACAGTTTGTGCCTCCTGTAGAGCTGTTTTTGAGTCCTATAGTTGCACTCTTTCCTTCCAAGTGGAAGATCTAGGACTTCCTCTTTCATATGTGACGAGGGTTTTAGAGGGAGATTATTCCCCTTTGACAGTGGCTGAATCTTCAATTACAATAGGCACTGTTGAAGATGGCTGTGGTTTTCCTACTTTTATCCTTGTGCTTTTCCAAGCCCTGAAATACATCGATGTTCACCTCTTCCTCTTCTGTTTGGGTTTAACTGGGGTGCTGAGGATAGAAAGAGAAGCTGCTGCCTCCCTTTATAGGGTCTCAGTAGACACTTCTATCTTCTTTGCCCCTTTTTCCTCTCCTTTTGTCTTCTCTGCCTCTGCTGGCTTTGCTTCCTCTTGCTTTGTTTTGGTTCCTTCCTCCTATGGTTTATTTTCCTCCTTCTCTATTTTGGTGTCTTCCTCCTCTATTTGTTCCTCAGTTTCTTCCCTTCTTCCCCTTGCTGCTCTTCCCCCTCACTTTCAAAAGGACTATGATGATATGTGAGGGCCTTTTTATGATCTTCTCTTGTCATATTTCTGAAGATTTCCCATGCTATGGGGATTGCGAAGGTGTGGAGGGCTTCTTCCACTAGTATTTTAATTAACCCATGGTGAGCCAACTGATCTGGACCTCCTATCTTTAACTTAATGCTGGAGTCTATAAGGGACTGCAGGAGAAAATAGGGGATGCTGAGTTTTTGGGGTGTGGGAGTGTCCATGCAATATCTCAGCTCATGGAGAAGTCTAAAATGGTAGCTATAATCTATGTTATACCTCCCTTCACAGGAAATATACTTGATGATTTGGTAACTGATCTCATCCCAATGGTAAGGTGTGCTTGTTCTTCTAATGCCATTTTTGTCTTCTACATGATGTTCATTTGGTTGGAAGAAGGTTTTCTTGGCAACTTGTCCCACTGGCTTTTGATCTTTGCTCCAAGGTAATCCAAGGGGAAGGCTAGTAACTCTACTGATAAATTCTAGGGTGATTTCCATGGTGATACCTTTGAAAGTAATAGTGGCATGGGTCTTTGAGTGAGGTACTGAAGCAAGGGCAAACTACTAAGCCACTTCTTCATCAAACCCTCGAAATTTTTCGAAAAATGGCATCCAATTTGCTCTGGTGAAATGGCTACCACCTCGGGCTATTCATGGAGACTGACTAAATTTGTGGGTTCCTTCCTCATGAATCCCCCTATCATTTTTCTTATACCCTTTTGGAACACCCCAGGTAGAGATGGAGACAAAATATTTTGAGGAAACAAGAAACAGAGAAAAACTGTGTTTTTTTAAGAAAACAGGCAGAAATGTTTTTATGGAATTTCTCTCCTTCTACAGGCTTAATTCCTCCTTAAAATTGTATCATTTATTTCACATATTAATATTCAAGGTGGTCTTTACAAAACCTACCTCTTCAAGCCAGAATTTGAGCAAAAACCTCGTGTTTCCTCCTTAAAAATTGCTTATTGCCCCTCCTGTAGAACTTGTTACTGCTCCTGTAGAACGTCGATAGCAGAAGGATGGCTGAAAACAATAGAGGATGATAGTTTCAAGGTTATAGAGGTGGTATAGATCTTGCTGCAGCGAAGTGGACGAGGATGAAATGGAAGAAAAGGTGGTGAAGGAGTTTTGAGGAGGAGTACTTATGTCCTCTTTGAGATATTTCTGGTGATGAGGTGAGCTAGCAAAAAGGTACATTGCCATATTTGGACCATTGGTGCCCACTACCTTGTCATAATGACTCCTTCCCGCAATCACTACCCATCATTGCATCAGAGTTTGTATACCCTCCACGACATGTCCTTTGGATTTTATGTGAGTTGACTAGGCACACGTGTGGTGGCATCTCTGGATGAGCGCAGTCAACTAGATGAGGGTGGCCAGTTAACTGGCCACCTTTTCTCATTCAACCCTAACCATCTCATTCACTTATGCATATTTTTGAATTACACAGATGCAATAGAGGAGAGAGTTAGACACTTACTTGCAAGTCGAATGTTTGTGTTGTGGTGCATCTTGGTTCCTTTGATGCTGCATGCCTGTATCTCCTCTGTTGTATGCTTTCTACTCCTTGATGTGTGTCTTGTTTGCTTTGTTCAGGTACCCTCTGGCTGGATATGGATTCAGACATCCTCTTCAATCTTATGGCTGCACCTATTTTGATGTTGTGGCTTGATTTCAAGGGGATCAACTGCTACAAGAAATCCTATAGGAGCTCCTGTAGCTGCTTCTCCCTTTAAAAATTTTAGTTGATTCTTGTGCTGGGAGCTGTGAGGATGGTACTAGAGATGTTGATGGTGATGGAGAGGTATTTGGTAAGCTGTAGGTGAGCTTTGGAGGTGCTGTTATTTTTATTTCTTTGTTTTTTTCTAAAAACTGGTTTCTGTGTTTTTTAGCAGGAAGGAAAGAAATCCATGATAATGAGGTGGTGCAGGTGTGGGATGGATGGCCAGGAGGGTGGATAGCTATAGGAGGGCCTACATGCTCTTCATGAAACTTCCTATATTCTCAAACTATTTTAAAAATCCATTTCGAGCTCTCTGTGATTTCTACAAGAGCCTCCGGTAGAACACACAGGGCCTCTTGTAGGATACACAATGTTCGGAAAAAACACACAGTGAGGTGGAAGAAAGGTCAGAAATGATTGAGAAGAGTGTGGAGGAGGTGAAATAGGCTTTGTGGCATCTTCTCTTGCTTCTTGTGGTCCACCTGTAACCTGCAATGCATTTTAAAAGTCAATTTCCTCTTCCTTCTTTTCTCTGTTTTTTCTATTTTTTTTTTTGAAAGACAACTAGGGTGCCTCAAGGAGGTTTTCACCCTAATTGCCTACCCTGGGCACCTCCAAGGGAGGTTTTCACCTAGGGATCTTATTCTCTCTCTTTTTTGTTTTTATCATCACTGGGCTGCCTCAAAAGAGGTTTTTAACCCAATGATGGGACTCAAGCACCTCACGGAGGTTTTCACTTGAGTCCTTATTATTTTTCTTTCTTCTGCTTCTTTAGTGAGTGGGTGGAGTGGACACTAAGACCTGCTCCACTACCAACACTGTCTTATTCAGATCTTCAATGAACTATCGCTTGGAGAGGGGCTTCTTGTAAATTTTCAACCTATGTCCATTGATAAGCATGGGGATGGCTTCCTCATCAATGGTTCTGATCAGAACTGAACCATTGTCATTGCATTTTTCCACAGTGTAGGGTCCCAACCATCTTTTCCTCAGCTTGCCTTTGAAGTCTTTATACCTTGAGTCATAGAGCAGTGCCCAATCTCCCTCTTGGAATTTCTTCTCCCTGATATTTTTATCATGCCATATTTTCCTTTGAAGCTGGACTACCTCTATGTGGAGAAGGGCCTGCAATATTTGTTCATCCAATCCATTGAGCTGGAGTAGCCTTTCCCTCTGTGCATGGCTAAGGTCTAGGTCCACCTGAGCTGCCATCCTTACTGTATTGTATTCAAATTCTATTGACAGCAAAGTCTTCTTCCCATAGACCAGTTCATAGGGTGTGAACCCTGTGGTGGTCTTCCATGTTGTGTTGTAGGCCAAGGTGGCCTCAACTATTCTATCCGCCCAATCTTTTATGCTGCTTCTCACTACCTTGGTTAGAATTCCTTCCAAAGCTCTGTTAGTGACTTCCACCTACCCATTGGCTTATGGATGGTAAGGGGTGGAAGTCCTGTGCTTTTTTTTTGTAATGTGTGAGTAGGTCTTCAATCAAATTTGAAGTGAACTCACTGCCTTGATCTGTAACCAGTTCTCTTGGATACCTGAACTTATAGAATATGCTTTCTCTTAAAAACTCAGCTACGTTTTCCTCTGTTGCTGCCTTGATTGCTTTTGTCTCTGCCCATTTTGTCATAGTCGTTGCACACAATGATGTATTGCTTCTGTTTTGAAGGAGGGTTGATAGGACCCACAAAGTCCATGCCCCACTTCTCAAATGGCTCAAGAGTCACTTGAGGTTGCATGGGGATTTCATCCTTTGGAGTATGTTTCCCCATCATTTGGTACCGATCGCATTGGCTGGTATATCTCTTCAAATCTTGATGAAGAGTGGGCCAATAGTAGCCTGCTTGCAAGATTTTGAAGGCAGTCCTCTTTGCTGCAAATTGGCCTCCACAAGGCCCGTCATGACAGGTGAGGAGAATGTTAAAAACTTCCTCCTCCCTGACACATCTTTTCAAGATCTGATCTGGGCCAAGTTTGAAGAGATTACCCCTAATCCAAGTGAAAGGGGTGCTTTTCCTCACGAACTTGCTCTTCTCTTTTGAGGACAGGTGTGGTGGGAACTGTACTGAAACCAAGTAATTTTATATATCGGCAAACCATGGAGATAGCAAATAGGTGCTCATCTTGCATTTGATCATCCACCATTCCTTCCTCACCTATAGGCAAATTTACTCTAGACAAAAAGTCAGCAACAAAATTTTCTTTACCGAGCTTATCAACAATGGTTATATCAAACTACTGCAGTAAAAGAAACCATCTAATAATACGAGCATTTACATCTGGTTTATTCATTAAATACCTAATTGCAGCATGATCAATGTGTACAAAGGTTTGATAGCCTGTGATGTAATGTCTGAATTTATTTAAGGAATGCACTACAGCTAGGAGTTCCTTATCAGTGACTGTGTAGTTTAACTCTGCCTTTGACAAATTTTTACCTATAAAGTATATGGCATAATGTAACTTTTCATTAATTTGTTCGAAGGCTACTCCTATTGCTTTGTTCGAGGCATCTATGTGAATGTGGAAAGGTAGGGCCCAGTTTGGGCCTCTCAAAATTGGGGCAGTCACAAGTTTGCTTTTCAAGGTATGTTGGGCTTCTTGACAGTTTTCAGTCCATATGAACTCGACATATTTTCCCAAAAGACCAAACTACAGAGAGGCTAACTTACTGAAATCTTTAATGAATCTTCTGTAATATCCCGCTAAATCTAGGAAACTTCGGACATCTCTCACCTTTTGCGGAGGTGGGACCCTTTGGATGATGGAAATTTTGTTGGGGACCAACTACAATCATTTTTGAGATATTGCATGACCCAGCACGATCCCTTCAGTCATCAAAACTTCACTTTTTTCTGAACTAAGGGATAGGTATTGTTATCACCCCAAGAAACTCTCCTAGGTTGTATATCAGAGATGCTCGGGAACATTACAAACTCAACAAAAATGTTGGAGAATGGTGGATGAATGGAAGAAATGATGTATATTCAAGCTATATAACCACTTCTACTATGCTTAACCCTAGACATGGGTGAACACCCCCAGACTACAAGGTTTTAGACCACCAATTACTCACAGTTTGAGGAACAGGTGAAGATGGGGAATACTGAACACACCAGCAGATGCACAGGACCCTGTGATGGCCGGCTGCAACCAATTAAAAAGGTCTGTAAATCTATTTCCTAATGCACAGATAGGATGATAGCTCTCTGACATTAAAATAATAGAAATCTTCATACATACTCAATGATACATACTAGATTTTAACACAGAGGAGGGATGACAACCCCTCTAATGGTAAACATCAAGAGCACATGAAAAATGCGTAACAGGCACAGCCTATAACAAAGAAGTGGAAAGTGAGCAATTAACAACAAAAGAAGTTTGCATTAGCTAAAAATGAAGACCAGGCGCTACAGGTATCACAGTAATTATAGTCTCCAAAAGCTGAACTTTACATCAAAACAATATCCATCAACCTTGGTTACGTCTATGTTCTGGGTATATATAGAATATGTTTACAAAGATATTCTGCTACACTATGCGTGGAGGGGTCATAAGTGACCACAAATGACATTTACTCTCTAAAATGGGCCTTTGCTGCAATTTGACTGCTTTAATGAATAAAACTGATCTTTTCTGATATTCTGTTTTCCTTCCTGAGCAGGTGGAATGTTGCCTGAGAGGAGCGCCATAACTGATTAATGCTTTGATCTGCTCGAGGCTGTCCTTTTTCTTCTTAGCCATCCTCTTCCTTAAATATAGTTGTTGAGACTTTACTACATAAAGTGCTAGATTCTGGCCTTCTTGCTCCTTCAAGAGCATGGCGAATGTACTAGCAAGCGGAGAATAGGTATCGACCATTGGATCGCAGAGATCGACGGTGGAGATCTATCGGCAGGAAACATCAGGAAGAGGCGGAGGCGAAATGATTGTGAGCCATTAGATCTGGCAGATGCATGGTAGAGATCATCTTACAGGAGGTATCAAGAGGAAATCATGGACAAACAAACGTGGGCTGTCGGATCATGGTCGAACAAATCTGACGGCTATCAGGGGCGGAAGCTGCGTGGAAGATAACGCGTGGGGAACGGTACAATGGTAGTAAGCAGTATTGCCCGCACCAATTTTCACAAGAGGCGTTATTTGTACGCGGGCGCGCAATGCCATAAGCGTACGACGCGTGGCAGAAGTGATAGGCGGGAAACCACTTTCCCCACTGGTTAACGAGTATGCATCTTATGGGCATGGGAGGTGCAAATACCGTCATATCTCGTGACAGACGCGATCAATGGTGGAGAAGTGAACGGGGTTTAACGTGCGGCGGGGACCGTTGGATCAAGGCGATCAACAATGGAGGAGCGATCGCAGTATTGTGTCAATGGTAGACAAGGGGGCGGCTTTATAATGATTTATGTGATTTGTTGATTTGCGATGAGCGAAAAGGGACTTAAGAAAGGCCATGGTCATACGATCATAGTCATATGACCGTTTGAACTCGGAATCCGGGGGTTAAGGAAATATGGTGTTTAATGAGTCTTAGGGGTTTTAAATAGGAAATGCAGAGGTTTTATGGAAGAAACATAGATAACGGGGCTAGGAGAGTATGAGGAAATTGAAGGAGGAGAATGTAGATGACTGCTACGAGCTCCCTTTCAGCATAAACAAATGGACGAGCTAACAATTGGTCCTCCAAATGTTGAAGTTTGTAGTAGAGATAACACTGGCTCCTTTTGGGGATGAGATCCTCCCTGTGAGGTCTCAAGAACTACAGACCAATGCCTTCATGTAAAACCAGCTTTAAAAACATTGCCTAGTATCCATTGGGCATGGAGTCAAGCTAGGTATACACTAAAAACCTGTAAAAGAAAATGCTTACAATCATTAAGACTTGAGAACCTTAAACAACAAAAATTTTCAAAAATTGGCCATCTGCTGGGCCATCAAAGTTGTTTCTCCTCCTCTTGTTCGGCTCATCATAGATCAACAAAATTGGATTTATTTGATCCTCTACCTCAAAGATTTTATGACATTTGACCTTATCTGGTAGATATGGATCAACTTTCATCCGCTTTCTGTGTGCTCCCCTCCTCGGATGTTCTTCATGGGAGCCTTTGCACACGTGCTGGATAACAATGAATGTTGTGTATTTCTCTGTGTCATTTGTGGTTTGCACAACTAATATGAATGTTGACCCGATGTATTCTTGTTCAGGAGACATAGAGACCTCATCTACTCCTGCATCTTTCTTAGAACAATCCTCATCGAAGGAGGAGTCCCACAACTGTACACCCTCTTCCTCTGTCATCTGACAAGCTGCCTTTTTAAGCTATGTGGGGGCCAACTGGGTAGGCTTCAGAATATCAAGATAGATATTATCCATATCACCCGTGAGCTTTGAATTTTGTTTTGCCTCAGTGTTCAAGGGGCAACTTAGAAGGATTGTCACTTGAGCATATAGAGGGACAAAAGACAATAGGGAGCTCTCCTCTCCCTTATTTGTCACTAGGCTAGGGACAAAAGCAGGCTTGGAAATCTGTAGATCTACACAGCCATGTGAAGATGAGCTAGCTTTGGGCACAGATTCTTGGAGGATAGCGGGACCTACTACAAGCTGCTTCTGCTGATCAGCTTGTTATTCTGCAGGTACAACAAACCGGTGAGCAGTGCCTTTGGATAATGCTTCTTCATAGGTAGCTCTGGTTAGGAAAGGGGCACTGCCCTTGTCTTCCAAACCATGGACCTCCTCCTCTTCTTTAGGCTGCTTTTCTTCCATGAATATATTCTGACAAAGGGTCTTCACCCTTTGGTCTTTGTTTGCATCCTAATTTCTTTGCAAAATCTGCAATTTCTCCTGTGCTCCTCTATATGGATTTTGCTTTGGAAGAGAAAAGTCACAAGGAACTCCTGCTTCTTCAGAATACTGCTCAACTTGTAGTATATAAACTTTAGAGGCTAATTCCTCAATCATCCTGGCTAATATATCAATCTTAAGATCTGAGGATGATGAGGACTCACCTCCCTTTCTTCTCCTTTCCACATCACCTTCGAGTGCTTCTGTAGAAATGATGTTTACTTCTACTTCAAAGGCTGCATTTTTCATATCAACCAAAGAAACACATCTTCTTTCTCTTAACAGTAGGCAGAACTGAGAATCGAAGGCATTGGCATAAGTGATCATAGCAGAAGTAGGGGAAGGTTTTATTTTAGCTGGTATTCTGCTGTACATATGGTTGAATCTCTTGTTGAAATCAGACAGCATCTCACCCTCTTCCCTCTGCAAGTTCCCAAACTCAGAATAATAATAGAGTAGATCTTTATTATCCCCCCAGTGTTTTAGGAACACATCATCTAAGGCCTCAATATCGACTATAGACCTAGGGGCTAATTCTCTGAACCATTTTCTAGCTTCTCCCTCTAGGCTTTGGACAAAAACCCTTATCCACACATCCTCTTCATTAATATCTAAATTATCAGCATAGCTATAAAAAGATTCGAGGTGCTCTTCAGTTGATACTCCTTTTGTACCAGTAAACTTAGGCATATATTCCTTGATAATCTCCTACAAGCATGGCATTCAAAGGTACAGGCAAGACCAGGGGTCCATATCTAGCAGCAACTATTCTTTCTATCTTTGTGAGAGCTTGTTGGCCTGCCATGACTGAGGCAAGTGGAAGGATACTGGTAGACTGAGTGATATGAATCAATGAAAAGGATGATAGAGATAGAGGACTAAGATGGAAAACATGGATGTTTCTTTGGACTGAGATCCGAAAGGGAAATCAATGACTAAGGAGCTATATGAATCTCTGAAGGTGATTTTCACTAACAGAGATACATGGGAGTTTGAAGGCTTGCCTGGTCTTTATGCTCCTTTCTACACGATTTTCTTCTGCTTAACGATCTTCTCCGGATCAAGCACTCGTTCAGCTGGTGATTTCTGAAGATTTCTCTAAGCATGCCTCACAATCTGAGCCAAAACTGCGATATGGAGTGCCGAAAGTTAGTCTTCCTCCAATGGAGTCGCCAGATAGATGATTACAACCAGAAATTTGCCCAGACCTTGTCTATCATCAAAATCCAGAATTGTGTCATTCTCCCAGGGATGCTGAGCTTCAATCTCCTCTCCTCGGCAACGACGCCAATTAATGTTATCACCCCAAGAAACTCTCCTAGCTTGTATATCAGAGATGCTCGAGAACATTACAAACTCAACAAAAATGTTGGAAAATGGTGGATGAATGGAAGAAATGATGCATATTCAAGCTAGATAACCACTTCTACTATGCTTAACCCTAGACATGGGTGAACACCCCCAGACTACAAGGATTTAGACCACCAATTACTCATAGTTTGAGGAACAAGTGAAGATGGAGAATACTGACCACACCAGTATATGCACAGGACCCTGTGATGGCCAGCTGCAACCAGTTAAAAGGGTCTGTAAATCTATTTCCTAATGCACAGACAGGATGACAGCTCTCTGGCATTAAAATAATAGAAACCTGCATACATACTCAATGATACATACTAGATTTTAACATAGAGGTGGGATGACATCCACTCTAATGCTAAACATCAAGAGCACATGAAAAATGCATAACAGGCACAACCTGGAACAAAGAAGAAGTGGAAAGTGAGCAATTAACAACAAAAGAAGCTTGCATTAGCTAAAAATGAAGACCATACACTGTAGGTATCACAATAGTTACAGTCTCCAGAAGTTGAACTTTACATCAAAACAATATCCATCAACCCTGATTACATCTATGTTCTAGGTATATATAGAGTATGTTTACAAAGATATTCTGCTATGCTATGCATGGAGGCATCATAAGTGACCACCAACCACATTAACTCTCTGAAATGGGCCTCTGCTGCAATTTGACTGCTTTAATGAACAAAACTAATCTTTTTTGATATTCTTCTATCCTTCCTGAGTAGGTGGAATGTTGCCTGAGAGGAGCGCCATAACTGATTAATGCTTTGATCTGCTCGAGGTCGTCCTTTTTCTTCTTGGCAATCCTCTTCCTTAAATATAGTTGTTGAGACTTTACTACGTAGAGTGCTGGATTTTGGCCTTCTTGCTCCTTCGGGAGCATGGCAAATGTACGAGTAGGTGGAGAATAGGTATCGGTCGTTGGATCACAGAGATCGACGATGGAGATCTATCGGCGGGAAACATCGGGAGGAGGCGGAGGTGAAATGATTGTGAGCCATCAGATCTGGCAAATGGACGACAGAGATCGGCTTATAGGAGGTATCAGAAGTAAATCGTGGACAAACAAATGTGGGCCGTCGAATTATGGTCGAACAGATCCGACAGCTATCGGGGGCGGAAGCTGCGCAGAAGATAACGCGCGGGGAATGATAAAATGGCAGTAAGCGGTATTCCTCGCACCGCTTTTCACAAGTGGCAGTATTCGTACACGAGTGCGCGATGCAATAAGTGCACGACGCGTGGCAGAAGTGACTGGCGGGAAACCACTTTCCCCTTTGGTTAATGAGTATGCATCTTACGAGCATGGGAGGTGCGAATACTGCCATATCTCGCGACAGATGAAATCGACGATGGAGAAGTGAATGGGGTTTAACGTGCGACAGGGACCATTAGATTAGGGTGATCAACAGTAGAGGAGCGATCGCAGTATTGCGTCGGCGGTAGACAAGGGGGGCGGCTTTATAATGATTTATGCGATTTGCCGATTTGCAATGAGGGAAAAGGGACTTAAGAAAGGCGCATGGTCATACGATCACAGTCATATGACCATTTGAACTCGGCGCCTGAGGGCTAAGGAAATATGGTGTTTAATGAATCTTTGGGGGTTTTAAACGGGAAATGCAGAGGTTTTATGGAAGAAATAGAGATAACGGGGCTAGGAGAGTATGAGGAAATTGAAGGAGGAGAAGGTAGATGATTGCTGTGAGCTCCCTTTCAGCATAAACACATGGCCGAGCTGACAATTGGTCCTCCAAATGTTGAAGTTTGTAGTAGAGCTAACAGGTTCATTTCAATACACTTGTCCAAAACTTTTCCTAGGTTAGATAAGGCTTCCTGAAAGTTAGAACCATAAGGAGTGAAATCATCCATATATATTTCCACTGCATCATGAACCAGTTCAGAGAATATACTCAATACTGCTCTCTGGAAAGTGGCTGGAGCATTGCACAAACCAAAAGGAAGGACCCGATATGCAAAGGTACCCCAAGGACAAGTGAAACTGGTCTTATCTTGGTCTTCTGGGCAGATTTGAATCTGGTTGTACTCGATAAATCCATCTAGGAGGGAGAAAATTTTTTTCCCTGCCAGGCCATCTAACACTTGATCTATGGAAGGCAAAGGAAAATGGTCCTTTTTATTGGCCTTGTTCAGTTCCCGATAATCAATACATATTCTCCACTTACCATTTTCCTTTGGCACTAGCACCAAAGGGGAGACCCATTCACTGCCAGAGATGGGGTAGATGAATCTTGCATCAAGTAGTTTTTGCAATTCTTCCTTAACAATGTCTTTAAGGGCTGGGTTCATCCTCCCTTGAGGCTTCCTGATTGGTTTGCAATATTCCTTAATGTATATGTGATGATTACAGACTGAAGGGTGCACTCCCTTCATCTCCTTATAATTCGAGGCGAAGGCATCTAAATGTTTTCTCAATAAGTTGCATAGTTCCTTCTCCTGCGGGGTGGATAGGGATGAGTTGATTTTCAAGGTTCTTTCTGGGCCGAAATCTATATTCTTAACATGAAGAGAGGTTGGGACGACAACACGAAGGTCAATCAAGGGATTGTCTTGGGTTTCTTTCACTAGATCTTCTAATGGCAAAATACTAGGGGGTGGATTCTGAAATAAATTTTCAATGATATCATCCTCATTTTACGGTTCCCACCCCATGACAGTTTCTACTACACACAGTGGTGCAGAATAGACTTCATCCTCATCCTCCTCCTCCAACCAGAGAGGTAGATCATGTTTTAGCAAGGATTGGGCAGGAGGGTATAGGATTAGCTTCTTGGGCATATGCCCATTCTTGATGGTCATGTTACCAACCTGACAACTGATGTAAGCATCGACATTGACCAACCAGGGTCTTCCTAGGATGAGAGGATACCCAGTGAGCTTTGCCTTCGGCTAGAGAACCAAGAAATCAGCAGGGTACTCCCAAGAATCAATGGAGATCATCACATCCTCCACAATCCCTTCAAGGGTCACGGTGGAGCAGTCTACTAGTTGTAGTACTGTCGTGGTCTTTCTCAAGGAGCCCTAGAGTTTGAGCTTGAGCATGGTGTCCTTTGTCATCACATTAATGGCAGCTCTCAGATCAATCAAGGTATGTGGGATCATGGTGCCATTGATGTGGACATCAACTACTGGGCTTCCAGGGTCTAGATATTTCAGACAGATTACCTACCCCAACATCAGGTCGGACAATTGTCCTATAACATTGATGGTAGGGGTATCTCTTTTACGCCTACCTGGATGCCTGAAGAAATTCTCTTTGATCATCTTATTGTATATAGGCACATCCTTTATGGCTAGGAGAAGTGGTATCTTTACACATAATTGTTTCAATTCTCCCAGAAGTTCAGTTTCTTCTAGGGTGGGTTGTGTTAGGCCATGGTCTATACCCTACACTCTACTCGGTATATCTCCACCCTCGACCCTACAACTCCCACTAGAACATACAACCTAGGCCCTCGACCCTCCACCCTATACATCGACCTAGATCTCTTTGCAGCAACCTCGACCCTTGACCTCGACAGAGCCCATAGCCCTCTTACTCGACCTAGACCTAGAACCTCTTACTTCCTCAAACTCGACCTCAACCTCTCCCAAGGTTCGAGCAACTAAAGTTCCTCACTTTCCACTACAAAACCTTGGGAATGTATTCGGGCTGGACTGCACGGTCGGGGATAGTCTCTCAGGAGAGGGTGGAATTGCTTTCAGTTCACTTTCCTCTTTATATTCCTCAACCTCCTAAGGGGGAGGCTAGCTATCTAGGATATCCTTCCTAGTTCATAAGTTAATCTCTTGAATCTCCACAGCATAGGTTGGGCATGATGGCTCCCCACTATATACTTTTTGACCCTGTCTGTTGTTTGGGTTCAAGTTTTGTTGAGCAGGCATTTGGGGTTGCCTTGGTGGAGCATGAGGAAATGGTTAAGGTTGAGTAGATGGTGGAGGAAAAAAAGCAGGAGGAGAGTTGTATTGGGGCCTCCACCCCTGATGAGATGCATTCCACTGAGGTTGTGGCTGAGCATAGGAGTGAAATGAATGAGTAGCTGGTTGGGCATAATATTGAGATGGATAGGATGAAGGAGGAGGTGTGGACCAGGAAGGATGAGTAGGAGGGCCCCAAGAAGGTATGGAAGTGGCTTGATTGGGGTTGTATTATGCCTAATATGTCCCTTGCATTCCTTGTTGGTATGATCCAGGTCCATAAAGTCTCCTTTGGTTCATGAAATAGAGTGGTTTAGTGGCTCCTTCAACCCCTTGATATACAACTTTAAGTCTGGGCAAGGAAGGGCACTTATCTATAGAATGATCTTCTTCACAGAATGAACAAACCTCTATAGATTTCAATGGACATTCACTCCTAGGATGCCTTTTGGTGCACCTAGGACAAAAAATGGCCAAAGCCCTCTCTGCTTCCTCTTGTTTCCTTTTGATATGCAAGGTAACCATTTTCATGGCAAGATTCTGCAGCATCTCACTCTTGAAGTCTTCTAGCATGTGTCCAAGTTCACCTTTTATGGATGAACTGGATGAGGAGGTACTGGCTATGGGTTGACTCCCCCTACCTCTCTTTCTAGCTGCCCTAGAATGGTTTCTAAAAATAGTCTTATGTCTTCATAAGGTAGTTGGTAGATGTCTCCCCCAGCCAGCAGATGGAGGGTGTCTAGAAGGTCTTCCAGAATTCCCCTGAGTAGGACCAAATTCAGCGATTCAAGGTCAAGTGTGCACCTGGCACTTTTATAACTGAGTTGGAACCTCTCTTCATAATCTTCCAATTATTCATCACTCCCCATGGTCATTCGGAAGATTTCTTCCTTGGTGTCTTTTGACCTACAGTAGTCTCAATATTTTTTATTAAAGTCTTGCTGCATCTGAGCACAAGTTGTGATGCTATTGCCAGGTAACCCCATGAACTTGTGCAATGTTGCATCCTTGAGGGTAGAAAGAAATAGTTTCAACTTTTTCTCATCTTCAACATAGTCATAGGTTCGACAGATAACAACAAACTCAAACAAAAAGGTGTCAGGATCTTTTGTAGTCAAACCATGGAAGTGAATTAGGGCTGAAGGAATTATGTTCTTCATTTTAGTGTCCCCATTGGTCTTTTGGATGGGAAAGGTACCCTCTACTCTTTCTCCATTCCCCCTAGCATTTATGTTTTCAGCCATTGTCTTAGGAGGGACGTTTTCTTCTTCTTCTTCCTCTATAGGTTCTTTGAATATCTCTGGTTTTTTACCTTAAGGTTCTTCTTGATCACTGCCACTAAAGAAGAAAGAAGGGAGGCTATGTGATGTTGTGGGGGTGTTGGGTAAGAATTTTCTTGAATTATCTCTGTTCCTACAAGGCATGAAAGGAAATATTTTTTTGGGTGGTTTTTGCTTTTTTTTTCTTGTACCTGCAAAACCAAATTGATTGAACAAACAAATTGCAACTAACTGAAATGAATTTGCTGAAATGAAATTGCAGAACTGAAAAAGGAAAGAAAATGAAATGCAGAAAGGAAATGACTAATCTACTTTTGCTAAAATGGAAATTGCAGAATTGAAGTGAAAGCAAGGAAATGACTAATCTACTTTTGCTGGAATGGAAATTGTAGAATTGAAATGAAAGCAAGGAAATGGCTAATCTACTTTTGCTAGAATGGAAATTGCATAATTGAAATGAAATCAAGGAAATGCAGAAATTGAAAGAAACAACTACTCTACTTTTGCTAAAATAAACTACTTAGCATAATGTTGCAGTAGAAAATAGAAGAAAAGTAGTAATCATAAAATACTCTAATGCTTCCCCCGCAGCGGCGCCAAAAAGTGGTGAGCACCAGTATTGCAACAATAATGCTGCAACTCCAGGGATTCCTACTTTCCTTTTATCAACTCGGTAGTTCGTAACAAACTTTGAAGCGACGGTGCTGTATGCACAAGTACTAGCTCTTACTGCAGGCTGTCACTTGGTCAGCTGGCGCAAGATCACTAGGAGCTCAAGCCAACTTCTATGAATTCTAGAAAAAGCTTTATATGTGATGAAAGAAAAGAAAGCTTACTCTACAGAGGCTACTCTACTTGTAGAAAGAGAACGAAGACTGATATGTGAAGTAAACCTAGCAAACCCTAATTAACCAACTAATCCTACTTTTGCAGAAAGAGAGATGCAAAACCATGAAATGAATTCCATTACCTACTTAGGAAGTAAACATCATCTACTCAAGCTATTTCTACAAGGAAATGAGAAAAAAACATCTTTTTGGATTCTTATGCATTTTTAGGTGAAATTGTCATGCATGTAATTTATTTATTTGTGAATGTGGTAGAAATTAAGTGGAAATGGAGGGATAATTTGGAGTTTTCAGAGGTGTAGGAAGGTGTGGAGCATTCCTAGGAGGTCCCAGGTGGCCTTCTAGAGGCTTTCCCTGCAATCAGACTTCAAAATGGCACCTACAAAAAATTCTACAGGAGGCTGCAGGGGATCTATAGGAGGTCTACAGGAGGATGCCGAGAACTTTTTTAGAGCTTTTGAAGGTGGGAAAATGGGTGGAAAGGGTATCTGATGGCTAGGAGGACGTGTTAAGGTGTCTAAGGTTCATCAAGGAGGATTAGGGAAGAGAAAGATGGTTCGACTTGTTCAAGGAAAGAGAGGAAAGTTCATGAGAAAAGCGTAAAAAATTAAGGCAAATTTGTGAGGGACTTTGGATGACCTGCGGAACATGGATCAGAGGGAGATGGTGATGGATGATTGTTCAACTTATTGTGAGCAGAGATGTACTGCAAGAGAACTGAAAATTAAACATTGAGACTAAGCAAGCAAAGAAACTAGCTACACTAAAAAAAAACAAAAGTGTTCATCAAGCTAGTCTAAATTCTGATCTAGGAAAGTAAATGTTGAAAAATGTTATATGGAAAGTGTTGGATACCTATACCAATAGGTTTCATATTTCATGATTGGCAAGGGAAAGTCCAAATATGCTCTGCTTTGGTATCACAAAGATCCCATATTTCCTAGAGAACAAGAGGTGTGTAAAGTGTTTCAATGTTGATGACCTTATGTCAATTTTGGTGGATGATCCAACAGTTTAATCTGGATCATGCCATGTTTTCAATTTTCAGTTATAGAATAGAGAAAGAAGTCTGTCCAAACTGCTTAATCTTGGCAGACAACTAGTTCAGGTAGAGAAGAAAAGGCTCCCAACAGCTTAATCTGGGACCTTGGAAGAGATAAGGGTAGAAGTAGATAGAAAAAGCAAAAGAAAAAAGCCAAAGAAAAGAAAAGGCAAGTAAGGGTCTGCAAGTCCAAGTGCACCCTCCAAGAAGAAATAAAAATGCTAGGCAAGTAGCTGGGTAAGTAGTTGGGGTTGCAGAAAGGTTTTCCCTACCATTGCAGAGATGGTAACTGTGGGCATCAAAGCAAAGTCAATTAATTGACAAAGGTGTTCTTCTTCATCGAATTGCAGCAGGAAGCATGACTAATTTCCCTCATTCACCCCCAATTTCATTTCTAACATTCCCCCATCAGCTAAGATTCATGGAAAAGACTAAGGTTTCATGGTGGTTCTTAATCTTTAGAAGCCACATTTCTTGTCTAAAAATCTTTTCATTTTGATCTACTCTTAAAACCAAGTTTGTTTCACATAAACTTAATGGTTTCCCCTCCACTTACCCCCTCATCCATACTAACTCTAATTCTACTATGTAAATCCCCTATATTACCTTTTCCCCTATTAGTACTAACACCATGGTGTATAAACCCCAAGCATTATATAAATACCCATCCCCTTGGCAATATAGCCAATAAGTCCTATATCAGGAATCAAAGTGGCATCTGGCCACTTGGATGAACCTACAACTCATCTACCCTCCCTTTCCTCAAGTCATTCCACTCGCTAAACCATTATTTGCCAAGAGAAACCTTATAAAAACCCTTTTACCCATGAAAACCCGTTGAAACTGCCAAAATTCCCAAAAAACCCGCTTTCTATTCCCTAACCAAAGTTTGCGCATACACTTTGATTTTTGAAATACATTGGAAAAATCTTTCAAAACACGTATTTTTGCCTCCGCCCGCTGCCGTATACACTGATCATGTCACCTTCCCGATGGCCGTTGGATCAGGCCCTCCAGATCCGACGGTCAGCATCCATATCGGAGCAGGTCCTCTGTCCGGGTGATACCTTCCAACGGCTGTATTTTGGGTACGTCACTCCGCTGCCACGCGCCCTCGCCACAACGCGTCAGAGGTACAACTGATATTTACCGCCACCGTACCGTAAGCGGTGCGATACGAAACCACTGCCGGTTTCCGGTTTCCCTATTCCGCTTGCATTACGTCCTCGCCGCGTCACCTCCACCTATGCCGCCACGTCAACTTTCGCTCCAGTCGTTGGCCGATCTGTCCCGCCACCTCATCATCCCCGTGGGCCAGTCAGGGCTCGCCACGTCACCCGATGACGTCAGCATGACGTCATCCGACCTTGACCCCACCAATGACGTCATGCTGACGTCATCGCAAAAAGGCGCCAAATTGCTAAAAGTCTATATTATGGCCAAACATCGCGTTTTTACGTTCTTTTCATTCATTTTTCGTTCTCTCTGCTGCATGCGGTTCACGTCCGAGCTTGCTGTCAACCTGCTAAATCGACCAGGAGGCCTCCAGCGTACGAGTCCAGCCTGCATATACGACCTCTGCTCACTGTTTTACCAGGTATTCTTCATCATTTATCCTCCGTGCGCCTGCAATTCTCTATAAATCACTCCGAAAGCTTAAAGGACGTTAAAACTTATAAATTCACCAGTGGATTCCTCTGCAGAGCTTCCAATTTCCAACTACCACCTCGAAAAACACCAGCCGAGCTTTGTTCTATCTACATTCGGTTGAAAAACTAAGTTCTGTCTGCGCAATCGCGGCAGGTTCATTTAAACGAAATTTCGCCATTGAGAGAGAAAGGAAAAGCCAAACATTGGTCCCAGTTGCCATAAATAGTATTTCAACTGCTATTTTCTAGAATCCCTCTCTATTCCTGATAATCTAACCTCCCTGGTACAGAGGCATTCCCCTGTGCTGTCCTGCTCAAAACAAAATCACTTTACACTTGATTCAAAATCCTCCTGTGCAATGGAGACACCTGTAGTGCTAAATGTTCAACCTCTGAATGCTCCTCAAAAGGACTTGAAATGGCAAGCCTTAGCAGATATGGATTACCAAATTGAGGAAGAGAAGCTTATGAGCAGCAAATTCCACCTTCGTCTGCTAAATGAATTAAAAGCCAAGCATGAAAATGGGACAGATATACTGGGCTTATGGGACTCTTTTCTCCCTATCTTTAAGCTCCCTCAGGTCAACCAGTTCCCTGAACTAATCCACCTCTGTGCTGAACAATATGATGTTTCTCAGCGAGCTGTTCTTGACCCATCTGGTGCAGTACTTTTCTATGTTACCCCTCAGGCTATCAGAGACATGCTCTGCTTCAACCCTCAGAAGAAATTGGCTCCTTTATCACTGATAAATCTGATAAAACAAGGGGATAAACTCACAGATGCTCAAATTGTTAAATTCAATCAACTATACATCAAAACCAATATTGTAATGGCCCCTCCAATTCTTCATGTATATCTCAATGAGCTGGGCAGAGACCTTGCAGATATGATTTCTCCCATCTTGGGGTATAGTTCAGTCGAGCATATTGATACAACTGTGCTGGTATTAATGCTTATGTTTGCTCCTGGCAAGTCACCAATCTGCTATGACTATGCCACCTATATATCAGACAAGATTCATGAGCAATTGATGAATTTAAGGAGAGATAGGGTGTTCAGATACACCTCCTACATTTACCATTTGATCTTATATCATCAACATCAGAAATTTCACTTTTCAATCAAAAGAATGGATGCCCAAGGCAATCCCAGATCAATAGTCTATTGGTCCTCTGTCTTCCATATCAGACCCGAGTCTCCATACACATACTGTGAATTCATGGATCTGTTCATCCATCCAGCCATGGCAATGCTGATGAGCTCACCCCCACCAAGACTCACTGAGGATATGCAAAGGATTCTTCAGCTGTCAAAAGCTTATAGCATTGGGGATTGGTACTTCTACAAAACCACACTGTCATCAGGATATATGGGTGTGATCTTCCTCCTTTCAAACTACCCAAGTATGTGCCTATGAGGCTATTTGCCCTAGAGTACTTTAGACAATTTGGCAGAGTTGATGTGCTTCATTTTTCAGGAAAAGGCAAAAAGGCACAGTTGAAGGTCAGAAGCCAACTTGGCCATATTATCTATAATGAGAGAGAACAAGGATGGAGGGAAGCAGAGCGAATGCTTGAGGCCCTTGGCCTGCAAACCAGTTTTCTATGGGTACCTTATGACCCTAACCATTTCATAACTACAAGGAGGCTCAAATATAAGTTGTCTGCTTATGATCACCATAGCATCCCTCACATTGAAAAATATGCAAACCAAGATAAATGGAGGAGAGGGACCTTAGAGGAGCCCTTGTCACAAGAAGAGCTGAATGAGAGGGCACTAAGGAATCTAAAGAAGTTGGCTGACCTTGAGCTTTGTCCACAGGTATTCACACTTCCCAGTACACAAACGGGAGCGGCTGAATCCTCCTCAACTGCCAAGCAGCAAAATACCAAGGTGACGGAGAATATATCCAGCAGTGGCAAAGAGACGGAAATGGAGACAGAGCCAATAAATAAACAAGAGTTACAGCAGCAGGCAGAGTTACAGCAGCAAGCAGAAGGGCTGCAGCAAGGGCAGCAAGAAGAATCAAAACAGCAAGAGCGACAACATCAAGAAGAACAAAGGCAGGAGTAGTTTGCCCAGCAAAAGGAAACAGTGGAGACTCCTCAGACCACTGAAAGAACGGTGCCTACAAGACAAGACACTACCTTTGATGCCTCGGTCCTCCAAACCCCTCAAAAGGAGGATACATTTGTCTTTAGAAAAAGGGACAGAGAAACTCCCCTGACATCCTCTATAAACCAGGGAGAGAAAAGGCAGAGACTAAATGATTTTCCAGAGGAGGATATAGCAATAAGAGAGGCATTGGGCATGGGCCCACCCAGCAGAGAAGCTTCAGCAAGTTCCTTCCAGCAGGAACAGGACAGGACCATGGGAGGAGAGGTTAGCTCCTCCAGCCAGCAAAAAGAAGGACAAGTAAGCATCAAGCAGCAATTTATAGACATCAAGAGGAGGAGTGATCCTATTAAAGTACAACTGTACAATCACCTGCTAAACATGGCTCCTTCCAATCAGCAGAGACTTATGTCTGCTTTTGATGTAAGTGAAGGCAAAATGATAATGAGCCATTTCATGCCTACTGCATTACAACCCCAATCTACCTCGGATTACCTCAGGACTAACCTGGAGGTCATGGCCAAAGACATACACCCAATGGATAAAATTGAGTTGCATAAACAAACTGGCGAAATGGTGTATGCCTCATTAGCAGATGAGACATTGGAAAATTATAAGCTAAAAAGCAGTCTCAATGCCACAGCCTCTCAACTAGAACTGGAGAAGGCATCATCCCAGGCAAAGGACAACAGAATAAGATCCCTGGAAGACATAATCATTGAAATTGGGCATGATCCCAAAGATCTGTCAGGGGTACAGGAACTTTTGAAGTTAAGGGATGCTGACTTGGCCGCCATGAGGAAGAAAATGAAACTACCAGCCACCATGCACCCACAGACAGATGAGGTAGCCAAACAAAGACAGGAGAAGGACACCACAGATTTATTAATTTCTATTTATAAACAACTCCTGCAGACACAAGAGAAATTAGGAGAGTCTGAGGCTACTCAAGCGGCCTTACAAGCAGCACTAAAGCAAAGACAAGAGGGTCAGACTTCTCCGCCTCCTCCTCAAGTTATCAATCTTGAGGATGCTGCTCCTTCCACTGTGCCTCCACTTCAACAAACTGAACAAACAGCTACATCCACTTCAGCAGCACCTACAAGTACAGAACAGGCACAGAGCCTAGACATGCAGAAATTAAAGAATGAGATACAAGTCCTGGAAGCTCAGATGACAGAGCTGCATGAAACCAGAGATAAGCTGGCCAAGGTCAATGAAAGGCATGATAAGACAAAAAGAGAGGTGGGAGAAAAGGCCAGGGAAATCAAAGCTCTTAAAGATAGGATCAAGGAGCTTGAGAATGAGCTCAAGCTAGATAAAATCATATCTGAGATCAGAGCAATGATATGGTCCAATATTGGCCAATCCATCAACAACCAATGGCCATATATTGAGACAATCCATGAGCAACTAGAGCTCATCCCAAAGGCACAGAAGGAAATCCGAACATCAAGGGCCTTATTAGGAAATATGCCTGAAGTTGCTACAAGAATGATCAATGTGCTTAACCACAAAACAAGTTCTCAGTTAGCCACCATTGGAATCACAAATAGAACTGAGACTATTCAAATGATCAAGAGGGTTCTTACTCTTAGAAATCTGGTGCAGACATTGGACAGAAGAACCCAGGATATGCAAACAGAGGCAAATAAGTTCATGGAGAAATTTCAGGTATTGCAGAGTAGAGGACTCCCTAGCTTACTGAACAGCGGAGGGAAATTATTCACCCATGAACAGTATGCTAAGAGAGTAAATGTTTTTGCCTCAGCACAGATCAATGAGAAGGCCAGCACTTCAGAAGACACAGGGCCTATTACAGGACAGGTTTTCTATAGTAAAATAGAAAATCTATTTTTCATAATGAATGAAATTAATCACTTGTTTGATGTGGCCCCAAATTTTTTCAAATATACAGAAGCTGAAGAGACAATGGAGGCCATCCTCAGGCATCAGCTCCCTACACAGGAATGGTGGACAGATGTAATACACAGAATTTTGTAATCACTAAGGCATTCACCAAATTTCTGTTTTTATTACAAATTTTTATAAAAAGCACAGTTCAGCAAAGTCAGCATGCAGCATAAATCAAAGCTGAGCCAACTCAGCGGATGTAGCGGCCAACAAAACAGAAAAAGAAAACCACAGCTGGCAAACCCGAGAATGCATTGCGCAGCCAAAAGTAAATGCGTATTTCCAGAATTAAAACAGAGTAATGCAACCGACTCTGTGACTCTCAAAAGTCAAAACAATCCTCTGACAGACATAAAGGGCATTTACGCTGCATTTAAAATTGTAATAACTCCTTGCCTACTTTCCGAACGTAATAATGAAGATATTTTCTCTCTCAGATGACTCAATGCCTGAGATATTTTGGATACGCATTTCTATAAAGTCCCCTTCGCATAAGATTGCAAGGGTTGTTGTTGATTTCTCCTGAAGAAGTTCTTATGCTGTAATCCTTTTCAGAAGTTAATAGAGCAAAGCAATGGAATTTCTCGGATTTCTGAGGTGTTGGATGCGTTCTGGTGTCTGTTGATAACTACTGGATCCCTGTGTATTTCATCATACAATAAGTCTCTGTATCTCTCTCTGTTAATTAGTTGTTCTGTTAAAATCCATATATGTTATTTGTTTTCAAATACTAAGCAACAAGGAAAAAGAATAGCTTTCAGGATTTATTCATTGAGTAACCTGAGTTCAATCTGCGTTGTTTATCAATGTTTTCTTCAGCTGTAATCTAGTTAAGTGTAATTCTTAAATGCTGCATTTTCAGAATACATCTATCACAGTGGCCTTTGTCACAGGAATTCAAGTTTTGCTCCTGTGCAATTCACCTCCATCCACCAGCTCAATAGAAAATTCTTAATTGCTTTCTGTTGATCGACATACATCACCATTTGATCTAGTTTGTCTGTTTAAAATACACAATAGGCCCTGCAGTTTGAGCACCACCAAACCAGCGTATCAGATCATTTCACAACTTCAGACTCCATTGCCCAATGGTATTATACTGTCTAAACACTGCATCATAAGACCTGAAAGAAATCCTTCAACCAAAACATAAACCAAAACCTGAGCATAATAGCTAGCCTAAAACACCATCATAACAGAGACAAATCATAAAGAGAGAGCCCTCTCTGGTTGCAGTTAGGCTAGGAACTGTAACCCAAAGATAGGTTAGTGGTTACCCCGGCCGTATTCCCTTGGGAGTCATAGGGAACAACCTGGGTGTTAACATAATTGGCGACTCCACTGGGGACTTCTTAGGATTTTTCAATTACTATCTGTTTTCCAAAGCTACCATCAAACCTGAAACCAGCCAAGAGGCCTTAGAACTGTTTCTGCATCACATTAACAGCTTTAAGGAGGAGCTTGTTTGGGGAATCTTCGTCTTAGCTTTAAGAATATATAGCCATTCCAAAATCTTCATCCAGTCCTTGCAAATATAAAAACTTCCTACAAAATCCCAAAAAACAGGTTGGAAGCTGGCTCCTAAGAAAAATCCACGGCATACTAGGGCAAATCCTGACCCTAATCCACCCATCATTGTTGATAATCCAAATACCATCCAAAGAAACATCTGGAGACAGCAAAAGCAGGAGGAGCCTGCTGATGCAAATATAAGTTCGGATCATCCCAGCCTCATTCCCACTCCTTGCAAAGTTCTTTTCCAGTCTACCCCTAGTTCCCCTAGTTCACCATCAACATCGTAAAGTCCTCCTCTCACATCTTCATCCACTGCACATACTCCTTTAACCAGTCTCCCACTAGCTACTCATCCCATTAACCCTGTTATACCAGTGATCCCTGCTGTCCTGTTTGTTCCTATTAACCCTCTAAACCTCATAAATATGGCTAACAGGTATGCACCTCTGCAGATACCAGCTAATGCTGCGGCTTTACCTCAAGATTATCAAAGCAAAATCTCATATTTTGACTCAAATGGCTCTCTAACAGCTATCCAGCATGCCAAGAAGATGCAAGACCACTTTGAGACCTATGAAATAGATGATGACACTGTCAGAATGAGAATTTTTGTTCAAAGCTTAACTGGGGATGTTAGAACTTGGTTCAGATCCCTCAATGCAAACTCCATTACAACTCCTGATCAGCTTTACGAAGCTTTTACTGACAGATGGGAAAAGAAGAAAGATCCTCTCCACGTACTTGGTGAATATGACACTATTAAGAGAGGTCCCCAGGAGACAGTTTTGGAATATTGTGCTAGGTTTAACAATGTATATAATGCTATCCCACAGAACTTAAGGCCTCCTCCTGATTTAGCCCTGTATAAATTCCCTGATGGTTTTGACCCTGATATGGCCTATCAGTTGAAGGAAAGAGATCCTCCAACCCTTGAAGAAGCTCAAAGGGTTGCTGTCACAGTGGAAGCTAACCTAATTGCCAAAAGAAACAGGGCAAAGTTGGAGAAAAGGACTGCCTTCAAAGAAGAACCCTCGGGCTTTGATCAAAAGCTGGATGCAATACTAAATAGCATGAAGAGATTGGGTGAAAGAGTGGAATCGGTTGAAAGAAAGTCATCATGGGAAGCACCACAAAACAACCCTCCTAGAAATCCGAATTTTAGGAGAACCCAAAACCAGAACATTGGTAGGACAAGTGCTGACCAAGACATTAGACCCCCTTTCCAAGAAAATTATGCAGAAACTTCAACATCAACTCAACCCAATGAAGACCCTGAGATTAATCTAATGGGTCTAGATGGTAAAAGCCAGGTTTTCTTAACACAAGAGGATCATGAGGATGATGAAATCAAAATATTCCAAACTAAATCAGGAGAATCCTTTGATTTTAAACAAGGATATGATAGTGCTGTCTATGAAGTTCATAAACAGTACAAGCTAAGGAGTAGGACTGTAAATGTAAATCAGCCTGAAAAGATAAAAGATAAACAGCAGTCTAAAGGAACCATAGTCACAGAACCTAATGACAAAACAAACTTGCCTACAGAGGAAGTAGTGGTTGAAGAGGTCACCACACTTTTGTCACCACTACATCAGCCTATGGCAACGTCGTCCTCTCACCCTGATTTAGATATTACCCCTCCAGACATGAGTAAAAGGGGCAGGTCTCAAAGTCAAGATGAAAACCAACAAGAAGATTTAATGAGCAAAGAAAGGGCTGCTATCCATAACTCCAAAACCCAAGCTGATAAACCTTTTGACCTAGGCACAGAGATTGGTAAGCTAAAGATAGCAATTCCCCTCTCAGAACTAGCTAAGCATGACATCTATAAACAACAGATTAAGAAATCCCTTCAACTCACTAATAGCAAAGATGATGTAAATGTGTTAGATGACACTCCGGAATTACTGTTTGGCCCAGAGGTAGATGGAAAAACAGCAGTTACAGGGATATTACCTTTTTATGTCAGCTTGCATATTCATGACAAAATACTGCATAATGCGATGTTTGACTCAGGTGCCTCTCATAACCTCATGCCAAAAGCAGTCATGGAAAGATTGAATTTGGACATAACAAGACCATACAAGGACCTGTTTTCCTTTGACTCCAGCCAAGTCAAGTGTTTAGGTCTAATAAAAGATTTATGTGTGTCTCTGGTTCAATACCCCAACAAAACCATTCTAATGGATGTTGTAGTGGCTGATATCCCACCTAAATATGGGATGCTGTTATCAAGATCATGGGGAGCCAAACTCCAAGGCTCCCTACAATTAGATATGTCATATGCCACCATCTCTGTCTTTGGGCAACCAAAGAGACTCTACAGAGAAACACTCATGAAATACATGGTCAGCAGTGAGGAAAAGCCTCAAAACTTTCCTGTATATGCTGTCCATTCAGACATAGATTCGTTCATTCTCTTCAATGACAGCGCAAGCCTCTCAAACAATGACATTAGGACCGAAACCCTCATGCAAGAACAAAACATTAATCAAGGAAGTACCACCCATAAAATATCGATCAGTCAAGCACTGGACACGACCCCTCCTCTAGTTGTCAAAGATTTTCAATCCAGTGATGAAACTGTCCTAGAACACAAGCCAAAGAAGAAACCCCAACTCCTGCTTACATTGCCATCCCATGAACAGATCTTTAAATCTCCTGTCAAGCAAGATATCCTGTGGGTCTTAGAATTTGATGGCTCAGTCAACAAGTTAGGGGCAGGAGCTGGAGTTTGGATACATAACAAAGAGAAAACCCATGCAGAAGGCAGAGCTTGTAGGTTAAACTTTAGATGCACTAATAACATGGCAGAGTATGAAGCCCTGTTACTAGGTCTCAAGCTAGTAAAGGCATTACAAGATCCTACGGTTTCGATCATGGGAGATTCTGATCTAGTGATTCAACAAGTAAAAGGAAGTTTTGTCACCAATGACAAAAGGTTGAGGTCTTACAGGTCTGCTGTAATTGAAATATTGGACACTTTCTCTGAGTTCCTTATCACAAAAATTTCAAGGGGCCACAATCTTCATGCACACAGTTTGGCAACATTTGCCAGCACTTTCAAATTTCCACTGGAAACCAACAACTGCTTCACAGCCGAGGTCAAGTACAGACCCTCCATTCCAAACAATGTTAAAGAATGGCAAGTATTTGAGGATGATATGCAAATAAACAATTTTCTAACCTTACAACAAGAGTTTGCAGGATTAAATATTGACACTGAATCAGCAAGTCAATCACAAATACTGTTTCAACAAATGGTTCATCCAATATCACCTAGAACAGCAAAACAACTACTGAATCCAACCATCTTCAACAACGAAAGCATTCAGCAAATTCACCAAATTGACTGTGAAGAGGTGACCAGCGCTGAAGCTGAGATCATACAACTCAAAGACAATTTCCTTCCAACAGGCCTTACCCCGCTAGAGGACATTTTTGATTCAAATGACATCCCTAGGAAGCCAAAAATGCAACCATTAGATACAGCCATTGAAGAATGCAATATTGGTACCATTGACAAGCCCAAAATAATAAAGCTGTCTGCTTCTTTGCCCCCTGATCAAAAACCCAAGTACATTGACCTCTTTAAAGAGTTCCAAGATGTCTTTGCATGGGGCTATGAGGACCTGAAGTCCTATGATACTTCTGTCATTCAGCATACCATTCCCCTCAAGCCTAATCAAAACCATTCAAACAGAAGTTGAGAAGGATCAATCCTATACTCCTTCCTTCCATTGAAAAGGAATTGCAAAAAATGTTCAAAGCTGGCATCATAGCACCAATCAGATTCTCTGAATGGATTTCCAACTTAGTCCCTACAAGAAAAAAGACTGGTGAGATTAGACTTTGTGTAGACTTAAGGAATCTAAATCAAGTATCACTCAAAGATAACTACCCTTTACCCAAAATGGATCACATTCTCCAAAGAGTGGTGGGGGCTTCAAGGATGTCATTGCTTGATGGATTCTCAGGCTTTAATCAAATCCTAGTACACCCTGATGATCAAGACAAAACTGCATTTACAACCCCATGGGGAACTTTCAAATATGTAAAAATGCCCTTTGGATTGAAAAATGCAGGGGCAACATTTCAAAGAGCAATGGATATTGCTTTTGCAAAAGAGATTCATGACTTCCTAGTCATTTACTTAGATGATCTTACACCCTTTTCAAAATCTGACCAAGAACATCTGAAACATTTGAGACAGATTTTCCTAACATGCAGGAAATATGGTATTTCCTTAAATCCCAAGAAGTCATTATTTGGCTTGGAAGAAGGTAAACTCTTAGGACACATTATTTCAAAAGATGGCATAAGAATTGATCCAGATAGGATACAAGCTATCCTACAAATGCCCCACCCAAGGAATGTCAAAGAGTTGCAGGGATTCTTAGGAAAAATCAATTTTTTAAGAAGGTTTATCCCAAACTTAGCAGAACTAATCAGATTATTAAACAACATGCTAAAAAAGGATTCAAAAGTAAAGTGGACTGTTGAAGCAAAACAAGCCTTTGAAGGTATAAAATTGGCCTTGACTCAAACCCCAGTGTTAACCAATCCTCAGTTTGACAGAGATTTTATCATTTTCTCTTTCGCCTCCCAGCACACTATTGCTGCTGTTTTATTACAGAAAGATGACCAAGGGAATGAGAAGCCTATAGCCTTCTTCAGCAGGGCTCTTAGAGATGCCCCCCTAAAATATCAAATTATGGAGAAACAAGCCTATGCTCTGGTCAAAGCCGTTAAAGACTTTAGGATTTACATCCTTTACTCCCATGTTGTGGCTTATGTACCAAGTCCTATTGTCAAAGACATTCTCACCCAAGAAAACTTAGAGGGCAGAAGAGGAAAATGGATTGCCAACATACTAGAATTTGACATTGAAATAAAACCTACAAAGCTAATAAAAGGGCAAGGCTTGGCCAAATTAATGACAGAATCAAATTTCCAAGCCCTAGATATCAACCAGCTGGACAGTGAAACAGAGCTGGCGACTCCAAAGATCAATGTAGCCTTTGAACAATCTCCTTGGTACTCTGATATCTGTTACGTGTTACAAAACCTGTGTGCTCCCCCAGGACTGTCCAGAACTAAGTGTAGGTTCTTAAAAATGAAAACATCAAGATTTTGTGTGATGGATGGAAATCTGCTTTGGAAAAACCATGAAGGTATATTGCTGCACTGTTTAATGGAAAATGAAACTAACAATATCATGCAGGAGTTTCATGCAGGACACTGTGGGGGACACTTGTACTGGAAGTCCACTGTGGATAAAATACTAAGGGCAGGGTATTACTGGCCCACCATGTTCTCAGATGTTAAGAGATTCACCACCTCGTGTCATCAATGTCAAGTATTTGAGGGCAAAAGACAGTTGCTGCCACTCCCCTTAAGACCTATTGCAACAGAGAGACCTTTCCAACAATGGGGCTTGGATTTCATTGGGGAAATTCATCCTTCATCTTCAGGCCAACACAGATGGATTTTAACAGCCACAGACTACTTCACCAAATGGATTGAAGCTGCCCCATGCAGACAAGCAAATGATTCAATAATTATTCAGTTCTTGGAGAACAATATACTGGCTAGATTTGGCTGTCCAGACAAAATAATAACAGACAATGCTGCTGCTTTCAGATCCAAGAAAATGGTGAACTTCTGCCATAAATTTCACATTACTTTGGGCCATTCTACTGCATACTATCCCCAAGGAAATGGCCTTGCTGAATCATCAAACAAAAGCTTAATAAATATCATAAAGAAGGTGCTGGAAGAGAACAAAAAGAACTGGCATAAGAAACTAGTCAATGCTTTATGGGCAGATAGACTAACAACAAAAAGATCAATTGGGACCAGCCCATATGAGTTAGTCTATGGATTAGAAGCCAAATTTCCTTCATCACTAGGAGTGCCTGTTATGAAGCTTCTACAAGAGAGTCAAGCAGAGCCAAATGATATGCAAAGGAGGATCAATCAGATAATCTGTTTACAGCAAACTAGAGAACAAGTTTTCAGCAGAGTTCAGATATTGCAAGAAAAACTAAAAAGGGCCTTTGATAGAAGAACCAAGGCAGAAGATTTCAGCATTGGTGATAAAGTCCTCAAGTGGGATGCAAGGAGAGAAGAAAAAGGAAAACATGGGAAATTTGATTCCCTTTGGAGAGGACCATTTGCTGTCCAAGCAGTGCAAGGTAACAACACTTACTTCCTCAAAAGTCTAACTGAAACTGACTTGGATGAAGGTCCTGTCAATGGCAGGATGCTGAAGCATTATTTTGACTATTTCCCATGAGTGCAACCTGAGGTTCCCTTGTATATATACAGATGTACATATTATTTTCTATTTAGATTGTAAAAATGCAGTTTTCTAAGTGATTCACCAACCAGCAAAAGGCAAATAGAATCAGAGGTCTTCCAAGAAAGAAGCACACAATTTTGACACATCAAAGCAGCAAATTTCAAGATTGGTATGGGCAGTCAAAGAACAAGGCAATCTGACCTGCTGTTCTTGGTCTTTCAAAAGAAAAACCATCCCCATGTGGAGCCACTGTTGGATACCTATACCAATAGGTTTCATATTTCATGATTGGCAAGGGAAAGTCCAAATATGCTCTGCTTTGGTATCACAAAGATCCCATATTTCCTAGAGAACAAGAGGTGTGTAAAGTGTTTCAATGTTGATGACCTTATGTCAATTTTGGTGGATGATCCAACAGTTTAATCTGGATCATGCCATGTTTTCAATTTTCAGTTATAGAATAGAGAAAGAAGTCTGTCCAAACTGCTTAATCTTGGCAGACAACTAGTTCAGGTAGAGAAGAAAAGGCTCCCAACAGCTTAATCTGGGACCTTGGAAGAGATAAGGGTAGAAGTAGATAGAAAAAGCAAAAGAAAAAAGCCAAAGAAAAGAAAAGGCAAGTAAGGGTCTGCAAGTCCAAGTGCACCCTCCAAGAAGAAATAAAAATGCTAGGCAAGTAGCTGGGTAAGTAGTTGGGGTTGCAGAAAGGTTTTCCCTACCATTGCAGAGATGGTAACTGTGGGCATCAAAGCAAAGTCAATTAATTGACAAAGGTGTTCTTCTTCATCGAATTGCAGCAGGAAGCATGACTAATTTCCCTCATTCACCCCCAATTTCATTTCTAACATTCCCCCATCAGCTAAGATTCATGGAAAAGACTAAGGTTTCATGGTGGTTCTTAATCTTTAGAAGCCACATTTCTTGTCTAAAAATCTTTTCATTTTGATCTACTCTTAAAACCAAGTTTGTTTCACATAAACTTAATGGTTTCCCCTCCACTTACCCCCTCATCCATACTAACTCTAATTCTACTATGTAAATCCCCTATATTACCTTTTCCCCTATTAGTACTAACACCATGGTGTATAAACCCCAAGCATTATATAAATACCCATCCCCTTGGCAATATAGCCAATAAGTCCTATATCAGGAATCAAAGTGGCATCTGGCCACTTGGATGAACCTACAACTCATCTACCCTCCCTTTCCTCAAGTCATTCCACTCGCTAAACCATTATTTGCCAAGAGAAACCTTATAAAAACCCTTTTACCCATGAAAACCCGTTGAAACTGCCAAAATTCCCAAAAAACCCGCTTTCTATTCCCTAACCAAAGTTTGCGCATACACTTTGATTTTTGAAATACATTGGAAAAATCTTTCAAAACACGTATTTTTGCCTCCGCCCGCTGCCGTATACACTGATCATGTCACCTTCCCGATGGCCGTGGATCAGGCCCTCCAGATCCGACGGTCAACATCCATATCGGAGCAGGTCCTCTGTCCGGGTGATACCTTCCGACGGCCGTATTTTGGGTACGTCACTCCGCTGCCACGCGCCCTCGCCACAGCGCGTCGGAGGTACAACTGATATTTACCGCCACCGTACCGTAAGCGGTGCGATACGAAACCACTGCCGGTTTCCGGTTTCCCTATTCCGCTTGCATTACGTCCTCGCCGCGTCACCTCCACCTATGCCGCCACGTCAACTTTCGCTCCAGTCGTTGGCCGATCTGTCCCGCCACCTCATCATCCCCGTGGGCCAGTCAGGGCTCGCCACGTCACCCGATGACGTCAGCATGACGTCATCCGACCTTGACCCCACCAATGACGTCATGCTGACGTCATCGCAAAAAGGCGCCAAATTGCTAAAAGTCTATATTATGGCCAAAAATCGCGTTTTTACGTTCTTTTCATTCATTTTTCGTTCTCTCTGCTGCATGCGGTTCACGTCCGAGCTTGCTGTCAACCTGCTAAATCGACCAGGAGGCCTCCAGCGTACGAGTCCAGCCTGCATATACGACCTCTGCTCACTGTTTTACCAGGTATTCTTCATCATTTATCCTCCGTGCGCCTGCAATTCTCTATAAATCACTCCGAAAGCTTAAAGGACGTTAAAACTTATAAATTCACCAGTGGATTCCTCTGCAGAGCTTCCAATTTCCAACTACCACCTCGAAAAACACCAGCCGAGCTTTGTTCTATCTACATTCGGTTGAAAAACTAAGTTCTGTCTGCGCAATCGCGGCAGGTTCATTTAAACCAAATTTCGCCATTGAGAGAGAAAGGAAAAGCCAAACATTGGTCCCAGTTGCCATAAATAGTATTTCAACTGCTATTTTCTAGAATCCCTCTCTATTCCTGATAATCTAACCTCCCTGGTACAGAGGCATTCCCCTGTGCTGTCCTGCTCAAAACAAAATCACTTTACACTTGATTCAAAATCCTCCTGTGCAATGGAGACACCTGTAGTGCTAAATGTTCAACCTCTGAATGCTCCTCAAAAGGACTTGAAATGGCAAGCCTTAGCAGATATGGATTACCAAATTGAGGAAGAGAAGCTTATGAGCAGCAAATTCCACCTTCGTCTGCTAAATGAATTAAAAGCCAAGCATGAAAATGGGACAGATATACTGGGCTTATGGGACTCTTTTCTCCCTATCTTTAAGCTCCCTCAGGTCAACCAGTTCCCTGAACTAATCCACCTCTGTGCTGAACAATATGATGTTTCTCAGCGAGCTGTTCTTGACCCATCTGGTGCAGTACTTTTCTATGTTACCCCTCAGGCTATCAGAGACATGCTCTGCTTCAACCCTCAGAAGAAATTGGCTCCTTTATCACTGATAAATCTGATAAAACAAGGGGATAAACTCACAGATGCTCAAATTGTTAAATTCAATCAACTATACATCAAAACCAATATTGTAATGGCCCCTCCAATTCTTCATGTATATCTCAATGAGCTAGGCAGAGACCTTGCAGATATGATTTCTCCCATCTTGGGGTATAGTTCAGTCGAGCATATTGATACAACTGTGCTGGTATTAATGCTTATGTTTGCTCCTGGCAAGTCACCAATCTGCTATGACTATGCCACCTATATATCAGACAAGATTCATGAGCAATTGATGAATTTAAGGAGAGATAGGGTGTTCAGATACACCTCCTACATTTACCATTTGATCTTATATCATCAACATCAGAAATTTCACTTTTCAATCAAAAGAATGGATGCCCAAGGCAATCCCAGATCAATAGTCTATTGGTCCTCTGTCTTCCATATCAGACCCGAGTCTCCATACACATACTGTGAATTCATGGATCTGTTCATCCATCCAGCCATGGCAATGCTGATGAGCTCACCCCCACCAAGACTCACTGAGGATATGCAAAGGATTCTTCAGCTGTCAAAAGCTTATAGCATTGGGGATTGGTACTTCTACCAAAACCACACTGTCATCAGGATATATGGGTGTGATCTTCCTCCTTTCAAACTACCCAAGTATGTGCCTATGAGGCTATTTGCCCTAGAGTACTTTAGACAATTTGGCAGAGTTGATGTGCTTCATTTTTCAGGAAAAGGCAAAAAGGCACAGTTGAAGGTCAGAAGCCAACTTGGCCATATTATCTATAATGAGAGAGAACAAGGATGGAGGGAAGCAGAGCGAATGCTTGAGGCCCTTGGCCTGCAAACCAGTTTTCTATGGGTACCTTATGACCCTAACCATTTCATAACTACAAGGAGGCTCAAATATAAGTTGTCTGCTTATGATCACCATAGCATCCCTCACATTGAAAAATATGCAAACCAAGATAAATGGAGGAGAGGGACCTTAGAGGAGCCCTTGTCACAAGAAGAGTTGAATGAGAGGGCACTAAGGAATCTAAAGAAGTTGGCTGACCTTGAGCTTTGTCCACAGGTATTCACACTTCCCAGTACACAAACGGGAGCGGCTGAATCCTCCTCAACTGCCAAGCAGCAAAATACCAAGGTGACGGAGAATATATCCAGCAGTGGCAAAGAGACGGAAATGGAGACAGAGCCAATAAATAAACAAGAGTTACAGCAGCAGGCAGAGTTACAGCAGCAAGCAGAAGGGCTGCAGCAAGGGCAGCAAGAAGAATCAGAACAGCAAGAGCGACAACATCAAGAAGAACAAAGGCAGGAGCAGTCTGCCCAGCAAAAGGAAACAGTGGAGACTCCTCAGACCACTGAAAGAACGGTGCCTACAAGACAAGACACTACCTTTGATGCCTCGGTCCTCCAAACCCCTCAAAAGGAGGATACATTTGTCTTTAGAAAAAGGGACAGAGAAACTCCCCTGACATCCTCTATAAACCAGGGAGAGAAAAGGCAGAGACTAAATGATTTTCCAGAGGAGGATATAGCAATAAGAGAGGCATTGGGCATGGGCCCACCCAGTAGAGAAGCTTCAGCAAGTTCCTTCCAGCAGGAACAGGACAGGACCATGGGAGGAGGGGTTAGCTCCTCCAGCCAGCAAAAAGAAGGACAAGTAAGCATCAAGCAGCAATTTATAGACATCAAGAGGAGGAGTGATCCTATTAAAGTACAACTGTACAATCACCTGCTAAACATGGCTCCTTCCAATCAGCAGAGACTTATGTCTGCTTTTGATGTAAGTGAAGGCAAAATGATAATGAGCCATTTCATGCCTACTGCATTACAACCCCAATCTACCTCGGATTACCTCAGGACTAACCTGGAGGTCATGGCCAAAGACATACACCCAATGGATAAAATTGAGCTGCATAAACAAACTGGCGAAATGGTGTATGCCTCATTAGCAGATGAGACATTGGAAAATTATAAGCTAAAAAGCAGTCTCAATGCCACAGCCTCTCAACTAGAACTGGAGAAGGCATCATCCCAGGCAAAGGACAACAGAATAAGATCCCTGGAAGACATAATCATTGAAATTGGGCATGATCCCAAAGATCTGTCAGGGGTACAGGAACTTTTGAAGTTAAGGGATGCTGACTTGGCCGCCATGAGGAAGAAAATGAAACTACCAGCCACCATGCACCCGCAGACAGATGAGGTAGCCAAACAAAGACAGGAGAAGGACACCACAGATTTATTAATTTCTATTTATGAACAACTCCTGCAGACACAAGAGAAATTAGGAGAGTCTGAGGCTACTCAAGCGGCCTTACAAGCAGCACTAAAGCAAAGACAAGAGGGTCAGACTTCTCCGCCTCCTCCTCAAGTTATCAATCTTGAGGATGCTGCTCCTTCCACTGTGCCTCCACTTCAACAAACTGAACAAACAGCTACATCCACTTCAGCAGCACCTACAAGTACAGAACAGGCACAGAGCCTAGACATGCAGAAATTAAAGAATGAGATACAAGTCCTGGAAGCTCAGATGACAGAGCTGCATGAAACCAGAGATAAGCTGGCCAAGGTCAATGAAAGGCATGATAAGACAAAAAGAGAGGTGGGAGAAAAGGCCAGGGAAATCAAAGCTCTTAAAGATAGGATCAAGGAGCTTGAGAATGAGCTCAAGCTAGATAAAATCATATCTGAGATCAGAGCAATGATATGGTCCAATATTGGCCAATCCATCAACAACCAATGGCCATATATTGAGACAATCCATGAGCAACTAGAGCTCATCCCAAAGGCACAGAAGGAAATCCGAACATCAAGGGCCTTATTAGGAAATATGCCTGAAGTTGCTACAAGAATGATCAATGTGCTTAACCACAAAACAAGTTCTCAGTTAGCCACCATTGGAATCACAAATAGAACTGAGACTATTCAAATGATCAAGAGGGTTCTTACTCTTAGAAATCTGGTGCAGACATTGGACAGAAGAACCCAGGATATGCAAACAGAGGCAAATAAGTTCATGGAGAAATTTCAGGTATTGCAGAGTAGAGGACTCCCTAGCTTACTGAACAGCAGAGGGAAATTATTCACCCATGAACAGTATGCTAAGAGAGTAAATGTTTTTGCCTCAGCACAGATCAATGAGAAGGCCAGCACTTCAGAAGACACAGGGCCTATTACAGGACAGGTTTTCTATAGTAAAATAGAAAATCTATTTTTCATAATGAATGAAATTAATCACTTGTTTGATGTGGCCCCAAATTTTTTCAAATATACAGAAGCTGAAGAGACAATGGAGGCCATCCTCAGGCATCAGCTCCCTACACAGGAATGGTGGACAGATGCAATACACAGAATTTTGTAATCACTAAGGCATTCACCAAATTTCTGTTTTTATTACAAATTTTTATAAAAAGCACAGTTCAGCAAAGTCAGCATGCAGCATAAATCAAAGCTGAGCCAACTCAGCGGATGTAGCGGCCAACAAAACAGAAAAAGAAAACCACAGCTGGCAAACCCGAGAATGCATTGCGCAGCCAAAAGTAAATGCGTATTTCCAGAATTAAAACAGAGTAATGCAACCGACTCTGTGACTCTCAAAAGTCAAAACAATCCTCTGACAGACATAAAGGGCATTTACGCTGCATTTAAAATTGTAATAACTCCTTGCCTACTTTCCGAACGTAATAATGAAGATATTTTCTCTCTCAGATGACTCAATGCCTGAGATATTTTGGATACGCATTTCTATAAAGTCCCCTTCGCATAAGATTGCAAGGGTTGTTGTTGATTTCTCCTGAAGAAGTTCTTATGCTGTAATCCTTTTCAGAAGTTAATAGAGCAAAGCAATGGAATTTCTCGGATTTCTGAGGTGTTGGATGCGTTCTGGTGTCTGTTGATAACTACTGGATCCCTGTGTATTTCATCATACAATAAGTCTCTGTATCTCTCTCTGTTAATTAGTTGTTCTGTTAAAATCCATATATGTTATCTGTTTTCAAATACTAAGCAACAAGGAAAAAGAATAGCTTTCAGGATTTATTCATTGAGTAACCTGAGTTCAATCTGCGTTGTTTATCAATGTTTTCTTCAGCTGTAATCTAGTTAAGTGTAATTCTTAAATGCTGCATTTTCAGAATACATCTATCACAGTGGCCTTTGTCACAGGAATTCAAGTTTTGCTCCTGTGCAATTCACCTCCATCCACCAGCTCAATAGAAAATTCTTAATTGCTTTCTGTTGATCGACATACATCACCATTTGATCTAGTTTGTCTGTTTAAAATACACAATAGGCCCTGCAGTTTGAGCACCACCAAACCAGCGTATCAGATCATTTCACAACTTCAGACTCCATTGCCCAATGGTATTATACTGTCTAAACACTGCATCATAAGACCTGAAAGAAATCCTTCAACCAAAACATAAACCAAAACCTGAGCATAATAGCTAGCCTAAAACACCATCATAACAGAGACAAATCATAAAGAGAGAGCCCTCTCTGGTTGCAGTTAGGCTAGGAACTGTAACCCAAAGATAGGTTAGTGGTTACCCCGGCCGTATTCCCTTGGGAGTCATAGGGAACAACCTGGGTGTTAACAGAAAGAAAGCATGGAAGGAAATTTATTGCAAAGATAGAAATGAGCATGATGAAATAGATCTACAGCAAATCATTAATCTTCTAACAAGCTGCAACACTATAAATCCTATGGCAAAGGTAAATCTGTGTTTTTTTGTGGCAGCAAGAGGGTCTTGGCCTCAGTTCATGGTCCCAAAGGGAGGAAAGGAGGCCAAGGCTCTATTGATGGCCTTTTTGTATCTTTTTCCTATCACTATTCAACTTTCTACAACAAACTGAAATGGAAACAACCTTTTAAATCACCAAAAGCAACCTATTCTTAACTAAGAAAGAAATCTATCTAACAACAACTCATTCATAAACTAAAGCAAAGAATATAAATACAAAACAAGAGGTGCTTGGCTGCTTGTATTGGGCCCTAACCCAAGAGATTCAGCCCTCTGAGGTAACTCAGTGCTAGCTCAAACAAGATCTCATCTTCATTATCAAAATAATAATAGGATTGCATGAAACTATCAACAAAAGTAAGCTCGAAGTTGAGCAGAGCAAAGCTGCAAAAAAAACTCAAATATTTGACTAACTTCGCACAACCTAATGAGGCCCTAGGCCTCTCTACTTATACAACTGGATCTCCCAATAGATCCCTTAATATCAGGGAGGCTTGTCTCCCAAAACTTGAGATAGATAACCATTATCCTCCACTTGCTCGGCTGCCTCTTTGGTGCATTGATGTGGCTGCTTGTGCTCCGAACTTTCTAAAAGATAATTCGAAGTAGGGAGTCATAAATGAGGGGGAAACCCTCCTATAAATCCTTTCCCTTATCTTCTTCGAATATTTGCTTCCAAATGTTCATTAAATCTTTGACTATGTCTCCAAAATTGACCAAAAATCTGCATTAAGCACACATTAAAATTCAAGGCATAATGACCAACCCAACTCACTCTATTAGCATAAATATAATAAAAAACATGTAATAAAATAATGAGAATGGTGGATTAATTTAAGTTAGGAGGAAAAATGAGCCCATATAATTACCCATTTATGGGGCTCATCAGTATTGCATGTAAAATTTCAGAACCTAACTGTTTAGAGCCATTAAGTAGCAATGCCACCTGTTTGGAATGAACCCCTATCTCTTAGCAAAATAGAGCAAACTATCAAGTATCACAATAGTCTTGCATTATTGCAATACTCAGGTTTTCTACAATTCCTGAAAAAGTTTGACATGCATGATAAAGAAGTGGATTTACAATTTGCGAGGAGTTTTAGAAACGGTTGAGTGAAAATTGGGCCTCTTAAATTTAAAGTCATAGAGGAATTCATAGCAGCAGCAACGGGCTTGAAGAACACTGGCGAACAATGGTTTAAGAATCAGAAGCTAGAAAGGAAACGTTGGCAACGTTTTGTCGTTGATAAGAAGATAGAGGTAGAATGGAAGGTAGGAGTTCCGCGCAGTGCCCTGTTGGGTGAGTGGAAAGACCTCCTTTTCATTCTACAGAAGTTTGTGACTTGCGAGGGAAGATACACCCACACCTTGGTATACCATTTTAGAATACTGCAACATTTTGAAGCCGGCCGGCACGTCAGGTGGAGGATGAATTTCCCCTACATTCTGCTTAAGGGCTTGGAGAAAATGGCTAAAAATGTGCAGGATGGAAGGGTAGACCAGGTTGACACAAGGTTATATCATCACGGCTTGATAAAAATCTTGGTCCTGAAATAGCTGGAAGTGAAAGGAATGACATGGGAGGTGCTGTTAACACGACTACATGAAGGGAAAACTGATGGAAAGGGGATAGAGAACCCTGCCAACACAAGCAAGGGCCTCAGAAAAAATGAAAAGGGAAGTCCTTCTTGCACCAGTGCAAAAAGGAAACGATCTGAAAAAGCAGAGAAGGCCTCGTCTTCAAATGAGAGGATAGCTAGTGCACCAGTCGAAGAGACCCCTTCTACGCCCGAGAATGAAAACCTGTCATTTCTTGCAGACACAGCAAAGTTTGCAGAGGTCGAAGACGATGCTTTGTTGGCTGATTTTATCAAGAATCCCCGGAAAAAGAATAAAGTATCTGATTCAGGCAAAGAACCACAATCCCCACAGGGCATGGAATCCCCTCTTGCACCAGTACAAGAATAAGCACTAGTGCGAGAAGAAGAACCGAAAGAGGGAGCAGAAAATGAAGAAGTAGAAGAAGAAGAGAAAGGAGGAGAATAACCAGGCAATGAAGAAGTAGAAGAAGAAGAGAAAGGGGGAGAAGAACTAGATGACGAAGAAATAGAAGAAGAAGCAAGAGGAGAAGAACCCAAAGAAGAAGAGGTAGAGTCGGAAGAAGAAAAGGTAGAATCCAAACCAAAAGAGACAGAACCCATAGAAGAAGAAGAACCAAAGGAGGAAGAACTGGAAGAAGAAGAACCAGAGGAGGAAGAACTAGAAGAAGAAGAACCAGAGGAGGAAGAACTAGAAGAATAGGAACCAGAGGGAGAAGAGTTTCCTGATGTAACGATGGAGGATATGGAGGTCCCTGAGGAAAACACAGCCCTTGCTGAAACAAAAAAAGAAAAATATTTGGTGACTCTTGTTGCTCGGGTAGTTGAGTTAGAGCTTAAAGTGTAGAATTTAGAGTAGCTTGTAGCCAAAGCGTAGGAGGATAAAGAACAGAGCAGAGGAGAATTGACGGCAGAGATCCAGAAAAGGAAAAGAGAAGTTAAAGTCTGGAAGTACCGAGTTGCGCAGTGTTTCAGGCAACTTAAAAAGGTGACAAATAAGTTAAAGAACATTAGAAAGAAGTCTAAAACATTGCAGGGTGATGACAGTATGCCAGAGTAGGATTGAGCTGGAGAGCTTAAAGTTTTGAAGTTTTTTGCAGAAGTAAAGAGTTGTGTGAGGACACACAACAGTTTAGGGATGGGAGGATGTTAGCCCCCTAATTTGCTCCCTTTTGACCATTTTTCCCTTCCTAAGTCATAACTATTTACTGTTGTTATACCTCTCTTATACACCCTCATCTTGCACTAGTCCAAGAATGATGACATATTTCGCATGAACTTTATATTTCATATTTTTAACTTAACTTGGAATTAGTTAATTATTTATTACGTGATTTATTGCTTATAATCACTCTTGTAACTTATCGATATCTCCAATGTTGTTTGATAGTCAAGTGCTTACCGTGACCGTTGATCCTAGTGCAAGATCGGATCTCGCATGGGTGCCAGCACAGTGAATCTTTGTAGCAGATCCAAACCTCCTTGATCACCGCCCTGTTTTGGGCCACTTTAGCCACAACAACAAGATAGATCTAAAGGTAGCCAAGCTTCTTCCATGACAACAAGGTCAATCAAAGGTAGCTAAGATCGAATTTATGAAGAATGAACAGCTAGAGATTGGCTACGGCCAATTTGTTAAACTACCTAATTTTGAAGGCCGAAAGCTAAATTCTGCATATTGGTTATGTAATTGGTTAAACGATCCTTTTTTCCTTCGGCCAAGGATCTATATAATGAAGAATGTAAATAGGATGATATATTTTTTTATAGAGTTTTTATAGAAGAAAGATATAACCAGGGAGGCGGTAACAGGCTTGTATTTTTGTTATCACCCAAATCTGGGATGGACTATGTATTCACGCATGTATTTTCCTCTATGAATTAATAAGAAAGGGATCTCCGCCTTATCTTTCATAAATCATATTTCTGTGTTTGAAATTTGATGAATTGATAAACTACTGAGAAACATTTCTATTTGAAAGGGAAACACGCTGGTTGGATAGGCCCCAGCCAACCCGGCACGTTTACCCTATTTTCTGTTCTTGTAATTTATGTTTATACTGCCAATTGTGATTTAGTTTACAGCACATGTATTCCTATTTGAGTGAAAGCGGATCCGCAGCATGAAGTAGTTAGATCTCCTTTTCATGCACCTGATTTCGAATTGGTTTTCTCGCCTGGTCCAAGCAGGAGAAATAACCATGCACCAATGCACGTTGGTGTGTTATTCATTTCCTACACCTGATTTCGGATTGGTTTTCCCACCTGGTCCAAGTAGGATAAATAACCCTGCACTAGTGCATGTTGGTGTGCTATTCATTTTCTGCAGTTTTGTTTGATTTCGTTTTCCCCGCCTGGTCCAAGCAGGAGAAATAACCCTGCACTAGTGCACGTTGGTGTGTTATTCATTTCTACATTTTTGTTTGATTTGGTTGTCCCCTCCTGGTCCAAGCAGGAGAAATGAACCTGCACCAATGCATGTTGGTGTGATGCAGCAAGTCTTTTCAGTTTACTTCCAACAGTTTTCTTTCTTTCATTAATACTTCATGACAGGATAAATTATATGGATTTTTTCTCTATTTCAGCACTCCGTTAAAATCAGAAACATTCATTTTTATGTGTGCAATTTGATTTCATAGTATAGTAACACTTGCAGTAGCTAAGCACTTATTTCAAGAATTAAATGCTAAGTGAAAGAAGCTCTGATCTAGTGCAAGTACTACTTTCTTGCCATGGGATCTGAGTTTGAGAAATTTCAAGCCCTTGCACGAAGAAAAAAGCTTTTAGTACAAGCACCATTTATACCCTCTGCATAAATCTCTATTCCTGCACTAGTGAAAGATAGATTAGTGCAAGAAGGAAATCTCTACATAAGTAGGTTTGAAGGGCCCATTTGTTGAGACTGCTAAAGTGTCTTTGTTAAAGAAAACACACTCAGTAGTTAATCAATAGTTAGCTAGAGTGATTTCCCCTTTATTTCTAAATCTCTTTTGCAAATGCATTCTTCCTTGTTCCAGTCTTAGATTATTTTGCTGGTTCAAGTTGCCTTTTTCTCTCTTTAGTTTGATTCTGCAATCTTTCCTTTAGAGAAAGTAGGGATTGACATTAGAAATATGCATACCATCTCTGACATTGTCTGTGCTTCGTCTCTATGTTTACGAATCCCCCGAGTTGACAATTTAAGCGTTGAGGAGTTTTCTTAAGTGTAATTCCTACACACAACAATCTACTACATTAAATATGGGATATATCCCTATATCAGGGGATAACTCTATTTCATATGCATTTGTTGATAACTTTCTAAAGATTTTACAAGGCCATATTTTCTTCATCTTAATTTATTATTTTCATTTCTTGAAAATATCTCCTTTCATAGACGATCTAATACCATATTCCTAACTACAAAATTTACTTATCTTTTCTTGAGGTCTTCCCTTTGCTTGTACTTTGTGGCTGCTACCCTAAATCTGCTCCTTTACTTATTCATGTAAATTTTACATTGTTGTAGAAAATTCCTTTGCATCAACACTTCAGATTTCCTTTTGAAACTAACATGTACACTAAATTTAGTGTATTATAAATTAATATGTCCACTAAACAAGAATTATGTATATGTGTACTAAATAGAAATAGAAATTGAAATGTACATTGAAATCATGTCTTACAAATTTAATAGAATTTGAAATAGAAATTAAAATTGACATGCATATTGAAATCAATGCAATGATTTCAATTTACATACAACTATATGAATTAGGAAGCCACATAAAAAATAAATTCATCTTTCAATGCGTTAAACATAACTTATTTTTTTTTTAATAAAATAATTTTAATAAATTATAAATTGATTTCAATATATATGCGTTAATTTAAAGGTATAATTTTTATTATTGCACTGAGAGGCACATTCTACAACCTAGTATGACCCCGATGTGTAAGTATGTCACATCAAATAATAATTAAAATATTTTTCACTAATGTCAGCCAATCTTAAATTATATATAACTCTGTAATCTTATTAATGGACTGAGATTAGTAATTAAAATATAAATATGTATTTGACTAGATAGTAAATTATCTCATGCTTTTAATAACTCCTTTATCATATACTGGAATTTGAATGGACCATATATTTACCTTTAACAATTTTTTTTACGACTTTAAAATTCCAAATTGAGTAAAATTTTAAACATTTTTACTTAACATTAGAATTCCAAATTGAGTAAAATATTGAACATTTTTACTCTTTACTAAAGCCAATTTCATTTCTTAAGTCAAAGGAAGAAGGTTAATTCAACACAAAAAATCCAAAATCTTTTAATATTTATTTTAACTAAAAATTTGTAAAATGGATTTTTAAAAGGTAAAAAGCCATATCCTAGGGATATATTAAAATATTTATAGAAATAAATATTTCCAAATTAAAGTTGTAATATTTGAAAATATTAATTTGATATAGTTTAATTATAAATTTGTTATCATGGCATGTAATAAACATCATTAAACCTAATATTGATATTATATACTATATTTAATATTTTGGATTATAATATATTTAATATTAATATATTATAGTATAAATATCATTAGATTTAATAACTTTGGATTAATGCAATATTAAATTTAATATAACATTAAATTTTCTATATTATAATATATATTAACTCTAGATATATATGGAGGGAAGAACAAAGACATAGAGTAATAGAGGTGGAGAGATAGGGGGAGTGACAAGGGAGAGGAGAGATACAATTAAGGAGAGGGAAGAGTAGGAATGAAGAAGAGAGAAAGAGAGGAGTGAGAGAGGGAGAGAAGGGTAAGATAGAGAGAGAGGGAGACACAAAGATGGAAGGGGGGAGATAGTGACAAGTTTGGAGGGCACATAGAGAGGGAGGGAGGGGGGGGAGAGAGATAGTGACAAGGTTAGAGGGAAAAAAGAGAGAGGGGGGGAGAGAGATAGTGACAATGTTAGAAGGTAGAGAGAGAGAGAGAGAGAGAGAGAGAGAGAGAGAGAGAGAGAGAGAGAGAGAGAGAGAGAGAGAGAGAGGGAGGTAGGAGAGAAATGGAGAGAGGGGAAGGACCGCAGAGAGGACTCAAGAGAGATGAGGAGAGAGGGAGAGACATAGAGATGGAGTTGGAGGGGGAGAGAAGGAGAGAAAAAGAAATACATAAAGAGAGAAAAGTGCAGAGAGAGAGAGGAAGTGACAAGGGAGAGATGTAGAGAGAGAGTTTATTTTTAGGGTGAGATAGAGAGACAAAGAAGGAGATATGGAAGGAAGGGAGGGGAGAAGGAGAGAGGAGAGACAAAAGGAGATAGTGACAGAGTTTGAGGGTGAAAAGAGAGAGCGGAGGGAGATAGAATGAGGTGGGAGAGAAAGGGACAAAGAGGAAGGAAGAGAGAGAGGACATGACAGAGAGGAGAGAAGGTGGGGAGAGAGGGAGTTAGACGAGGAGAGAGAGGTAGGTAAGAAGAAATACATAAAGAGAGAAAATTGGAGAGAGAGATAGAGAGAGAGAGAGATTGATTGATAAGGAAAAGAGAGAGAGAGGGAGAGGAGAGAGCAAGAGGGAAGAGAAATAGAAGGTAGAGAGACAGAGATGGAGAGTAAGAGGGAGGGAGAGATAGATAGATATGGAGAAGGAGTGTGTATGCTTTGGGGATGATATAAAGAGAAAAAGGAGAGACAGAGGGAGATAGATATATTGGTGGGTGGTGAAGAGAGGGAAGAAGACAGAGATATAGAGAGGGAGGGAGGAAGGGAGAGATAAATATATATGGGGAGAGAGATAATGAGTATTTGGGGAGGGGTGATATAGAGAGAAAAAGGAGGAGAGATGAGGGAAGAAATAGATATAGATGGGGGGGGGGACGGAGAGAGGGAAGAAGATTTCTTGCACAAGATGCATTGATCTCAGTGTAGATGATGACTTATAGTCCTATTTGATTTCGTACGCTAAATGCATTGATTTTAGTGTAGATGTTGATTTCTAAATATATTTGATTGTTTGTACTAGATGCATTGATTTCAGTGTAGATGATTATTTCTAATATTATTTGATTTCTTTCTCTAGATGCATTGATTTTAGTGTAGATGGTGATTTATAAGATTATTGGACTGCTTTCCCTAAATGCATTGATTTTAGTGTATATATTGATTTCTAATTATATTTGATCGCTTGCACTGGATGCACCGATTTCAATGTAGATGTTGATTTCTAATATTATTTGATTGCTTGTGTTAGACGCATTAATTTTAGTGTAGATGTTGTTTTCTAGTCTTATTTGATTTCTCACATTAGTTGGATTGGATGTTGTTAATCTTAAGACTATAAATTATTAAAAATATTTTTCAAGAATAGATGGAGGGGAGAGAGAGGGAAGAATATTTCTTGCACTAGATGCATTGATTTCAGTATAGATGATGTTTCCTTAGAATTATATTCAATTGCTTGAACTAGATGCATTGATTTCAATGTAGATGTTGATTTCTAATTCTATTTGATTGCTTTCTCTAGATGCATTTATTTTAGTGTAGATGTTGATTTCTAATCCTTTTTTATTTCTTGCACTAGATGCATTTATTTCAATGTAGATTTGGATTTCTAATCCTATTTGATTGTTTTCACTGGATGCATTGATTTTAGTGTAGATGTTGATTTCTAATCTCATTTGATTTCTTGCATTAGATGCATTGATTTCAGTGTACATGTTGTTTTATAATATCATTTAATTGCTTGCATTAGATGCATTAGATGTTGTTAATATTGACATTGTAGATTATCAAGATTTTTTTTTTTCAAGATATATAGTAATACCTAAAAGGACACTTATAAGAATTAATTAGCTGTCAAAAGTTGTGATACATAGAATTAAAATGAAATAGATGTGCATAATCAATCCTCCTGCAAAGTGCAAATTAATCCTTCATAAGATCGTCTCCCTTCTACATCACCAACTAATTACTAATAGAAAATTACATATATTCAAAATTACTAATAGATAATTGCATAAAATATTGTGTTCATAATATTTATAAGAGGAAAAGATATATTTATAAACATTCAAAACAAATTAAAATATTCTTGAAGGATACGTGATAATTGTTTGGAGAAGCAAATAATGTAAAGATTTTATAAATTCTAGTCACTTATTAAAAAAAAAAAAAAAAACTTGGCTTTTCTTAATAGACTGTTGATAAAAAATCATCAAAATATTCTTAAAGGAAATAAATTATTTCAAACATTAGCAAAGAAAAAAATTATTTCAAGAGTAATCTTCATGCAATAAATTATCAAAACTACTCTTCAAGATATATTTAGTAATACCTGGAGGGACACTATTGACAATTAATTAGCTGTCAGAAGTTGTGATACGTAAAATTAAATGAAATAGATGTGCAATATCGATCCTCCTACAAACTATTTACAAGATTGTCTCCCTTATTCATCACCAACTAATTACTAATAGACAATTACATTAGCATATAAAACTATAACACAACAACTGTAACATTCAAAAACATTATCATCCAAATTGAAACATATAAACACACAAACCACTCAAAGCATTAAAACAAAGATGTACAAACCAATCAAGGCAAGCAACACAAACTAAATTAAAGAAGAGAATGATATGGTCATGCCAAGAAAAAAAAAATAATGTGAATTTTGAAGTTAACCTCAAACATATACATAATAATGATAATCTAAAAATGTGACATTGTTGCCCTCAACTGGAACCAGCTTAGATCCATCTAACACCGGATCTATCATGTGCCGAGAGGGATCAAATCCATCGAGGTGCAAAAATTTCTTCAAGTTCTACCCTCAATAAAAATAGAAGTTGACATTAAAGAAATTTGAAATGGTCAAATTCATATCAAACATATACATAATTTGGATCATCTACAATTTGTCCAAGTATATTGAAAACTAAAGAAGACATATTGACATTAATAATACTCTTTATACTTTCAACCAAGTGAAAAAAAAATGGGTAAATTTCAAATATGTATATCTATACATACATACATATACATACATACATACATACATACATACATACATACATATATATATATCTATATATATATACATATATATATACATATATATATATATATATACATACATATATATATATATATATATATATATATATATATATATATATATATAATCTTTATCATCTACAAATTTTGTGTGATTACCCATTTCTAAATCAATCTAGATGCATCTTAACCTTAAGTCTATCAAGCATCGAGAGGAATCAAATCTCTCGAGGTGCTAACCTTTATCCAAATTTTGAGCTCAAAAAGAGGGTTCACTATCCACACTTGATGGATCCGATGCTAAGATGGATTTAGACTAATATTATATTTTTTTATGTGAGTAAATATTAATTAGATTTAAGTTGAATAATTTAGAAGAAAAATTGTATCCTTCCTATCTATATTTAAATATTAATTAAAATTACAAATACTTTTTCATTAAAAAGTAAATTAAAAACTAAAATAAAATTAAAGATACTCAAAAAAATTATTGAGAAGTATTTAATGAACTAATCATTATTAAACCTAAGAAAAATATAACAAGACAATGTAAGCTTAAAGCTACCTTATTAAGGAATTCAATAAGTTATGATAGGGAGCGTAATTGCTTAATGCTCCAAAACAAAATTAGCCTAAATAGATTATGAAATGAATGTTTTGGAGTCAAGGAAGGGTTTCTTTTGTCCATACTCTTTTTACGCATATACATTGATAAGCTAGAAGACTGTTTGGAAGATGTAGATTGTGTTGGCCCCATGCTCACTAGTATGATCATAACTCTTCTCATTTATGTTGATGATATTGTTCTTTTGGTGAAGACATATTATGATCATGGAAAGCCACTAAGCATCCTACAAATTTTCTTTACCAACATGGTTGTGACTATTAATATTGATGAAACTAAATTAATGGTAATTAAATCCAAAAGGATCACCTATGATACTTTATGACAATAGATCCTTGGAGGAAGTTCCTTCATACAAATATCTCAGAATCAACATCCTTCACAAATATATTGGAATTATAGCATTGGGAAGAGGATAAATGGAAGTTGGAAAGCTTACTATGGGCTTGAAAACAATTGTAAGTTTGCAAATATTTGGATTTGGGATAAAAATATCCTCTTTGATACCCTCCTTATTCTTGTTATTTTATATGGAGGTCAGGGTTGGGGTTGAAGTATATCTAAATGGTGGGGAAGATTCAAAATATCCAAAACCAGTGTATAAGAATAGAGAAAATAATCCCTACCCTATCCTCCTAATTGAAGTAGGCCTTTCATCAATCAAAAGCATACCTATGGCTAGGTTCCTTATGCATAAGAATAATTTATACAACATGGACACCAAGATGTTTCCTAAAATTACTCCTAACTCCAGCAAAATCCCCCATCTTCAGTTCAAGCGAGGGTGGCATAAGGATTCCCAGTCTCCACTAGACCATTGGGAAATGAAGGAGGAGATAATCTTTCACAATCTGGATAGTTTTAAAAGTATTATTACTTCCAAACTTAAGGAGAAATTGTCAGGAGTGTTAGTGCCTAAATCTACCTCAGGATGAAGGAAGGCAGGTCTAGGGTAACATCAAACCATGCTTAACCTAGTAGCTAGCCCTACCAGGTCGGGAGAGGGCTCTCTCCTTGTCAATCTCAGTTAGGATATTGGAAACTAGGGCTTGAGATGACTGAAATGAATGCTAATTTTAGGCTAGGTATAGTAGATTAGGGTTTCTGGTTTGATTTTAGGTTTTGGTTGCTGGATCAATTGGAGAAGGCAGATTGGGTCCGGGAAATCAACTCAGGAATACAGTCATGTTCTGTGGGGCAAGGTAGACAAGCGTTTATGTACTAGCAATGGATTGAGATCGTAGATTAAGATAGCTGAGGAGCTGAGGAGGGCATAAAGAAACTATGAATCCTCTTCAAACAGTTGAAAACATTGAAAACCAAATGCATTCCCAAGACAAAGCATTGTAAATTAGTGTATTTTGTCTATTCACCTTGATTCATTTAGTTTAGAAGAGAGAGAGAGAGAGATGTGGATACATATAAAACATCAGAAAAAAATCATTACAAATAAGAAAAAATACATGAACTCACTGTCACAAGAATCCCACAAAAATAGTTGTGAAACCTGGTTTTATTCCTTGCCAAACTGCTGATACAAATGTTCAATGAGAGCCAACACTTCTGCCAAAGTCCAACCTTTACAAATGACTAAGAAATTACATAATATATGCAAGGAAGCCACTCATGGTAGCTATCAAGGTGGAATCCATGAGAAGAGGGGTGGTTTCAACCATATCTAAACTAAGAACAGGAATATAGACAGTGGAACAACTTGCCTCTAAAACCAAGGAAACCAATTCATTACAGCTCAAAACCACTTGGAACTTGATGTATCTACCCTATGAAGTGATTTTTATCCATATCTACATCAAATTCATCATTTACCATGCTTACATTTACTAAGAAATGAGGAAAAAGTGATCTCACAAGAAAACTAGGAAAAATCTGGAAAATCAGGCAAAACTGGAAAAATCAATTTAATGCGCAGCACCAAAATTTCAATGCGCAGTGATTTTTCTAGGCCAATTTTGGAAGCCTTCTAAGAGTCCAAATCAAGTTCAGGATAGCTCGTTGGAAAGCTTGTCAAGTCTAATTTATGGAAAAACTTGAATTTATGAATTTGGAGTTCATTTTCCCCTCCAAAAATTGATTCTCCCAAGACTGCTTCCCGTGTGGAAAAAAAGTGGCAGAGAGGGCACTTTTTGGGTGTTTTTTGCCCTTTTGGAGACCTAGAACGTGTCCAAAATTCCTCACTATTTCTGATCTTGCTTATTTTTCCATGCTGATCCCAAATATATAAGCCTTTTTACAAGAGGATGTCCCCAACAAAAGCGTAGCGCCACCAAAGCCTGTTTTCAATTTCAAAAATTCAAAAATGTCAAAATTTTCTCCATATTTCTTGAAATTTGGCATGAGTGATCCTTGTTAGGTGCTTTGTTGAGCCAATGATGTTTCAGCCAAGATTTTGAGTTTATCTTGCTCTTTCTTGTTCCTCAAAACTCTTCTTAGCTTGGCTTTTAGCCTCTTTATCCTTGCATTACAAATCTTGTTCCAAGAGGACAAGCAAGCAACTCTGTGAGACTGATAGGTTCCTCTCAGATGATCTTCCCCTTTTGTGTGGCTTTCTTGGCACATGTGCTTCTCTGGAAGTGTCACTAAAAGTTTCCCCCTCCCTCTCATAGTCTGAGTCTCTCTCCATGGGTTTTTTGGTGATGTGATAGGTGATGTGAAATGAAGGTTTGTAGTGATAACAAGATGAGTATGAAGAGATTTTAAAAATATAAGGTAAGTGAGGTGTAGGATGAGGGTGTGAATGCTTGAGGGAGTGGGAGTTTGGAATTCTTAGGGAATGAGGGGAATGAGGGGAGTGAAAAGTTCTTGGGAATTAGGGTGTAGAGTTTGATCAGGGAATGGGGATAGTAGGAATGTAAGAATTAGGAATTAGGATTAGTGAATAGTGTATTAGGGCTAGAGTTTGATGTAGAAAGTAGGGTTTAGTGGAATAAGGCTTAATGACTAATGGATTGTGAAAATACTTGGTGAACTAGGTGTGAATGAAGGAGAAGAGCAACAAATGACCTTTGATAACTTGTGAGAGGTGATTTAGCAATTAGTTAGGGTTTGTTTTTAACATTTAGCTAGGGTTTGCTCTAAAGGAAGCCAAACACACTCAAGCAACCAAGCATAACTCTTCTTAGCAAGGAGGAGTGATATACTTACTTGGAACAGGCATCAATTGGTTTTTTAGGAAGTTTGGAGGTGATTTGAGGCAATTCAGGCTTCTCCAACAGATGTGCAACGCTCACTAACAAGTGTGCATCGCCATTTTAATGCACAGTGCTAGACCAAAAATATACTTCCCAACTACAACAAGTGCGCAGCGCCAATTTAATGCACAACACCAGGGAAATAATGCGCAGCGCCAAGAAGATGCTCTGATTTTTCCCCTGTTTTTCCTTATTTGCTCAAAATTGTGATTTTTCTCCCTTTGGCTCTTTCAATTCAACAATGAAGACATGAAACACATGAAATGTTTTTTATAGCTTTCTCCTTTAATTTTTCATTAACCAAGACCCACTCTTCTATAGTGTTGTTGGGAAAAGTATCCAATACAGAATGCCCCTATCCCACTCTAAGAGGTGATAGTGCCTTCGCAACAAACAGGTAAACTTATTTTAGTATTCTTCTTTATGACATGTAAGTGAGGAAGAAGGATCTAACTAACCTGTATCTTCCGCTAGTTTGTCGATCCAAATCACTCCTCTCTTCAGTAGCTCCCAGCTTCTTGCTCCTTCACCAACCCAGCTTCACCGAATTCCTGCAAGATCACAAGAAAGAGAAACTACACAAAGATACAGATATACATTCATAAAAAGCTCAAGATCAGATTAAGCTAAACATGTAAGCATAACAAAACATCATTGGTATACAACATGTAGGAGAAACTCAAATAGTTTATTGATAAGATAATAAAGTCTGAGAGAAGATACAACCAAGTGAGTTCCGATCTAGCATCTACCTCCCAGCAAAAGAATCCCTTCCTCTCCTCCAACAAAGCATAAATCACCCAATGCTAATCTCAATCTCAAACCAACAACAATTCTCTGCAAAGTAAAAAATTCCAGCCTCCTGAACCTCTGGGTGAGAGATCCATATATAGATGTGAGCAAAGAGGATGAGTCAGCTCATGTTTTGACTTGTGGCTTCTCTCTGTCAGTTCTTGCTTCCACTTGGAGGTTGAGAACCTCTTACTCATCACTAGTCGAATTCATTGAGGCAAGTGTCATTGGAGAAGATTTTGGAAGCTTCCAGGGTCTTTCCACCTCGTTGAATGAACTTGCCATTTGTCATTTCCTGCTCAGCGCACCCTGGTAGTGTTTCTACCTGCGTTGCAGTGCACCTAGCTAGTGTAATCTCTGCATTTCAACGCAGACAGCTAGTGGAGCCTCTGAATTGATCCTGAATTGACTGTTTCTGAGTGGTTTTTGGTGGAGAACTTCTGGGAGAAGCTGTCATTGGTTGACCTCGTTCCTTTAGGAGCTGTAACAACATCTTTAGGGACTTTGGATCCCTTGAATTATGGACATTTCATGCTCAACGCTGTAAGGCACAAAAATGTCTATAACAATTTCCCCCTAAAGTATGAGGCCGTTTATCGGGTGAAATGCTTTATTAGGAGGATCCGAAGTTCTTCCAATGCTGGGAGGAGACCTGTAATGATACAATACAATACATTATTTTTCATACTGCTTTCATGATCTAGCTGAGGCGGGAATTCCCATGCTCAGCTTTATAAATTCATTTTTTTGTACATAGAACAGACAATCGTCTGATGGTAGACTGATGATTTTGATGAAATCATCATCCTTTTGGTAGGATGATTACCTGCTGTAATGTTGTACGTGTCAATGTCTTTATTTTTCCTAAATATATATCGCAGCCCGGATGGATGAAACTAGATCCGGGGTCTTCAATCTCGTCCGATCTTCACTCTAAGTACAAGTCGATCCATGTGAGAAATGTTCTGAAGTTGAACATGGAAAGACATCGCTTGATTACTGGTCAATGAGGTAAACCATTAACAAGCGCGAGAGGAATCACCGATAATGATAATGACCCTCAAGGTACTGCAGTACAATTCACATGGTGTGAATAAAGGACTTGGCGTCGAACACCACGGAAAATATTTCGGTCTAAGGTCCTTGATGTATACCTGTCGCCGGAAGTGAGAAACTTGCCATTGAGGCATGCAAGCTTCAAAGTACTGAAGGGGTTGTCCCTAGATCAACTTCTTGGATAATGAGCTGATGTCGACAAGAAGCGATCCGTCAAAGGAGGGCCTTAATGTATCCCACATCAGTGACACGGAACGGAGCAAATGATTTTGATGGAGGTGAAAACGATCTGATGATATATGGTTCAGGGTGGCAGTCATGAAAGGATGAAGGATAATGTATGGCAGTGGATGGGACACGATTGACTTCTCTGGATGACTTCTCTTGAACATATCGGCGACACTTGTGTGATGGATTGGTAGCATTTACCCCAAAGATGGATGGTATTAGCGAGACCATGGTGATGTGACCGGTGAATGAAACAACCCAACCCGACTCAGGCACGGAGTGGAAGTGTCATGTTCAAGAGCGACTTGCTACCAATAAAAGTTCTTTGAGTTTCTTCCCAATTTTTCCCCAGTCATTTCTGACCAGTACCTCTTTATTTTTGTCAAGCTTGAGGAGGATAACATATGCTTGTTCTATAATTTGCCCTTCGGGCAAACCCATCGCTATGTTTTAACGAGCCTAGCGATAGTGAAACTCGTTCTCATCTAAAGACAAGTTTGTCGCTATTTAATGCTTTTAACGAGTCTAACGACAAAGATAACTCGGTCCTTTTCATTTTTAGAGAGTCTAAAAAGGTACGTAAAGTCAACTCTGAAAGTCCTTTTTCGTCATCTAATCCCTTAAGTCCAAAAAAGTATAAAACAATACAGAAGGGATGAGTTTTCGATAGTTTTAACGAGCCGAAAAAAACAAGCGCTCGATCTTTTTGTGCAATAATCCCTCAGGTCCAAAAAGATTAAAATCTAGGGGAGGGATAGCACTTCCGGTCGCTTTAATGAGCTAGAAGGCCAAAACTCGGCAATCTTTTCATATTTTACGAGTCAGATGAAAAGAGCTTAAAGAAGACTCGTCTTTTGAGGAACGAGTGATAAAACGGGTTAGCAGCTGATTCCAGGTAAGAGTTGGAATTTTCCAATCACGACAGTGTCACAAGGATGGCTAGTGAAATCACTCTTCGCAGCTGTTCCTCAAAATGGGTAAACAATCATATGGAGGTGAACGATCGGCCAATGGAAAAGTGGAGGTGACGGTGCAAACACGACCAAGGCTTTAATGGCTGATAATGTTACATTCACGGTGGTTATTTACCGGGAGATAGTTCATTTTTTAACGAGCTTAAACGCAAAAAAACACTGCTCAGTCTTATGTTTATTTTTTAACGAGCATGAACTATGTGCTAAAACTGCTCGATCTTATGTTTATTTTTTAACGAGCATGAACTATGCACTAAAACTGCTCGATTATCCAGTCATATGATAAGAATGTCTCATGTAAGATGCCATTTTTTATGGAGCCTGCGCCTTACCAAAGCTATGCCCCGCATCCTTTCGTTATGCAAGTTCGGAAACGACTAATCCTACGAGTTTAAAGCGTTATACCTACAGGTTTAAAGGGAGGACATAAAAATTTTAAAAATAAATAGTCGCCCCTTGCTTTCACTCCAAAAGGTTTGCATGCCCCCAGGCATAAAGTACGATTTCAAGGTTACTCCTTCTTAGTCCAATATAACATTTGTTTTACCGGGAGAGGCCTACCTCTTTCAGGTTACCCAAAGATTGTCTCGTTAATCTTTCAGACAAAACACTTCTTCGGCGATATCTACCGAGATAGACAAAGGTGAGTGACAACGAGCGCCAAACACATAACTTTGACAAGAGAATCTTATTCTAGAATAACCCCTCTTCCAAGACGGACGGGGTACAGACTAGTCATATTCTCCCGCGGAAACCTACCCTATACCCAAAGTTTTCCTGCCGAAGCAGACCAAGACGCATGCCCCCTGGGTTCCAGTCATATCCTTTCGAATTACTCACGCTCATCGGGAGGATGGACCGTGGGTTGAGACATTTCTTGCGTGAAGAGACCATTTAGGGAAGGTATATGACTATTTGCGATGCGTGATCCGGGAAATGAAAGCTGGTCCACGAGCTTGACCACTCTTCCTTCGTGCGGAAAACACATTACTCTAAAGAGTGAGGAGACGATGGCTCCCATGCAATATGTATAGTCTCGTCCAAGGAGTAGGTTATAATCCAAGGGTCCTTGAACGACCATCATGTTCATTTGAACGGTCTTCCCTTTCAATGTTATGGGCACATTGGGGAGGATCCCTAAAGGTCGACTGGTTCCTTTATCAAAGCCTGTCAGATTTCTCATTTCAGGCAAAAGCGCTAGCGAACCAAGCGCTTTCCAAGCAGTGGAGGAAAGGATACTCACATATGCCCCTTCATAAATGATGGTGCCAGCCATGACCATTCTGTATATTTGGACGATAATTCTGAATGGTATGCTTGCTGGCAAACGGGGTCTGCCTAGTTGGTTCCAGTCGAAGGAGACAACTAGGTTGCTTGGTGGTGGGACCGAGTAAACTGCCGGGTATCACTCTGACGAACTTCCTTCCTGCGATAAAGGAATGGGGGGAGTGCCCCCATGCTCGTCAGAGTCTGTGTTGATGAAGAGAATTTGGATGGTCTCATCTTTATTCTCTTCAGTGACTGTATCATTCGAAGATAAATCCTCTGAAGGCAAGACCGGGTCAATTGCCGCCTCGACCTTTTGACTTTCGTTGGGTATTGATTCAGCTGGTTCATCTTCAATGACCGGCGATTCAGCTGACTACTTGAGCAGGCCAGCTGGATTTTCAACTAACGAAGGACTCGGCAAGAGTTTTTTATATCCAGGAGGAAGTCGTAACGGTGAAACCGGACGATCATCCATAACTCTTTTTGCTTCATCTAAGAAGGGACAACGGTGGATGGCATGGTTGCCTTCGCACAGTCTACAGGGAGATCTAGCTCTCCCTTTTTGTCCAAGGACTTCACTCTCGCTAGTTGACGGTATGCATTCAACATGGCTATCAGAGGTTGATGCCACCGGATTGTGCAAACGGGGAGACCAGTCCCTTAGTATCCGAGGGATGTAGGGACAATCTCTGTGGAAGTGGTCTCCCTTGCATATGACACATGGCGATTTAGGCCTAGTCAGTGCTATGTGTGGATTTTTGTCAGACGACACTTGTTTGCCCCCAGTCGCTTTTGGCTCCTTCTTCTTCTTCTCTTTCTTCTTATTTTCCTTCTTCTCCTTAGGAACTTGGTTTTTTGTTTTACCAGTTCCGTCAAGCGAAGAGGAAGGAGGAGAGGAAGGATTAGAGGAAGTAGAAGGCTGGTGGGCAACTCTGGACTGGTCTAACTGTTGACTCGACTGTTCAGGAATAGTGGTGTTTTGAATGACATTGGTTGAGAAGAGCCAGATCGGCAAGCCAATTGTCAGTCCTGGAAGCGACAATGTGGCCATATGGGGGGCACCAACATCTCCCCAAGAGGAGAAGGGACTAGGATTTCCACCAAGGGGAATTCCTTGGTTGGTGGGTTCCATTTTTTCAACTTAAAGATCAACGCAGGAAAAATGGGTGATTGTTCCGTTTAAAATAAATTTTAATGACACTTTAGACACAACTTGCTTTTTCAATTTTAAAGAGTCGAGAAAATTAGCTAAAGATGACTCTAGTCTCCTTCGATGTTTTAACGAGCCCGAAGTGACAAATGCTCGGATGGACTTTTTCCGTTATAGAGTCTGAAAAAGGCCAAAAGGAACTGCTCTGGAGTTCTAGGTAGAGGGTGTGCCAAACTTTTCGCAAAACCGCAGAATAATTTTTAAGGTACGGGCGGTCAATCTTCCCGAATGTTGTGTTCAGTGCATTGTGATCAGTAGGGCGGCCGACACGGTTTCCTAAGGATAAAGGTTTTATGCCTATAGGGGTCTCCCAATATATACTCGACGGTACGTGGGAGCACAATCCGTACTGGCGCTATCGTCCCTTAGGAGGAATCACCCAACCATCAGCGAGATCGACAGTCACCAGGTTTTACGACGCCGGAACACGTCTCTAGCCTAGACCTCTATGTTGTGCGTTATGTTACAAAGCGTTGTTAAGTTCATTCAATTTATTTTAGGTTGATCTTTCTTAGAAGTTTGCCTTTTTGGATCACCACGAGATGTATGATACAATTCCTAAATGCAGTCTAAAGATGATAAGCAAGCTTTTATATCTTTTCAACAATGAAAATCCTAGCTACAAAGGGAAAAGGAAGATACAAACTTTTCTCAAAGAGCATAGAGCACACTGTAATGCGCTTTTCCCTAAATCAAAGCATGCAAACTATCAAAATTGAAATGCACAAATGCATGTATTTGTTTTCGCTTTCTTAATATTGATGCCTAAAAAGAAAGCTGTTGTACAAATTTGAATTCGATTTCAAGTGAAAACATAAACAAGTTCCTTTTTCAAAATCAAAAAGACGATTACGACACCTTATGATTTACTTGTTTCGACACTAGAAATGCATAAATTCAAACCAAACGACAAAAGTAAAAGCTAAATCAACTGTGAACAGCAAACAAACTCACTCCTAAGGTCAAAACGACACTTATGACAGGTCTAGATCTAAGGGAGACAGTATGACTAGTTTACTTTTGTAATGGGAAACTGCAAATGATGTAACAAATACACAAAGAACAAATACAGTTTCTTTATACAACTGAGGCAGAATTGAGGCAAAGAAAAGGGGTTTCAGATAGGTACACTGACTGATAACAGGCTGCAAAAAACAGAGATAAAACTGAGAAAAAAGGAAGCAGGGAACCACAGCTGCACAAGGCAAAGACTGATCAGCGCACTCCCAACACAGAGGTTTTGACATTCAGCGCAGGTAGCCTTCACAGGACCTGCGTTGAAATGCAGAACCTCTTCACAGAGTCTGCGCTGAAGCAGAAACGAGAGTTGTTTTTGGGTTCTGGGTTACGGTTTGCAGTTAAATCAACAGTTTTTGGCCAGATCAAAGCTATCAATTAGGTACAATTAGGAGGATGATTTATAAGAGGACTAAGATCTATCACAAAGGGCTATTAGAGCACTTGTGGATCAGTTTGTTCAGATCATAAAAACAGGCCCAATGAGTGGACTAGAGAGGCAGATCTCTACTTTGCACTTGAAAATGGCAAGTGCATTTCGATTCGGCACTCCTGAGTTTATGAGAAGAACAACAATAGAAACACAAATAAACTAACAAGATACTCTCCCCAGCGGAGTCGCCAATTTGTTGTTAGGAAAAGTATCCAATATGGAATGCCCCTATCCCACTCTAAGAGGTGATAGTGCCTTAGCAACAAACAGGTAAACTTATTTGAGTATTCTTCTTTATGACATGTAAGTGAGGAAGAAGGATCTAACTAACCTGTATCTTCCGCTAGTTTGTCGATCCAAATCACTCCTCTCTTCAATAGCTCCCAGCTTCTTGCTCCTTCACCGGCCCAGCTTCACCGAATTCCTGCAAGATCACAAGAAAGAGAAACTACACAAAGATACAGATATACATTCATAAAAAGCTCAAGATCAGATTAAGCTAAACATGTAAGCATAACAAAACATCATTGGTATACAAAATGTAGGAGAAACTCAAATAGTTTATTGATAAGATAATAAATTCTGAGAGAAGATACAACCAAGTGAGTTCTGATCCAGCATCTACCTCCCAACAAAAGAATCCCTTCCTCTCCTCCAACAAAGCATAAATCACCCAATGCTAATCTCAATCTCAAACCAACAGCAATTCTCTGCAAAGTACAAAATTCCAGCCTCCTGAACCTCGGGTGAGAGATCCATATATAGATGTGAGCAGAGAGGATGAGTCAGCTCATGTTTTGACTTGTGGCTTCTCTCTGTCAGTTCTTGCTTCCACTTGGAGGTTGAGAACCTCTTACTCATCACTAGTCGAATTCATTGAGGCAAGTGTCATTGGAGAAGATTCTTGAAGGTTCCAGTGTCTTTCCACCTCGTTGAATGAACTTGCCATTTTCCATTTCCCGCTCAGCACACCCTGGTAGTGTTTCTACCTGTGTTGCAGTGCACCTAGCCAGTGTAATCTCTGCATTTCAGCGCAGACAGCTAGTGGAGCCTCTGAATTGATCCTGAATTGACTGTTTCTGAGTGGTTTTTGGTGGAGAACTTCTGGGAGAAGCTGTCATTGGTTGACCTTGTTCCTTTAGGAGCTGTAACAACATCTTTAGGGACTTTGGATCCCTTGAATTATGGACATTTCATGCTCAACGTTGTAAGGCACAAAAATGTCTATAACATATAGTTTTGATAACTTTTTTAAAAATGCTCTGTTTCACCTACACCTGACTTTTTCCTTTTTGCAGGTGGACTTATTACATTGACATTTTTTAGTGGCAGGAGTTGACTTTGTCACCAGGTACCAAGAGCAATTCAATTACATAATAGGACAATAAAATTACATAAAATTACATCAAGTGATTCATTAACTGCAAATGCTCATTTTCACCCCAAAATAGAGCTTTGAGGTGAAGGGCTTTATTTAGCATAACCGAAGTAAAATTATGACTTTATGAACCTTTTTGTCCTCCTCATGTGCCTGCTGACATTTTTATTCAATTTGGATGACCATGATGACAAACCCTAAGACCTAGTGAAACTAAACCCTAAAACTAGTTTTTATAAATGAAATGAACAGGATGATTGTGAATGTAAACAGGTCAGCAGGTGAATGTCATGAGGGAAATTGACATGAAACCACTACCATCAGTTGATCCATGACCTAATGGAATGCAGTTGATCGAATGAGACACCTAATATGTTAGGCCCCTATACTACTAGTGTAACCCCTTATTGTTATTAGTATAACCCACTTATTATATTGATGTGCCCATGTAGTGCCCCTATTGTTACTATTGTACCCCATAGAAGCCCACTATTGTTATTATTGTACCCTTACATTACTATTGTTATGTCGGCTCTGATTATATTATGACCCTTTAGAGTCCTATATAGAAAGGAGGTCTTTTCATTTGTATCATCCAAGAATTGCTCATTTATGTAATGTAAAGGAGGTTGCCCCCTCGAAGAGGCTGAATTCTAAGGCGTGGATCCCTTTTTTCTATCTTTTTGTGAGCTGGTTCCATAACATTTCGTATCAGAGCTTTGGATTCTATTTCGCTGCTCCAAACAGGTCATCGTGGAATTTTCGCTATAACTTTGTTTCTGCAACATTTCAAAAGCTAAAAAAAAAAACCATTTGAGAAGAAATCGCACTGAATCTTGGGTCCAAATTCAGAGCTTTTTGTTCTATATTTGCGGAGATATGATCTAAGGAAGTTGGTCTTTTTACAGACTCCTGAATTACATTCCAAACAGGTGACCTGGGGAAAATCGTCATAAATTTCTCTTTGAGCATCAGAATGAAATTTCATAAGAAGGTACAGAAAGAGAACATACTTAGTTTCTTGTATATATTTTTTAGAGCCAAAGGTCGAAACAGTGACATGTGGAACTTCATACAAGTTCGCTCTTCTGGAAAGGTCTATAATCAGGTCATCTTGGGAGATTGTGCATAACTCTTTCTTGGAGAATCCAATTTGGATTAGACTGGTGGCATTTGAAAGAGGACATGGAGGGATACTACAGGTCACAATTTCAGAACTTAAAGATCCGAAAGTACATAGTTACAGTCATTTCAATATCGAGCTCCTAAAATCAAGAAAAAGCAAGATGAGAAAGTTTGATGGCAAGGATCCGGTAAATTGGATACTTCAGATGGAGCAATATTTTGATCTACATGGTGTACCACTGTTACAAAAGGTATGTATTGCATCTTCATATTTTGAACTAGATAAATTTTTATGGTATGAAGGGCTTTGTTCTCATAAACAACTTGTTACGTGGTCAATTTTCACGGAGGAAATGATAGCACATTATGAGGATACAAAGAGCAACACCTTCTTTAGAGCAACACCACAACAATTGGAAAAAGTAAAAGGGCTTTGTGACATATTGGAAAGAAAAATTATGGAAACCAGGAAGCATACCCCTTACAACTATAAATATGGAAGTGTTGTTTCTCCTAGCCTTCCACAGCCTACAAAGGTTACACCACAACAATTGGAAGAAAAACGAGAAAAAGGGCTTTGTTACAATTGTGATAGAAAATATACTAAAGGTCATAATTGTGTTGAGAAGAAATTATTTTACATAGGATATGAAGAGGAGGAAGAAAAGGATCAAGAAACATTAAAATAAGAAGATATACGCCAAGACCCCAACCCAGAGAAAGAAGAAATGAATTAGACGATATCCTGTAAAGCATTGGCAAGAATTACCACTCCTCAAACTCTCAAGATAGAAGGACATATCAAGAAGAAAAAGGTGCAAGAAGTGAAATATCACATCGAGAAAGAAGAAATGAATCCAACAATATCTTGTAATTCATTGGCCGAAATTACCACTCCTCAAACTATCAAGATAGAAGGACATATCAAGAAGAAAAATGTTCAAGAAGTGAAAGATTACATCGAGCATCAAGAAATGAATTTGACCATATCTTGTAAAGGATTGGAAGAAATTGCCACTCCTCAAACTCTAGAGATAGAAGGACATACCAAGAAGAAAAAGGTTCAAGCAGTGGAAGATCACATCTAGCATCAACAACAAGTTCTCCAACTTTTAAAGGATAACGCCACTTCGGTGCAAAATCAAATGAAACAATAGGTAGATCAACATCGTGGTGAAAAATGTTTTGATGTAGGTGATTGGGTATTTTTACTGCTACATATCAAGCAAGCTATTTATGAGAAGGAAATGTTGGCAATACTACATGCACTTAAAAAATGGCGACCGTACCAAATGGGATGACTCTTCAAGGATAAGGATGTGGAAGCATTCTTTTGTACTATTTATATTATCCAACCAGATTGGATAAATGAAGAAAGGAATGAATGGAAGAAGGATGAAGAAGTATGGCCACTTATTAAAAAGTTGCAAAAGATCCCAATTCAAACAATGTTGCCAGAAATTGAAGAGGAAGGAAAAATCATATTGGAACCTGGAGCAGTCACATAAACAACAACCCGAAATCTATGAAATCGATTAATTTTAGAGTATCTCATCACGTGGAATAACTTACCCACTGAAGATTCCACATGGGAGGACAAGAATTTTATACAGAAGCATCAAGAAATACTCAAACGTTGAGGACAACGCTTTTTTAAGGAGAGGGGCATGTTAGGCCCCTATACTACTAGTGTAACCCGTTATTGTTATTAGTACAATCCACTTATTATATTGATGTACCCATGTAGTGCCCATATTGTTACTATTGTACCCCATAGAAGCCCACTATTGTTATTATTGTGCCCTTACATTATTATTGTGATGTCGGCTCTGATTATATTATGACCCCTTAGAGTCCTATATATAGAAAGGAGGTCTTTTCATTTGTATCATCCAAAAATTTCTCATTTATGTAATGTAAAGGAGGTTGCCCAATCGAAGAGGCTGAATTCTAAGGCGTGGATCTCTCTTTTCTATCTTTTTGTGAGCTAGTTCCATAACATAATATGCATGCAAAAGAGCAATTTGATCACCAATGGAAGTGTGAAGACACTGACACTAATAGGGTGATAAAGAGTTTGAGGGAAAAAGGGAACTAATATATTATAATGAGGTCATCAACTTCAACCTTGAAAACCAAAATTATCTTTTTGTATTGAATACTGTTAAGAAGAAAATGAACATTTCCAAGATAAGAAACAATTTTGATGGCCTTCATTATGAATTGGACATTGGTTAATTCTTGAAATACAATGGGATGAAAAATTCTATCACTTTTGTGATCCTAAGAGGGTTTACGATAAAAACACTTTCTCTTAGATTGTCTATCTTGTACTCACATTCAAACTAATTTTCAAAACTTTTCTCACACACCCAACCTTCTTGACCCTTTAATTCAACAAAACTATGGTGATCTATGGACTCTTTTCTCACTTCTTTTAGAGTATAGAACTAAAATATTAAATGATTTTGAATGATCTCTTATATTCATAAGGTTGATAGACCATATAGGTATTAGTGGACTTTAATCATCATTTATTTTTTGTTGAGTTGTTTGTGATCCTCCAGGTTTGACCTGTGGCTAGAGGAGCCACGACCCAAGGGCATCTAAATTCCCCTAGGGATTGCACCCAACATAGGCCACACTAGCCCTTAGCTGATTAGATTTTTTAGCATGTTTCCACCCCCTAACATAGGACACAACCACCCCCAGTGAGGTTTGATCATGGGTCGCCTTGCTGATGAGGCCCATCCTCAATCAATTGTGCTAGTGAGACTTGATGTGGACATTAATTATCATTATTGTCATCAAAAAATGTTTTATTTAGATTTAAGGCATCAAAGAACTAGTTCACAGATTTTGTTAGTCTTTAACTAGGGTCAAGTGAGAAAGATAGAGAGAGCTCCAAGAGGAAGAAGCAAGAAATAAAGTAAAGGAAGGCACATAAAAGGTTGGATCATCAGCTTCAATAGGAATATTTTGTAGGTAACAGGTTGGATATGTGATTTCCTAGCTGAGGTGTGAATGCATGGTACATGCATTTGTTTATTTGGTTCATTTGTTTTCATTGGCATGGGTTTTTCCTGGTTTGAAAATGGTTAAACTTTTCCTTGCGATTTCTTGGATAATGATGGTGTGATGGGATTTATTTTTAGTTGATCTTTGTATTTCTAGAAGGTTTTGAAACCGAGTGAGGTGGTCTCAGGAAAATTCCCAAGGGTTTGGGGTGGATATGGTTTTCTCCATGAATCCCTTGCTATGTGGGTGGAGTTAGGAAAATTCCTCAAGGTATGGTGAATAAATTCTGAGGCATCCAAGATTTGTTTGGTTTTGTGATCTCGGGACCGATTTAGGTGAGATCATGGTAGTTTGAGGGTGGAGGTGGTTTAAACTTTGGATTCCCTTGGTTTTTTATGTCTTGTTTTATCCCATGATAACCCACATTCATACTTGGAATATGGCACAAGGGTGATTAGCTAAAAGAAAGATTTGGTTCAACCCAATCTATGGTCAGATGATATGTGAAAGACCCTATCTTACTTATATTTAGCATATGTTAATAAGATCTATTTTCAAATTGTAATATATGATCACTTGTACTTGTTATAATATTTATTTGATGGTTTTTTGTCTTCGTTAATATTCTGATTATATGTTAGTTATAAGCATGGTTATATAATATGTTCTAGTTATGGTTATTGTTCATGAATTGATATGATAATGAATGGTTGATGAATTCATGGGAAGAAAGGTGTTATTACATCTATTATGAGATGGAATTAGACCTTCTTAGTGATTCTCAGATGAATTTCAAACTCATAATATCATATATGCATTCATGACCTATAATTTATATGTTTGTCATATGTTTGATGAAATTCTTGTCATGGTTAGGCATGGTTAGGTCAAGTTATTATTCAAAAGATGAATGATTAGCATTGTTAGCATCTTATTTATTCATCTACAATGTTACAAGAAGTTTTGGGATGTAGTTTCAAGACTAGCCTAAAAAGGTGGCTCAAATCCCAGAACTATAGGCATAAAACTGTATGTTTTGGGCCATAACTGCATGGAGGTAAGCTTGTGAGTGAAGTTATAGGCTCATAACCACATGGATGCAGTGTCAAGGGTGTAGTTATGGGCCTAGCTGAATGAAAATGGGGTTCAACTCATCGATTGTCCACCTAGGGTGGTTTGTATCCCTCTAAGTGGTTTTGGGTCTGTGAGGAGTGTTAGTAAAGTTATTGGTTTATCGGCCCCACTACCATAACTAGAACTTGGAGTTCAGGTCATGTCATAGTAGCACTTTGCTTCACATTTACCTGGAGGGCTTATAAAAGAGGTAATATTTTGGGATGGGTGGTTACAGGCTGGTATCAAAGCTTACAAGTTCAAACACTTGGAATGGATGGGATAGATGTGATTGTTATGCATGCATGTTAGTTGTTAATGAGTTTGTTGTACATGAATTGCAGTGTCTATGGTTGTCCTAGATGTAGTTGATGTTACAGTTTCAGTTATCATGCATGATGTGATATGTTGATAGGTTGATGTCATTGTGTGTATATATACATGTATATCATGATAATATGGATTGATTTGTGCAGACGTGATAGCATCCCCTGAACTTCACTAAGGTATGATTTGATTATGTTTATATTTGGTTTATCTAACATGGTATGTTTGTAAGAATAATGAGTTCAAATATGACAAGAAAAATGGTGGATTACAGCTCATGTGACTCTCATTATAGATCAACAGAGCAACAAGGAGAAAAGTCTCTCCTGACATAGTATATACACTAATAAGTCTAAAGGAATAAATTAGAAGTTGGAAGGTAGATAATCAAATGATAGTTCAGTCATTGAAAATACTTGATAGAGCTCATGAAAAGAAATTCGAGCTCAATGTATTCATCCTTCATAGTTTATCAGATTTGCAAAGAAAGGGACAATCAATGATTAGCTGTGAATAATAGGAAAGGAAAAATGGGGCATATGGTTGTAGGTCTCAATCAAGGCATAGGTTGGACAGGGATGAAATAGTTAGAGGTGGCAGATGGTCAAATACAACTGAAAGGAGAGGTAGTGCTTATGGGTTCTATTATAGTTTTGGTGTAGATAGACATCATGGTCATCATCGCTATCATCCTCACCGGAGGAGTTAATCCGGGGGTAATTTCCAAATCAGTTCAAGAATGCCAAACCTCCTACTTGTTGTAACATTATCTAGTTTTAATAAGTTAGTATATTAGTCAAAATAGTTTTAAAATATTAAGTTAGAATATGGATGAAAAATAAAGAAAAGTTAAAATTTTAAGCCAATTTAATGTTTTATAGGCATCCATATCAATAAAATGTTAGGTGTTAGCAACCCTAAATAAAGAAGGAAAAAGGAAAATAAAATGCTAGGGAAGCAAAAATTAAAGAAAGGATTCATTTCATGTTTTTATAAATGCACATGCTACTATTCTAAATGTGCCACAAGTCATTTATCAAATATTGTTCTCATGTTCAGAAGAAAAAGACAGAGGAGTAAAGGTTTACTCTAAGGTTTTATATATCAATAAATTTTAATATTAATCCTTATCCCTAAGTTTTGACACCCCACATACATTGCGCATATTCCATATCATTCATTAAATTAATACCCTACCCACCAAATAACCTATCATGTCATGAGTTAACCCTCTGCTACCTATCGCTTCATCTCCGCTCATCTCCCAAGACCCAATGGCCCGCATATGATTTTGGCCCCCCCTCACCATCTGAACTTTACTATCGGGGGGGGGGTCTGAAATGGGTGGTATACGAAACCATGCCTATCCCTACGTGTTAGATTCATAGCATTTCAGACCCCCCTTGGGCGAAACCACTAAACACTCCCCCCCCCCCCCCCCCCCCTGAAAATTTGTTTCCCTCGCTCCCGATACCGCTCTCCTACTCGTTACGCTCATACCATTCACCTTCTGCCACCTCATCTTCCCGTTAACTCCATCAAATCACATTCATTCCCTCCACAATTAATTCGTTGAGCATTGAATTTGTTTAGCCATTAATTCAACGAACCTGTGCCTCCTTCAACCAAAAAATCACACTGTTATATAAACCTTCCTTTCATAGGTTAACAGGTTACTGAGTTCATGCTTTATCACTATTAATTGATTTGTTACAGGTTTGCTGGATTCAATCCCAACATTTTCAACCACTAGCGACACTCTCTTCTCAATCATTTCTAGCCTGTTACCTCTGCTTTTGCCCCCAAAACCTGATTCCTCTCTATATATTCAAATTCCCAGTCCAGTTTTCATTCCTGTTCTTAGCCAAGATGCCTCCAAAGGACAAAGGACTAGAGGAACCTATCAATCCTCTGATCTATCCTCCCATAGATATTCATCACATTCCTTTTGCTGATAGAGACTATAAAATCCATGAGACGCTCTATGAATTCGACCTGTTTGAGATGTATTGCCAGCTCGAGGAAAAGTATATAGACAAGTCAGATGATATTCAGCCGTGGGAGTCTAATTTACCCCAATACATTTTTCCGCGCACCCACAGCTCCCCATATTTTATTAGAAAGTGTCATGCATCATATTTTCCAATCCAAAGGGCCATCGTTACCCCTACTAGAGAAATTTTGTTTACCATTACTCCTCAGGCATAGACCATATAATGCAGGCCCCCAGAGTAGAGAATGCTACCTAATTTTTGTATGAAGCATTGATTGAACCATACGAGAAATTGGACTTTACGAAGAGGGCCAAAACCATGGAACTCTTCCTAACATAAGGTGCTTCACTGCCAAAGAAAAATCCTCCCTATCCCTCCTCTATTTTCCCTGATAGAGCCAATCAAATTATCACAGTTGTTTCCTACCTCCTTGGCTACTACTCTAATCAGTGGGTAGATGAGGCCATCATAGGATTTTTGTCCACTTTCTCTATTGATTCTAAGCCCTCCATTGTGTTTAACTTCATCCAATTTCTTGCAGATTCAATTCATCAGTAGCTTATCAAATTTCCAACTGAGGAGGTATGTAAGTATACCTTTGTGTTAGTTTACATGTTCTTATATTTCAGAGGGACAACAACAAACTTTCCTTACAAAATATGGTTGAAAATGGAAACCAACAACCACTCATATTTTGGACTACTTTGGTCATGAAGGAACAGAAGGAGTACACTTATAAAAAATTTGCAGAGATGTTTGTTCATCCAACAATAGGTCTCCTAGGCAATAGAATAAAACCAATGATTAGTGAGGAAATAACAAAGGTGTTGCAACTGTTAGATAAAGTTTAGACAGGGGACTGTTACCTCTACGAGAACTATACATAAATAAGAATCTTTGGATGTGAGCTTGCAGCTTATAAGTTGCCCAAATTCCTCCCAATGAGGAATTTTCTCTGGAGTACATAAGGCAGATGATCAGTATGGATGAAATCCACTTTGTTTCTGCCAAGAAGAAGTCCTAGTTTAAAATCAAACCATAGATTGGCCCTTTCATTTGAAACAAAATGGCAATAGGGGAAGACGCAGATAAGCTCTTGAAGAAATGTAGTTTATCCTTAGATTTACCTGGTCATTTGATCCATTAGGGATCATTTCTAAATTAAGAGTAGAAAACAATTCTACTCCTTACTTTCACACATCTGGGACAGAGATAGAGAAGTACAAGAATCAGTTAGAATGGGTTGAGAATACCCTACAAGAGGCAGAAGAATAGTAGGTATCATCATCTACAGTGCAGAATCCTACCATGCAGGAGAAAACAACCAAGAGAAGCAGAGACGAAGAGTCCCATTTAGGGATTGACATTTTCAATGAAGGATTCAAGATCATGTACAGAAAGAAGACCAAGCTTAGTTCCAGACTAAGCCTTAGAAAAAATTCAAAATAGCAGACCATTATCACCACTAATAAGCCACTTGTTTCCTAATTAGTGGGTGATTAGACCACATAGTATCCCACCACCTCCACAACTTCAGAAGAGCAATAGATAATTATGCAGACAGGCACATCTACTTCAGGGGAAATAGAGAAGAGTATAAAGGACATCTTCAAGGAGATAAAAGTCAGGAATGAACCCTTGAAGATTAACACCTACAACCAGTTATGGAAGTAGACTTCTAGTGCTCAAAGAAGGTTGCTGTCAGCCTTCGATTCAAAAAAAGGAAAAATTCAAACGACATTCCTCCAAGTACAAGTGCCCTAGCCCAAGGCAGCATCAGACTACAAGAAGACAACCTTTGAGTTTTATGTAATGGATATATATCCCATTGACCAAATGGAGATGCATAAGAAGACATGGGAAATGATATTTTCAACTGTCACTAACACTAGTATGCCTTTATCAAAACTTCAGGTTAGCTTAGAAAATTTCCAATCACAACTAAAGATGGAGAAGGTCTCTGCACTTGCCAAAGACACCATGATTAAAACTGTGGAGGACTTGGTAATCAGACTAGGTTATGACCCTTCAAATATTAATTTTGCAGAGGAACTTGTGAAGAAAAAGAATTTAGACATAGCAACATTAAGGAAACAATTAAAAATGCCAGCTACAAAAAATCCTCTAGCCAAGGATATTGAAGAGACAGAGACACAAACGTAGATATGATGAAGCTCATCATAGAGCAGAGTGCACAGCTGAAGAAAATGGAGACATAGATGGATAAATTGATTAAATAAAAGGAGAAAGATGCTAAAAAGACTATTTTCCATTTGGAATCACTTCCTATCATAGCCATATTTGGTACAACAAGTAAACAAGATGTTGTAGATTACTTGGCCAGTGCAGTAAAAAACATGTCTCTCCAGACTGAAGAGATCAAAAAGCTACAGGACCAAGTGAAACTTCTAGAGGATAATCACCAGAAATCTGAGGTTTTTCATGCAGCAGAGCTTCAGAGAGCTCGAGATTAGATAGAGGCATATAAGAAGTCAGCAATTGAATCTTATATTGGCTCTACACTGGGTCATGTTAAATAAATCATCTGGAATAATATTATTGAAGAGATAGATGAAATATGGCCATGTATTCAGAATATGTTTTAGTAGAAGGAACTCGTGGAGAAAGCAAAGCATACCATTGCTAATATCAATGCTCAACTGGGAGAAATGCCTGCTACAGCCAACAACATCATAAAGTTCCTCAATTCTAAAAATAGATATGAGCTGGATGATCTAGGAGTGGATGACAGAATAGAAACCATCCTGGAGGTGAAGAAAGTTCTGACAAAGAAGAACTTAGTTCTACAGCTGACAGAGAAGTGTCACACTCTAGAGGTAGTAGTCAACAAGTTTTTCACAAGGATTGATGCATTGAACCAAAAGGGTTTTCCTTCACTGTTTATAATCAATGATAAATTAATGACTAGGGAAGACTACATGAAGAAGCTTCAGGACATTTCTAGGGATACAACTAAGTCCTCCACTATCAAAGGTTCTATGATAGGCAGAGTGTTTTACGAAGCCATAAACAACATAATTTTTATTCACCATGAGATAAAACACATTTTCATAGTAAAACCCACTTTTTCTCGGTATACTGAGCTAGATGAAATATACTGCAAGGTAACCAAGATAGTTGTTACAAATGAAGAACGGTGGGAAAAGTTATGTGAATTTTAGGACTAAAGGATAAGTCAGCTTCACGAGTGCAACACACAAATAGTGGCCACTTAGCAACTTCTCCCCTTCATAACAAGGCCAGATGTTTACATTCATCTCTTTTGATCGAATTACTTCTTTTTCTATTAATTCTAACTTAATAATAGAATGTCATGTCACTCAGGTATTCATTGTAATATTTTTGTAATTTTGTTTAAATACTTCATTCTGTCGAAGTATTCAGGTTTCAACCCTTGAACCAATTATCACGTAGATTTGTACTAAGATGGAGCATTTTTGAGATAATAAAAGATTTTGGATTTGCCTCATATGGTCTGTCTGTAAGCGAGTTTTTTTCATTTACTTTTTCATTATGTTTTGTTCATATAAATTAATTCATTTACAGTCATCTAATTTAAAATTTAATTGAATATCAGTTTAATTTTGAATCCGATGTGAAGTTGTAGTTTAAATAAGAGATTAATTTTCATAACTATCTGTTATTGTAAATTCCTCTTTCAACTTCAATTTCACTAGATTTATGTAAATAGTTTAATTATATTCTGTTGATCAAGGAAACACTATTTTCTTTATTTATGCTTATAAATGATTAAATACTCAGTTTGAATATTAAATCAGTTACATCTCTACAAATTATTCTTATTCATCCACCTAAAATAAAAATTACCATCTATATGTAAAGAACAACCTTTCATTTTATTGAGAATATTTCTAAGTTTAAAAGCACATTTTTATAAATAGTTCATTGGTCATCCAAATCATTAAAATCAACAAAAAATTATAGACGCTTTGGCACAAGCAATTGACCTGAGGTTATCTCAAAGGACAACATCAGATTAGTGTCATTGGCGGGGAGAGAAAAAATGAAAGTTAAATTTTCCCTGGGGCAAGGATTCTCCCTTTCCTTTAAGGTGAACAAAGGATAAGGATATACGTCAAAATATTTCACCTGGCAATTCTATTGGTCAAATATGGCTCCTTTTAAGCACACTAGATCACGTTCTGCTTATGAGATTGTTAGCCCTCTACCAGACCCAAAAGACTTATTAGGGGAGCCTCTTCAAGGAGAAGACGTAGAACACCTTCTTCTTCTTCAGCTTTACATCGTGAAGATATTTCATCTCTAGATCATTTTTCGGGTGTACCATTCCATCCTGATTGGATTGAACTACCTCCTAGGGTTTCTGGACTCCATTCTAGAGGAGTAGATCTTCAATCAACCTTTTTAATACAGTCACTTGATTCATATCAAGTCCCAAACATTCCTATCAAATCACCTTCGTCTGAGGAAGAATTGGGTTTACATTTACCTGAATTCAAGCTTCAAGATTTTATTACTCTTTTAGAAATTCTGCAAATTCTCTATAGATCTCGATCTGAGACCATGTAGAAAATCTACCTGTTTGTTAACCTAGTAATGCGATATAACCAAAGAAAAATACTATAACCTACTTCTACTATCAATTTGTGGAAGCTTAAAGATCGAGCTGAACACATATAACCAGAAGAAGATGAATCAATTGCACAATACACATGAAAATACTTTAGGGAAAGCCTCAGCTAAAAACCCCACTATCTGTATTATCATACAAGGTGGAAATACATAGGAATTATACAAAGCCTTAGCTCTCACAGCTAGCCAGCTCTCAGTACAATCCTCACAGATGCTCATAGGCAATCCTGGCTTCTCTCAAGCCTTCCTCTCTACCCTCCAAGCTCCTATTTCCTTGCACTGTTCCTCTGGGATGATCTCCTTCAACCAAGTGGAAAAACTCGATTTACCAAGTGGATGATCTCCTGATCTCACACACTGTCAGAACTGCGCAATCCTCAAGGAATTATTCCTTCTGCACACATGATTTTTCTTTATAGGAAAACAAATGTAACTGATAGTACATTGTCACTATCTTTAATCTCAACTGGGTATTTCTCAAAATAGACATGCATGAGTTTCTGATGAGGGAATCTTCAGTTAACTAGAGTACACTAGTTGAGTGCATGCATGCATCAACTGACTGTTAACTCTCTATTAGTTCCTCAAATAGTTTGGAAGTAATTTAACTAGACTTAACTCAAGAAATTGAGTTAACTAATTATAACTCAAATATAAATCAATCTTATCTCCTTAATTTAAGGCTTGTCTCCTTAATTTAAGGGATAAGTCTTGCATGACTTCAGAAAGACTTCTAACTTGAATTTCTCCAGCTAATTAAGTCAAAATAACTTAATTAATTATTTCCAAGTAACAGTTAAGACTGAATTCGATTTTAATTCACAATTTAATTCAATGAAAAATTAAATTGGAATATTCTTCTTGCCACATTTCAACACTCCCTCTCAACAAGAAAAGGATTATCTACCACCCCGATCCTATCTCTATGGAACTCGAATTTACACTTTGAGAATGCCTTTGTCAAAATGTCAGCATCTTTCTCCTCTGTCAAAATATACTAAAGCAACATGATCCTCCCATCATCAGCAGCTTTCTTTACCTTGTAAAGCTAATGGGAACACAACTAACTTGTTCCCTGGTCTCAGAACCATGTCCCAATCACTGTTACGAATTATGGAGTCATACTCCTCCACCATAGCATCAACCCAAATCAGCTGCTGCACTGCTTCCTCAAAGGAAGATGGCTCAGTCTCAATACATTCTCCAGCAAGGGCCATGTATCTAGTGTACCGCTCAGGTGACCTCCTTTGTCTGCATTGAGAAAACGGTGCTCCCACATTCTCTCTCGCATCCTTCAACAATTTGTCAGCTTCTTTTGTGCACTTTTGTCCATCTATGGAAGACTCTGCTTGAGTGGATGTCTTCACTCCTGGAACCTCTGCATGAGGCTACTCCACATCAGTCTGAGGCTACCCCTCCTTAGGAACCAATAGTTCCAACACAACCTATAGTTGGAGCTCCCTCTCAAGGGAAACTCGCATGGCCTTCTGCTCATCAAAATTGAGATCTCTACAAACCAATATCCTCCGACTAGTAGGAAAGTACACCTAATAGTTGTGAGGTGTATCAGTGTACCCCAAAAATATCCCCAAATCTGCTGTCAACTCAAGCTTCTTCCATGCATCCTTTGTCCCACGACAATATTTCGATGAGCCAAAGATCCTGAAGTGACACACATTTGGTCTCTTACCAAAGAAATCTTCCTATGGTGTCTTCATCCCAAGTATGTGATGCAGGTTTCTATTCTGCAAATAGACTGTTGTGTTGCATGCCTCAGCCCACAAGTGAAGTGGTAGGCCTTGGTCATGTAGCATTGCCCATGCTGCCCGTACAATAGTTCCGTTCTTCCTCTCAGCTACCCCATTTTGCTGTGGGTTATGAGGTATTGTCAACTCTTGTTTAATTTCTTCCGCTGCACAGAAGTCCTTAAAATATTGAGAGACATATTCTCCACTATTTTCTCTTCTCAAGGCCTTGATCTTCTTCCCTGACTCTTTCTCGACCAAAGCTTTGAACTCACAAAACTTTGTGAAGGTTTGGTCCTTCTTCTGCATGAAATAAATCCAGCATTTACGAGAATAATCATCAATGAAAATCAAATAATACATTTTCTTTGTTGTGGATGCCATCGAGAATGGTCCACACACATTAGTATGAACTCGCTCTAAGAAAGCCTTTGCTCAACTGTCTCGCTGATTAAAGGAAGACTTTTTGTACTTTCCCAAGGTACAACCTTTGCATGTGTCAACTTTCTCAAGTTTACCTTTTGGAAGTCCTATAGATATCTACTGCATTATCTTCAAAGCCCCCTGATGCAAATGGACCAACCGCCTATGCCACAACTCACCAATGTCTTGGCTTTGCACCAATTCTGCTTTCATACTCAATGCTGCACAATCATCTACAACTAGTTTATAAATATTCTTCACCCAAATCCCTATCCTCTTGGTCTAACCCGTGGCTATGTGTCTTAGGAACACCTTTCCTTGACTGAATACAACATCGTAGCCTTTGTCCTCCAACACCACGACCGATACCAAGTGCTTCTTCAGTCCAGGCGCATACATCACATCTATCAAAGTGATAGGAGGTCCAAGCTCTCTCTGAAAAGCAACTGTGCCCACTCCTGAAACACTATACCTTCCATCGTCACCCATTTCTATGCGCATCTTGAGGTCTTTCTCCCCAAGACACTGAATAAACTTTTATCACCGGTCATGTGGAATGAGGCTCCCCTTTCAGATACCAGACACAACCGATCATTTGATGACACCATGCATGCAATGAGGGTAAAGTCCATTTCGAATTAAGAGGCTAATGCCTCACCTTCTGATCCTTCCAAGGATCCCTTCTTGGACTTCTTCGATGGGAAATTAGTTGCATAATGTCCCATCTTGTTACAATTAAAGCATCTCACTTTAGACTTGTCAACCTTCTTCCCTCCATGAGAAGAATTAGATTTGGAATGGGAAGCCTTCCCCTTCCCTTTCCTTTCCTTACTTGCTAAGGCCAGATTTTCTTCATCATCATCCTTGGATGAAGAACCATCTTGTGTGCTCCTCCTAATCTCCTCCTGCATCAAACCCGATGACAGTCGTTCCCAATCCGGTTATTTCTCCCTTCCATTCACAGAGTCCTGGTAGCTATTCCAACTCTTTGGAAGGCCAAGGAGAGAGAGGCTCACCATATCATCATTAGCAGCAGTTATTCCCACACTACCAAGCTCATCTCTTTAGGTGGTGAGCTTGTTCAGATATGTGGAAATAGTATCACCCGTCTCCATCTTGATTCTTCAAAGCTTATCCTTGAGCGCCAATTTCCTCTGGTGGCTATTGTTCTGGTAGAGGTCCTTCAATGTCTTCCACGTTGAAAATGGAGTATCCTTCCCATGGAGACTCGAGACAATATGGTCTTGAACTCCCTCAAGGATGATTCGTCTCACCTTCACCACACACTTCTTCCACTCAGCCAAATCTTGTGCATTAGTTGAAGCTGGCTTTGAGATTTATTGATCAATGAATTCCTTCAAGCCATTGTCTTCTAATACAGCCTCCATTCTATCTGTCCATGCTATGTAATTCGAGCTACCTTCCAAGTCATACTCGAGTCTCAAGCCATAGAACGCCATTGGCCAACCTTGAAGTAAGATATGAATTTGATTTTCACCTGCATCCCCCAACATCAAACTTCAAATTCTCTTCTCAGTACATTGCTCACAACTCCGAAAAACTTGGCTTTGATACCGTGTAGAAATTCTGCAAATTCTCTACAAATCTTGCTCTAAGACCATGTATAAAATCTTCCCGTGGGTTAACCCAAGAATGCAATACAACCAAAGCAAAATAATATAACCTAATTGTACTATCAATTTGCGGAAGCTTAAAGATCGAGTTGAACACATATAACTAGAAGAAGATGAATCAATCACACAATACACATGAAAATACTTTAGGGAAAGCCTCAACTAAAAACCCCACTATCTGTATTATCATACAAGGTGGAAATACATAGGAATTATACAAAGCAATAGCTCTCACAGCTAGCCAGCTCTCAGTACAGTCCTCACAGATGCTCACAAGCAATCTTGGCTTCTCTCAAGCCTTCCTCTCTACCCTACAAGCTCTTATTTCTTTGTGATGTTCCTCTGGGATGATCTCCTTCAACCAAGTGGATGATCTCCTGATCTCACACATTGTTAGAACTGCGCAATCCCCAAGGAATTATTCCTTCTCTATGCATGAGTTTTCTTTATAGGAAAACACATCCAATTGATAGTACATTGTCCTTGTCTTTAATCTCAACTGGGTCTTTCTCAGAATAGACATGCATGAGTTTCTGATAAGGGAATCTTCAGTTAACTAGAGTGCACTAGTTGAGTGCATGCATGCATCAACTAATTATTAACTCTCTGTTAGTTCCTCAAACGGTTTGGAACTAATGTAACTGGACTTAACTTAGTAAAATGAGTTAACTAATTACAACTCAAATATAACTCAATATTATCTCCTTAATTTAAGTGATAACTCTTGCATGAGTTCAGAAAGACTTCTGACTTGAATTTCTCCAACTAATTAAGTAAAAATAATTTAATTAATTATTTCCAAGTAGTTGTTAAGACTAAATTTGATTTTAATTCACAATTTAATTCAAGGACAAATTAAATTGGAATATTCTTGCTGCCACATTTGAACAACTCCAACTCCTTATTCTATTCCATCAACCTCTACTAATCTTGAAGAGACATTTTCTGTCTATTCAATTCCTTTGTTTGATAATAAGGAAGACTTTCCACTATGAGTTTAAAAGTTGGTTATTAAAACCACTTTTAGATCCTCAAAAAGGTCTCCTCCCTCTCCTTCACATACTAATACCCCTACGGATACATCTTCATCATCCTCCTCTTCTTCATCATCATCCACTCAGTCATCCCATACTCCTGTTGTAATGGCTTTTTGACCCATTGTGCAAGCAAGGTATGCTGCTCTAGTTCTCCTTGCAAACTTGGGAAATTTTCCTGATGGATATCTAAAACATATGCCGAGATATAATGGAGAAAAAGGTCCTTCAGCAGAGGATCATGTATCAGATTTCCTTGAAATTGCTGACAATATGAACATCGAAGAGGAAAATGTTTATATGAGATTATTTGTCCAGTATTTAGAAGGAAATGTTAGGATATGGTTTAGACATCTTAGAGATGACTCTATCAGGACATGGAATGAGCTCATAACTATCTTTAAAAACCAATGGGGGGTAAATAAATATCATGTTTACTTTCTCACTGAATTTAAAGAATTGAAGAGAAATATCGGTGAGCCAATTGTTGAATTCATTAAAAGATTTAACAAACTCTATCATAAAATGTCTGCTGATTGCAAACCACCATTAGCAGATGCAAAGGTCATATTTTCTAAAGAATTTGATGATAAATTTACAATCATGCTAAGGAAAAGGGTTTTAAATACATTAGAAGACATGCAAACAAATGTTATAGAGGTAGAAGCCAATAGGTCAGCTTATGGCAAACTCAAAGTTAAAGCAAAGAAAGAAGAAAGAAAACTAAAAGCTAAGATTGAAGATTCATCCTCTTCCAAATCTAAACTTGAAGATTATAAAATTGATGAAATTACATCTTTGCTTAGAAACACTTCTAATATGATTTCTAAAATTAAAACACAACTTAGAGTTGTTAAACAAACTGCTATCAGACCTCAAGCTCAAACTCAATTTAGAAGAACTCCTCAAATGCAGATTCTTCAGAGACCAGGTTCTGATCAAAACATTCAACAACCTTTGTTGATTGATGATCAACATCCAAAGGATACATGCCCTTTAATCATTGAATATATCAATAATATTGATTCTTCATCAGTACAAATGGCAATAGTTCCTTCGCCTCAGTCTTTTGAGCAAGAACCACGAGATGCTCAACTTTAAAAATATTTAGCATTCTTTGAATTTTTTATTGTAGAATTGAATAAAAGGTATGATCTAAGGCCTAGATCAGGTCCTGGTAGACCTCCAAAATCTACCACGATAATGAAACCTACAATTAAAACCATTAAAACACAAACTCCAACACCTAGACTACAGAGTCATCCACTGAAACCTCTACATCTGATAAGACTATTTTGAGAACTTTTAATATTGAAAAGGAATTGGAAAGGGTCAAGATTCCTATACCTTTAGCTGAACTTTCCAAAAATCTTGGTTATGAAAATCAAGTATCTAAATGGATACCATATTCTAGTGTAGATGCTGAGGAGGATTTTATTAGTTTGCAGGATGAAAATCCCTTGGTTGTATTTGGCCCTAGTTCTGATATGATCGATGAAATTGTTCCACCATTTTATGTAACTTTAAAGGCTCATGACTTTCTTTTGTATAACTACATGCTATATTCTAGAGCTTCTCATAACCTTATGCCAAAGGTAATTATGGATTAGCTTCTGTTACAAGTTACTCATTCTTATCATGAACTATACACCTTTGATTCAAAGAAAGTACCATGCCTAGGATTGATCAAAGACCTAGTTGTGACCTTAGCTCAAATACCTATCAAGAGTATAGTTTTAGACATAGTTGTAACTAATATTCCTACCAATTTTGGCATGCCTCTATCTAGATCATGTTGTGCTAAATTTGGAGGATCACTTCAAATGGACATGTCTTTTTCTACTATTCCAGCCCATGGAGGTGAACATTTAAGGTTGTATAGGGAAGTCAAACTCCTTCATACTATTTGTAGGTCTGATCAAGCAACAAACCACCCTATCTGTGCAGTAGATTAGGATTTCAGTTTCTTTCAATTATCTTCACAAAATGAATCAAACACTCAACTTTCCATTGAAAATATAGTTTCCAATCCTAAAGTTGTAGAATCAGATATCTAGAAACTTTAATTTTATGGCTCTTGCTCAAAAGGAGCAAGAGAAAGAATTTTTTTAATTTAACCAAATAAAGAAAACATAACCGAGTCATCTAAAACTGAATTTGAGGTGACCAATAATGTGGCTGAGTATGAGGATTTTCTTCTTGGTATTGAGCTAGCTAGGAGTTTAAAGGTTTAAAACTTGAGTGCCTTCTTTGATTCTGAGTTTATAGTGAACCAGGTTAGAAATCTTTGCCAAAAAAAATACCCAAGGATTAGGTCCTATCGAAATGAATCTTCGAACAAAATTGAAAATTTCTTTCAAGGATTTAACATAACTACTATTCCCCAGAGATGAAAATATGCATGCTAACTCACTAGTTATATCAACAAGTTCTTTAAAAATCCCTCAGCCGGTATTGTTAGAATACCAAATTCAAGTTAAATATAGACCATCAATTCCTGATAACCTTAAACACTAGCAGATTTTTGAAGATGATGAACAATTAAAATCTTTTCTTCAAGTCATTAATGAATTCTCAAATATAAAAATTGAAGGAGATCAAAATGATATTGAAGAATTAAATCTACAAAATCCTGAAACTTCATTCAATCCTAAATTTTTTTATCATGATATCATCCAATTATCTAATAATTTTATTCCTAAAGAATTGGTTCCATTCGAAAGCCTATTTGATAATAATGATGTCTCTAAAAATCCCATGTTTAACCCACCTGAAGGAGAAATCGAATAATGGAATATTGGGACTTTAGATAATGTGAGAGATGTTAAATTGTCATCAACCTTACCTTCAGATGTAAAAGAAAAATACTTGAATCCTCTTAAAAATTACAAAGATTTTTTTGCCTGGTCTTATAATGAGTTAGAAACTTATGATACATATTTGATTGAGCATAAAATTCCTTTGAAACCAAAAGCAAAACCCTTTCAGCAAAATAATAAGAATCAATCCCATACTACTTTCAACCACTGAGAAAGAACTTAAAAAGCTACTTTATGCTCATATCATTGTGCCTTTAAGGTATTCTAATTGGGTAGCCAACCTAGTTCCCATCAAAAAGAAAAATGGCGAGATTAGTATATGTGTAGACTTCCAAAATCTGAACAAATCATCTTTACAGGATAATTATCCATTGCCCAAAATGGATCATCTACTTCAGAAAGTTTCAGGTGCTAATAAGATTTCTATGCTAGATGGATTTTCTGGTTACAACTAGATCATGGTAAGTCAAGCTGACCAAGACAAAATTTCTTTCACCACACCTTAGGGTACATTTATGTTTGCTAGAATGCCATTTGTGTTAACCAATGCTGGAGCCACTTTCCAGGGAGCCATGGATCTAGCATTTGTAGGTAAGACATCTGAATTTACTATCATTTATTTAGATGATTTAACTATTTTCTCTGATTCTAATGAAAATCATTTAAAACACTTGAGCAAGGTTTTTAAAAGGTGCAGGAAATTCGGCATATCCATCATTCCGAATAAATCCTTATTTGTTGTAAAGGAGGGGAAATTACTAGGTCATATAATCTCCAAGAAGGAAGTTATAATTGACCCAAAGAGAGTTGCAGCTATTCACACCCTATCTCTACCAAGGAATAAGAAAGAGATACAAAAATTCCTTGGAAAGATCAATTTTCTCAGAAGGCTCATCCCAAATTATGATGAGATAGTTAAAGATATAACATATATGCTGAAGAAAAACAATGAAGTGAAGTGCACAGTTCCTACTAGATATGATTTTGATCAGATCAAAAAGGGTATAACTGAGGCCCCCATATTAGTCAACCTTGATTATTCTTCACCTTTTAGCATATTTTATTTTGTGTCCGAGACAACCTTAGCTGTTGTACTTTTATGTAAGAACAAAAATGGTGATGACAAGCCTATTGCCTTGTTTTCCAAAGTTATGAGGGATGATGAAATTAGGTATGATATAATTGAAAAAAAAGCATATGCCTTAATTAAAACCCTCAAAACTTTTAGAACCTATGTCCTAAATTCACACTTTACAACTTATGTCCCTTGTCATATTGTTAAAAATGTTTTGACCCAGCTTGATACTGATGGAACAAGAGGGAGATGGATTGCTAAAATCCTTGAATTTGACCTTGAAATTAAAACCACAAAGCTAGTAAAAGGCCAACACCTAGCCAAATTGTTAGCTGAATCCAACTACAAGGTATTGGGAATAAATATGTTTTTTGAAATTTAATCAAGGGAGAATCCACAAGAACCTTCCTTAACATTCGGGGAGAATACACAAGAACCTTCCTTGATATCTGAGGAGAATCCACAAGAACCTCATCCTCTTAGGGAAGGGGAGAATCCACGAGAACCTCTTTCTTCAGATCAATCCATTCTTGTTCACATAGATCAGAAATATCTAATCTCTGATTATTTTTATGATATTATGCAGTTTCTTAGGGATTTTCAATGTCAAATTGATCTTAACTTGAAATAGTGCAAAACCCTGAAACTTAAAGCAGTAAAATATTGCATTATCAATGCTAATATATAATGGAATGACCCTATTAATATCCTTCTTCTTTGTTTAACTGGAAATGAAACAGAGGAAATTATAGATCAGTTCCATGCAGGGTTTTGTGGTGGACACTATGCCTGGAGAGAAACAACCTACAAAAATTTAAAAGCAGGTTTCTATTGGCCAACACTTTTCAAAGAAGTTGGAGCAAGAGTAAGAAGTTGCAAACCATGCCAATTATTTGCAGGAAAACAGAAACTGTTAACACTTCCTTTGGTCCCAGTATCTGTCCATGCTCCTTTTCTACAATGGGGGTTGGACTTTATAGGGGCAATTCATCCACATTCAAGCAATCAACACAAACAGATTTTAATCGCTACAGACTATTTCACCAAGTGTAGAAGCCATACGTGTTAAAAATGCAACCAATACTATTGTGATTAAATTTCTTGAAGAAAACATCCTATCAATATTTGGATGTCCTCAACAGATTGTTACAGATAATGCAACAACTTTCAGTAGTGTTAAAATGATTGAGTCCTGTCAAAAGTGTTCAATCCTTTTACACCATTCTACACCATAATATCCACATGGTAATGGGATAGCAGAGTCTTCCAACAAGAGCTTAGTTAAGGTCATTAAGAAGACTCTTGAAGACCATAAAAATAGTTGGGATAGCCATATAATCCATGCAATTTGGGCAAATAGAGTTTCTCCCAAGAGATCAACAAACAAGTCTCCTTTCCATTTAATTTATGGGAATGAAACAATTTTTATCTCTCATTTACCTTTACCTGTTATGAGATTCCTTCAGGAATCCTATGAAGAAAAAGATTATTTCTCAAGAAGGATTAATCAAATTATTGATTTCAATGAAGACAGGGATGAAATTTAGTATAAGCTAAGAAAATACCAAAACAAGATGAAATAACTCTTCAATAGAAAGGCTAGAGAAAGAAATTTCAAGAAAGGTGACCTAGTGCTTAGATGGGATACAAGGAGAGAATATAAAGGCAAGCATGAAATATTTGACAACCTTTGGTTTTGTCCATTAAACATTGCAAAATTCAAAGGGAACAATACATTCATCGTACAAAATTTGGAAGGAGAGTATTCCTCATAGTTAGTCAATGGGAGATACTTGAAACATTACATTCAATATTGATTTTTCATTCATTCACCATCTGTAAATATTTGGAGAGTTGATTTAATTTTTAAAAAAAATTGCAAGTGAGTATCTATTTCAGTAAAGTCTCCATAGCCCAAGGAGAAGGAACTTGGGTCTGCTTGTTCTCTACATCCCAAAGGGGGAAGTAGTCCCCAGCTGGAGCCGATCATGTTGTCACATTATCTAGTTTTGATAACTTAGTATTGTTAAGGGAAAAGTTCCCTTAGGGTCTTGGGATGATACCCTAGCATACTGAAAGTTGTCTATACAGAGAAACACACATTCCACACAGCCATTATGCTAGCATAAGCAAATTCTATGATAAGGGGCGTACCTGAGGTCCTACATTTGAGAAGGTCCTTCCAGGGTCCAAACCCTTCTTGGAGTTCCTTTTGCTCCTTTGACCTGCAAAACAACCAATTCAAGAAAGTACATCAGTATACAGACTAAACCTTATAAAGAAACCATCTTCATATTATAAAGAAAGATAGTTAGTTATGAAATACAACCATTCACATATGAATTCTAACATGAATATCACAAACATGAAGAAGATTTATATCAGGAACAAAAACACGTGTTTCTTTTATTATTGACAAATAAAGTATAGAAAAGAACAATTTCACCTGAGTCGTCCTTTCACAGGCTCCAAGCGGAGCCTTCCTCCGGATTTGTCCAGTCTCAAGCCTTTAACAAACTCCTTCCATTACTTGCTCCATGATATCACAAGTAGTAGATGGACATAAACGCGCAAGGAAACAAGGGTTTTCTGTAAAAATGGGGGAAGTGCAAGAGGCACAAGGATCTTCAGACTTGGTCAGGGAAATCTCAGCATAATAACCTTTCTCTCTCTTCTCTCCTCCCTTAGGCCTTCCCATTGAAGCCTTTTTATACTTCTCCCATAGTAGTTTTTTAGTTGGGAGTTGGTTGGGAACAGTTGGGCCACGGGCATTAACAGGTGATCAGCAAGTAAAACCCACAATCTCTGCCCGAAATTAAGGAGTTTTATATTTTTTTAAGTGTTTTAATACATATATGCGGGTTGGGTATATGCCTACCCGTGTATACAAGCATTTAACTCAGGGTAATGTCACGTATAAGGGATAAAACATTGTTTTTTAAATTTTTGGACCAGGTCTAGAAGGAGGGGTTGCCCTGGGCCATGAGTGCAGCATCACAAACCATAAGAGTGAGATTTGGAGCTATAACAGATGCCCCATAATATATGAGGTCAGAAGGGGGACATGATGGCCGAAATGTATTAAGCAAGTCGATGGAAAGGAAATTTGTCAAAAACCGAGAAGGACTTCACCAGAGTTCAGCCTGCCAAGCCACAAAAGGAGATCAGAAAGAAACACGGTTTGAGGCGGGCATACCCATGCTCAGAAAAATTAAAGCATGTCCGCATATCAAGTACAAGTGGATCCACTAAGTATACAAGTATAAATGACTGGAAAATACATAGTGGATCATTTGATCATGATCAAACAAGTACATGTCTGAATATCACATATAAGAATGTCAATGATACTAAAGGATGAACCGGATCACTGATATCAAGAACTGATCACAAAAAGTACCAACTGAACATGATGGAATAGGATGGTACTACACTACAAACTCAGGTGCCATCATATAGAACATTGCCATGACTGACTGTAACATATAAGGTGGAGTGGTATCAACTAGCAGTAAGAGTAGCAACTGTCAAGTGAACCAATGAATGCTGATACAACCTGAGGTCTTCACCGAATGCCGTGGTACATTTCTACACCATGGGAATAAATGATCTGAAGTCGACCATGTGAGAAATCATTTGATTACCGGTCATTGATGTATACCGTTAACAAATGTGAGACTACTCACCGATAATGATAATAAGCGTCAAGGTACCCAGTAGAATCCAACAAGTGTGAATAGATGAGCTGGAGTCGAACACCTGTAAGAATCTATCGATTAGGGGACAATGATGGTTTCCCATTGTCGATCACGAAGGATCTACCACTAATGACTGCAAACCCCAAGGTACTGCCAAATGGACTCTAGATCTTTGCCCTAGAGCAATGAGTCGGAGTCGATAGGGAAAGATCCGCTAGAAGGAAGGCATTAAGGCATCCTTCATCAATATAGCACGAGTGTAACCCATAGGCCAATAATGTGGAAGGAATCGGACAAAAGAGATGTAGTAACCCAACTGATCTGGCGTACACAAGATGTGGCTAGCGCACGACAGAAACCCTCTGAACCAACCAATAATGGAAGCTGACACAGAGGCGAGGTATCCACCAATAAGGTCAAATGGAAACCAAGGTACTGCACGAATCCCAATGTGTGATAATGTAAGCTGATGTCGAACACAAGGGAAACCACTCAGTCAAAGACCCATGATACTGATCAATGCTGAGCACAAGGTGACCTATCAATAATGAAAATAGGGCCAGGGTGCAGCTCTAGGCCTGTCCTCAGAGCAAGATGTCGTCGTCGATAAGGACAAGACCTGCCAGCAAGAAGTCAATGGAGACCTTCTCAAACTGGCACGAGAAAAGGACCAATATAACTGTTGTGATGATAGACATGATACTGACAACAAGGGATGGCTGACTGAAAAATGAGTCAAGAGACACCACAGAGAGGTTGACTCAGGCTAACTTCCCTTGAACAAAATCACGACTCAATGTGACTATGTGGCAGCATATGATGACTTTGTATAAGTTCGTCATGCAAGAGGCACGAACGAACCCTCCATATGATTGGAAGAGATAACCAATCGGGGAAGAATTGACTCAATAACAAGGTGAAGACGTACCTAATTCAAACTAAATCCCGCCCAAATGGAGGAGACTTTGCTTTGAGTGCTTTGTTCAAGGGCGACACGACTGACTCTAGCTGCCAATAATAAATGGAAATACTGTCCAGTTCCTGCTCTTTTTGGAATATTTAATTTTTTTTGTCTTTTTCTGTTAAGCTTGAAAAAGAATAAAGAATGCTATGGTATAGTGGAAAGAACGAGTGTCGGTGAAACAGATGTTCTAGTTCCTAGGAATGGAACATTCCTATGCTCAATGTAGGGAGGTGAAAACTGACACTCAAAGGTGTGTTCCTTCCATGGGTCAAGGTGTGTCAAGTTGCAGAGGTCAAAGATATGCAAGGTTGATTTTGCAGTCGTCATGGTCAAAAGTTGGCTTAAACACGAGTCCAAGTGAAGCCGGCTCTAGGCGAAAAGGTGCAAGTAGTAAACATGCAATGCAGTGGTACAACTCAACACAAAGGAGCCTCTAGGGTATAAGGCTAGAACGAAGTGAAGAAGCAAAGAGGAATGAGTCTTCAATGCATAAGTCATGGCGGGACTGCAGAGGACTCCCGAGCCTACTCAAATCAGAGCAGCATGGGCAACAAATGTCAGTGAAGTGCTAACTACGATGCCCATGTAAAGGATGGCTCTACCATCGTGTCATGATTTAAAGAATCGGCGAGTGAAAATGGCTTACGAACCATAACACGATGGGGTCGAACCTATGGCAGATGTATCGACAAATGGAGGCTAGTATGCATAATGCAACGGAAAAATGGTGTCCCTAACCTATATGCCAGTGAGAAAACGATACCTGCCATGACGGGTCAACAGTCATGGAACCGTCTCGAAACTGTCGAAAAAACATCCAAAATGTTCATTTTCACCATTTGAGTTTGAGAGCAAAGAATTGGAGCAAAAGGAGCAATCTTCCCATACGCTAAATTCAACCGTTCAGATTCTTCAAAAACCTCCAGGTAACTCTTATACTTATCTTGCAATCGATTGTGACTAGTTTTAAGACTTTTAATTAATGTTTTACCCCTGAATTTTTTGCCAAAAATTTCACCGCGGCGTATACACGTGTTGGTAATATGAAACCCACGTACATGCGGACCCTATACGCGATTGTGTGCACAGGGACCCACGTATACGCCGCGAACATTTTTAAACAAAAAACTAATGGTTGAAAATCATTTTTTCTTCAGGATGTCGGTCACCTGGAAAGAAAGAGAGCATGCCACGGTGGATGATGAAGTCATGAATGATCCTGATGCTTTGGATGCCCTATGGGGATGTGGTTTGCTTAAATTCTTCAAACTGCCGAATATGAAAGAAAACACACGTCTGCTTGAGATGCTCATTGATTACTGGAATATCGAGGAGGATGCCTTTATGATTGACCAGATGCCACTCAGGATAGAAGTGGAAGATATCTATTTCATCACTGGCCTTTCCCGAAGGGGAGAGGTAGTACATTCCTGGGGCAGGACACGGAGCAGTCTCTCGATTGAGGACTACATACAGATATATTTCCTGAGACATCCCAAGAAGGTGGGAAGTCAGATTTCCATCACACATGTGGCGCGTTTACCACTGAGGATAATCCTGTTCACCATAGCTCGAGTGAACGGGTCAGATTTTCTGCACCAGGATCGTGGCTAACCATGAGCGTGGCAGATGACTGTCTCACCACTGTATTCGATTGGTGTACTCCTCTTCTGGCCGGCATGAAGAGCCAACTCACTTCTATCAAGAGGGGGCAGACCAAAAACTTTGGATATGGGACTATTCTGTGTTCTTTCTTTTTTGAGAGGGTCCCCGCACTCCGCCCTAGGGTAGCAGTTTCCATCAGCACCCCACGAGATCCACGCATGGATCGGTGGGCTGACCTGATGAAATGTCTAGGGGCTGGGGATATCCCATGGACTGCATTTGATGATGACTTCTTTACATGGTGGGATTAGCAAATCATCGCCATAGATGACTACCCTTATGCTGGGTTGGATTTCCGAGGAGATCTCGATCTAGCATTACCACCGACCGCACCATGGGGCGAAATTGGTAAGTATTTTTTTATTTTATGATTTTTTTTTGGATTTTGAAAAATATAATGAATTTTGAAAAATATTTTTGATGGGATTCAAATGACTAATATGATGATCATGTTCCAGATATTGGGTCGGTATGACCAGATGGGTTCCCGTGGCATGGACGACGTGGCCGAGGAGCCGAAGAGGCAGCTGCTGATATAGAACGAATTCTACATAACGTTCAGTGACACTTGGCGAGACTGAGTCACCAAGTACTGATGGTTGCCGTAGAGGACCTTCCTGAGGATATGTAGCATCATGTGGTTGGCATGCCACGTGACTGGGTTCGCACCTTTCGGTGTGTGGCCAATGTGATAGTTGCCTACTTAGCCGCTCATCTTGAGCCTGGGCATTAAACATACCGGACATGATTATGGGCATTTGAATCCCAATTTTGTATATTTTTTGGACAAACACATGTACACTCGAGATGCTATATATATATATATATATATATATATATATATATATATATATATATATATATATATATATATATATATATATATATATACAGTTCAACTTTTTGATGCTTGATTTTATTGTGATGAATGATTGATGTGCCAGTCTAATGCTTGATTAGAGATAGAATCAGCTAACCAATTATGAGATCTTGGAATGTGAAAATAATTAATATAAGTAAATGATATTTGCAACAACCTCACCCTTAAATACTAGCGATATAAACATGGATCCCTTACCCAATAAATGTTATTTAATTGTGACACTATCAATTGTGAATCAAGATAAACTACCAACGACTCAATTCCATAAGAAATTACCTTGGATAGTAAATTAATGACGGCAGTATACTCAGCCATGTTGTTTGAAGTAGTACCAATGCATATGCCCCTTGATACCATCAATTCACCAGTTGGATAGTAGAGTACCCAAGCTGCGGAAGCGAGATTCCGAATGTGCCGACTAGCACCATCGGCAAACCAAAAATAGACCAAGTCATCCATCAACACCTGCCACAGCAGACCAAAAAGTGTTGATATCAAAAACTCTCGATGAAATATGTACAAATATACATAATTTACAAAGAAGCCATTGCCTAACTCCTACTTAAGCAAAGTACTTCTTTAGGTAAAGCTTGTTTTGGGGCTCTGCCAGCTTGTTTCCCTCAAAATCGATTAACTCATACAACCCTTTTTCTAAAACTCGTTTAATAATGAAAGGACCGCACCACATAGGCTTAAACTTTCCTGCCCCCAAGGTGTCCTTATCTTGGTCATAGAACAAGACAAGGTCGCCTTTAGAAAAGACTCGAGGACAGACAACTTTATTATACTGAGTTTTAACCCCTTTCTTATGAGCCTCACTCATCATGGTGGCATCTCGACGCTGCTCATCGAGGTGTTCCAAGTGAAGGAGGCACTCTTCGAGACTCGAAGTCTCTGGAAGGAGCTCAACAACTAACTTAAGAGATGGAATTTCACATTCAACCCGAAAGATAGATTCCAACCCATAAACCAACTGAAAAGGTTTAAAACCAGTAGCAGTCTTTACGGAAGTTTGGTATGCCCAAAGAGCCAGATACAACATAACGTGCCAATTGGACCAATTTTTGTCGATTGTCCGTTGCAAGATCGTCTTAAGATTTTTTTAACTGCCTCGACCTATCCATTAGCCTGAGGATAATAAGGAGACGAATGCTCCTACCAGAAACCCAATTTGAGAGCCAGTTCAAACATTAGTTGATTCTGGAAATGACTACCATGATCAGTGACAATCTCTCTCGGGATACCGAATCTTGAGATAAATCAGAACATTGCTGCCATGTCACTATCATTTTTATAAGTAGGCATGGCCTTGGCCCACTTCGTAAAGTAGTCTACAGCCACGATAATGCACCTGTGATTCACCACTGAAGGCGGATTACAAGTTGTAAAATTGATACCCGACTTAGTAAAGGGACCGACAGTGGCAACGGGAAAAAGAGGAGCTGGATTTGCGCGCATCTTTCGAGTATAGAATTGACAAGGGTGACAACATTTGACCACTTCAACACAATCTTCAAAGAGAGAAGGCCAAAAATAGCCGGAACGCAAGATGCGCTGGGCTGTAGCAAGCTCTGATAGATGAACACCACAAGCTCCACTGTGGCAGTCATTTAGCACTGAATCTGCTTCCTCTAAGGTTAAACATCGCTGAAGGATTGAATCAACCCCTCGACGGTATAATGTATCACCAATGATAACATAGTTTTTAGCCAGATGACGTAATTTTCGACGTTCATCCTTGGAGAAAGTAGAGGGAAACTTTAAAGTCTGGAGATAGATAATGATATCTCCATACCAAGGGTCGAGTGAAGAGATGAGGAATAAATGTTCGTCAGGAAAAATTTCCTCATAAACAGTATCCTCTCCACAAGGCAGCTCAAAAATTAGCTCAGTGAAAACCATGGATTTCTTAGACTTGGCAGACAAGAACTCGAGATCAAATTCTTGCAAAATAAATATCCATCAATTATATTTGCCCCCAATCACTCGCCTACTGAGGACAAATTGAAATGGATTGACCATTGCTAAGACAAAAGTTTTGCGTAGCAGGATATAATGAAGGAGCCATTGGACATCATGGACAGCTGCCAAAGCCAACTTCTCAACCAGAGAATAATGAAGTTCAGGACCTATTAAACCTCGGCTCAAATAATAAATCACATGCTCTATGAGAGCATCATCTTCCTGAATGAGAACCATACCAATGGTTGATTCTGCTGCAGCGAGATATAAAAGGAAGTCCCTACCATAATCCGGTGGACTCAAAAGCGAGGCAGAGACTAATGCCTTTTTCAAAGCATCAAACAACCACTGCACAAAGTCGTCCCATACAAATGAAACTCCTTTCTGTAGCAAACACATGAACCCTTTATTGATCTCGGCATAGTTCGCTATAAACCATCTTAAGAAATTAGCCTTCCTTTGAAGACTTTGAAGTTGTTGAACTGAGGACGGGGGAGGCAACTGAACTATTGCCTCAAACTTGAAGGGATCAACCCTAATCCCTTCATTTGACACAATGAACCCTAACAACCGACCAGACGTAACCGTGAAAATTCACTTGTTGGGATTCAACTAGATTTTATAAAATCAACAACATTGCTCGAAAACCATTCGAAGATGACTAGGGTGATCACTTCTCTTTCGAAAACGAGCAGCAAGATCGTCCAAGTATGCTTCGATGATATGTTTGATGTCGTGGAAAGCATATGACATGGCCGGCTGAAAAGTGGCTCCAGCATTTTTAAGAACTAAAGGCATCTTTCTATATGCAAAGGTACCCCAAGGACATATAAAGGTTGTCTTATGTTGATCTTCAGGACGGATAGAAATTTGATTATAACCAGAAAAACCATCCATGAAGGAAAAAATCTCATTACCCACACACTCGTCGATAATCTGATCAATGAATGGCGTGCGGTAATTATCTTTCAGACAAGCCTTGTTTAGGTCCCTAAAATCGATGCATACTCGGATTGTTCCTTGCTTTTTATCCTCTGGGACTAGATTAGAAACCCAATCCATAAGAGAAATAGGGTATATAAAACCCACCTTTAGCAGCTTCTCAACTTCAGCTTTAATTGTTGCTGCTTTCCTAGGGTTAACCGGTCAAATCCTTTAACGGACTGGTTTGGCATTTTCATATGTCTTGATCTCATGTTGAACTATAGAAGGATCAATGCCAGGCATTTCTTCATAAGACCAAGAAAATACATCTCGAAATTCCTTGAAAAGGTCGGTGTAAATTTAAATCTCTTCAGGGGAACATTCGATTCCAATGAAGAGGTTCTCGATCACGTTAGGGTCCCTAGAGATGTTCTTAGGTATCTTTTTTGAAATCACCGACATATTACCTTCGGCACGAAAGTGTGTTGGAGCCAAAGGATTTGATACCATACAAACATCACTAGTAAAGAGCTCGGAGAACCTAGATTCTACTTCCTGCAATGGAGGAAGAAGGTATGAATGATGGTGTAAGTCTTCCCGAGGTCGATTTATACCCATCATCACTTCGACGATTGATTCTTTAGAAGGTAAAACCGAATCTAAGTAGTCCAAGGCAGAGGTAGAATCAAGGCTCCAGGCCGAGGCCACATCACCATCTAACTCCTCTTTGAGAAAAGGAGTAGAGTGGTCATCTGCAGAGTTGAAGATAGACTGATATCTAAGCTCAGTTGCAGATATAGGGAATTCCATTCCATTTACTTGTCCTTCAACTAACATGGTCGTAGGTGAAGGCAAGGTCCAAGGGTTTGAAAAATAATGAGTTCGAAAGAACTCTTCTCGAGGAGACTCCTTAGATGATGAAACGACATTGATTCTAGTGATAGGAGAGGGAAGATCAAAAGTACCCATCAATGAGGAATACATTCCCACTCCTATATTCTCAGTATGTGGATGAGGGTTATCCACTAAGGGAATAGTAGAGTCAGAGATTGCTTGAGGATTGACTGCACAATAATCCAATTGATCAACCTTAACGATTTTCCCCTCATGAGGAAATCAAATGACACGAAACAGAGTCGAAAAAATGGCGTCCATTTCGTATACCCAGTTTCTTCCTAAGAGGAGATTGTAGTCTAGGTTAGCATCCATGAATTCTACTTCAATATTGACGACCTTCCCCCCAACACATATAGGAAAGGCCAAGACAATCCCATGCGGCTTATGAGAATGACCATCAAATGTAGTCAAGACGATAGGTGAAGGAATAGCCGAAGGCGATCCAATAGCCTTTGAGCATGATATCGACATTACGCACGTGGAAGCGTCTTCATCAATAACAGTACAAAAAATGTTAATTTTCTGGTACGTAGACTTTATTTGGAAAGACATATGATGAGGGAGTCACTTTTTGACATTTAACATGTCGAAAGTGAGCACTAAAGAGTTAGTTGGATCAACTGCCCCAATCACGGAAAGTAAAGCACTTCGTTGATCTGGACACGACTGGAGAACCTCTAAAGTGGACATGGCACACGGGCTCTGAGCCAGATCCTCAAAAATGGAGTAATTCTGGGTGGCCCTAGCATTAGGATTAATAGTTGCGCATTTAACGGAACCTTTCGGTATCTGTGGTATAGTCTCGATAGGGGGTCGCTCAATATGAAGGCCGGTATTTCCGGGAGCAGTCTTGTCCTTGGAAGTTTCAGCTTCATCGTAATCACATGACCAAGTAGCCACATGGACATTAGAACCCATCATGAAAACATTTGATGATTTTTCCCCTTCCTGGTTGCCCCGCGCGGAGGTTCTAGGGTTTGAACTCGCGCCAGCAAGGAGTTGCTGCCCTTGGGGAAAAGGGTTGGTTAACACAGCTTGAGAACTAGAAGTCCCTTGTTGCCCTAACAAGCGCTAAGCATCTTCAATCTTGGGGCGGAGGTGAGTTAAATGGTCTCCACTACACAACTTGCATGGAAACTTGACTTTCTTTCTAGACTCATTTCTACCACCAGCAACATTATTGCCGGATTTATTTGCGTCAGCCTTCCCATCCTGGTTCTTTTTCTTACCTCGTCCTTTCTTTTTCCCATTGGAATTTTGATTTCCTTTGGGGTTATTAGATTGGACGGCATTAATCAAAGAGGTTTGGGAAGCCGGAGGGTTAGATGATGTGACTTGGTTGTTAGGAGCAGTTTGCGGAGACAATAGCTACAATTGGCTCAACAAGTTCACCGCATTTGTGTCTACCAACCCAACAATACCATCTACATGGGGACCTGGCTTCGACTTGGCTACGTCAACCTTAGACCCAGGAGCATCTGGAAATTATTTTTGTAGGATCCCAGACTGAGAGTAGATCAATTCTAATTGCTGGGACCTAAAAATGGCTTTCTCCTCAGAATAGACTCCAGACATGGAGACATCCTTAGAGATGTCGGGTTGTAAAGATTTCAAAAACCATTCGAGATGGTACTCCGGAGGGATTTCAGCTTTAATGAGCCTCTTTCTCTGTCTCCATTCCTGAATATGGTCAAAAATGTGAGTTGCCTTATCCTGACGAAAAGTGGCCAGAAGTTCAGTTCCGGCATCATAACGGACAAACAACTGGAAATGATTTAAGAAAATATTAGCTAAGTCAGCGAAAGATGTAAAGCTTCCCCCTGGCAACTCTATATACCATTTGGCCGCATTACCAGTCAAGGTGCGTTGAAAAAGTCTCAACCTAATTGAGTCATCAATAAGGGAGTTTGATGAGCACCACATATGGAATATGGTTACATGGTCGCCTGGGTCTTCACCGCTCTTCCCTTCGAATTTTGGAATGTCCAAAGGGAGTTTGGTTGGGACCAGAGGCCAGGTCGGATTGTATTTGATTGGATTGATTGTTAACTTAGTGAGATCTGGCAAGTTCAAAGTTGCCAGAAATAGAAGCCTAGGAGGACCTTGGGGATTCCACCCAGACTGAGTGGAGCTCCCAAAGTTCTGAAAAGATTGGCCTGGATTTTGGAAGGCACCAGGCTGCCTAAAGTAACCAGCAGAACTGGCTGAACCAAAAGGCAAGCCTTGTGATCCAACAAAATTTGAAGTTTGACCAACTCCGGCTGCAAAGCCTCCATAACCAGCAAAGCTTCCTCCTAAAGGATTATAAGGAGTTGATAACCCCTGATATGGATTCCAAGCTAAAGCTAAGGAAGGAATACTTTGAAACGAACTAACTATGGAGTACGGCCTATTCCCTTGTTGGCTGAAAAATAAATTCCCAGTTCCCATGCCACTAACCACAGGGTTAGTCCAACCTTGGAAAGGATTGTTGCTTTGTCCTATAGAAGAAAAAGGCATAGATCCTACTGTCGGGTTGGAATGTGGTATATGACCACTTCCGAAAGGAAAACCTTGGAATGAATCCGATCGACCCATCATGGATGTGGCAGCACTAAACAGAACTGATGGAATACCCTATGAATGGATGCCAAATGGGAAGAATCCAGAACTAAAAGCATTGGTTTGGGAATTTCCACTCATGGATGGAATGGAGGTAGACCCAACTAAAGATGTGCTAGAAAAAGACCCAAAAAAAGAAGCCGAGGAGATGGAAATCATTCCTCCCCCTTGTACTGATGTTGGAGTCTGCATAGTTGTAGCACTTGTAGTAGAATCCATGCTTCCAGTAGTGGTCGTTGACAGTAAGCGCGTAATGTGACCTGGACTTGATGGTATATGCGTCGAAGTCCTAACATATTGTAATACTTCCGGATGGCCAGATGGTAGGGGATAATTTGGAGCCGCTAACAACTCTGAGAGTTCTTCTACCTCTATGTTATTCTCTATTTGAAAGAGAACTCGAGAAAGAACTGGAGTGTTCCTCTCTTGTTCTGCGGAAGTGCCAGGCCTTGCTTGAACACTAATGCCCCCGAGAGGAGGATCAATCCCCGATGTGTCAGCTATCGTGGGATGAAACCCACCAGTAGTATTACCTCTGCACCTTCTAGGAGAAGGCTCTAAACTTGGTGGTGAAAGACCACGAAGTCTTCGAGACCATCTAGGTGATCGGTCAGCCACTTTGAATTTTTTGTTAAGATCTAACTAAAGACTCAAAAAATTGAAAGCTAGGCCAACTAAGAGCACAGATCACACACTATAAAGTCCCTAAAGATATCAGCCAGTCAAACAACTTCCAAGTATTTCTGCTCCGGGTGATTAGGACCGGACACCAAAATACAAGAAAGTGAATTAAGGGGCCTTCCGAAGATAGTCTGGGATAATGATGGCCCAGTCCTATCAGCGAAGGTAACAGAGGAAGTTACGCTGACCTCCTAACAACAGCCTGCACCGGTGCAAGCCCCCAACATTCACAAGGGTGCCCTCCAGTAGTACCATTGAGAGTGATGCAACGTCAACCTCAGGTGCCATGGGATTCCCCTCTGTAGCCACCTGTGTAGATCCCTAGGAGTAGCAACTATGGATACCAACTCGTCGTAGAAGCCAGGCGGAACAGTCGTGAGGTAAGTTCGGACAAGTAGGAGAGGGGGTATCTCTCTTCCCTGTCTTCACAGACCCTCGTGCTTAACTCCTAGATCCGGAGCTTTCCTGGTCTTCCTAAGGCTATTGGATTTTCACCCACTATTCAGACTCCTATGTTTGACAGTTTAAATGGCCTTGGAGAGTTAACTCTCCACTCGCCTAATCCAAAGCCCTAAAATCGTAAAAATTGTTGGTGTATCTAACTTGATAATAAAAAGTCTTAGTGAATCTTAATTAGTGCTTGATTCTAAGATAGGCTATTCTTTAAGTCACGAGATAAGCGGAAGTGAAACTAGTGGTGTTTTGACGCAAAAGAAATTAATAAAAACCAAACTACATGCAAATGCACTTGTTTTCATTTTTCGATGAAAAGAAACTTCTACAGGGTTCAGAGGAACTTCAAATAAAACAAATTTTTCTTTTCTTTTCGTTAATTCAAGCTTCACACTCAAAAAAGTTAACAAAGCTATGGATGCCTAAAAAGATGTGCAAATCTATCCTAATGCAACAAGTATATGCTGATGCAAGACTCAAAACTACTCTTAAATCAAGAAATGAAAGTTGCTTGCTTATCAATTTTTATTTTTCCACTTAAAATGTTTAGATGGAATATGAGATGCTACCATTCATTTCGTCTAAACACTAAAAACAAGTTTCAAGAAAAAAAAAATCACCTTCATTCACTAAAAGGAAACCAACTCAAAACAAAGTTCAAGAAAGCAAAACCAAGTTTTTCAAAAAGTTTTCTTCAAAAGCAAAAACAAAAATGTCTTTTAAAAAATGCTCTCAACAAGAGTGAAACTTTATGATTGAAGAATAGGCAACAACACTTTTGCAAGTTGACAACACACAATGGATGAAAACTCAACAAAAATAAATGTGTTTAAAGATGCTCTTAACAATCAAAAGTAGCAATGAAAGCTTTGGCAAAAAAGACCAAAAGATTGAAAAGATAAATTTCAAGAAAGTGTCAATCAACAACTTTCATGAAACAAAAAGTGGATGGTCACAAGAAAGCGATTTTGTCAAGCAAACAAAAAGTCACCAAAAACAATATTTAACACAAAGATTGAGATCAATCTTCCTTCCCTGATGAATCAGAGCAGCCAAGATTCCCAACAACAAATCTTGCGTGCTTAAGCGAAAAACGATGACGCTTGCAAAAACAAAAACAAGACCAACATTTCTTACAATAAGAGAGAATTTGGAATCAAATTCTTGCTGTAAAACTAACAACTGACACTAGAAAGTGACTGTTTAAGACTGAATCAAACCAGTAGAGAGACCTTCAGAACAAAAAGATTTAAAAAATCTTGAAAATTGCAAGATATACGTGACTGTACTGATGTACAGATTATGTGTATACACGACTGCGCCTAAGGAAACCTGCGTATACGCCGGTTAACTTAAGGAAACATGCGTATATACGCTTCTGTAAGCAAGAAAAAATAAAAAACAGACTAAAGAAACTGACCAAACTTACAATTCAAGAACAGACCACACAGCAACAGCAAGCAAACAGGCAGCTGAGCCCTGATTGGCTTGAACACACCCAAACTAGGAACAACAATGATGTTGTCCCCAGCTAAGTCGCCAATTCTGTTAAAGGAAAAGTTCCCCTAGGGTCTTGGGCTGATACCCTAGCAGACTGAAAGTTGTCTATACAGAGAAACACACATTCCACATAGCCATTATGCTAGCATAAGCAATTACTATGATAAGGGGCGTACCTGAGGTCCTACGTTTGACAAGGTCCTTCTAGGGTCAAAACCCTTCTTGGAGTTCCTTTTGCTCCTTTGACCTGCAAAACAACCAATTCAAGAAAGTACAACAGTATATGGACTAAACAATATAAAGAAACCATCTTCATATTATAAAGAAAGGTAGTTAGTTATGAAATTTAAACAACCATTCACATATGAATTCTAACATGAATATCACAAACATGAAGAAGATTTATATCAAAAACAAAGACATGTGTTTCTTTTATTATAGTCAAATAAAGTACAGAAAAGAACAATTTCACCTGAGTCATCCTTTTGCAGGCTCCAAGCGAAGCCTTCCTCCAGACTTGCTCCATGATATCACAAGTAGTAGATGGACATCAACACACAAGGAAACAAGGGTTTCCTGTAAAAATGGGGGAAGTGCAGGAGGCACAAGGATCTTCAGACCTGGTCAGGGAAATCTCAGCATAATAACCTTTCTCTCTCTTCTCTCATCCCTGTTGTTGGGAAAAGTATCCAATACGGAATGACCCTATCCCACTCTAAGGGTGATAGTACCTCAGCAAAAACTGAATGCAAAGCTATTCAAGATTACTTCTTTATGAGATGAGAGAGAGAAGAGAAAAGGGATCCACTAACCGTTATCTTCCGCTAATGGTTGATCCAATCTTCCCTCTTGCTGCTTGCTCCTAGCTCCTTGCTCTTTCACCGGCCCAGCTACACAAAGATCCTGTAAAAGCACAAAGAAAGGAAACCACAAGACGCATACATCCATAACTGATTCAAGGATTAGAATAAATCAAATATACAAGCATCAATTCACCATAGAGACACATGCATATAGAAGAACCTCAAATACTTTATTAATAGAAGAAGTAAAGTTCTGAGAGTGTTACAACCATAATAGGCCCAATCCAGCAACACCTCCCAGCAGAAAGAAATCTCCTCTTCACCTCCTTCAAAGCAATCACCCAATAGTTCTATGCACAAACCAACAGCACTTCCTTACATTCACAAGATTCCAGCCTCCTTAGACCTCATGAGAGAGCTCTATATATAGGAGATTTGGAGAAAGGATGAGTCAGCTTGAGGCTGGCATGAAGCTGACTAGTGTCCTCTCCCACTTCAGTTATACTTCAGTTCTTGAGTCCACTTGGAGTTTCTTGCTTCCACTTGGAGATCTAGATCCTCTTACTCATCACAAGGCGAATTCCCTGATCCAAGTGTCATTTTGGAAGCTTCCTGGGCATTTGACACCTTGCAGAATGACTGTGCCACTTGGCCAATCTCGCCCAGCGCAGGTAGCCTTCATTGCTTTTGACATTCAGCGCAGGTACAGAGTGGAGCAGTTGACATTCAGCGTAGATGCTCAGTGGAGCAGCTGACATGATCCAGAAATAGCTTGTTTTTGAGTGTTTTCAGGTGGAGAACTGATTTTCAGTGCTGTGGTTTGCTGACCTTGTTCCTCTAGGGGTAGGAACAACATGTTTAGGGACTTTGGATCCCTCAGATTATCGACATTTCATGCTTCATGCTGTAAGGCACAAAAATGTCTATAACAGTTGCCCCCTAAAGTATGAGGTCGTTTATCGGGTGAAATGCTTTATCAGGAGGATCCGAAGTTCATTCAATCGCTGAGAGGTGCCCTGTAATAAAATACAATACAATACATTATTTTTTTCATTCTGCTTTCATGATCTAGCTGAGGCGGGCATTCCCATGCTCATCTTTATAAATTCATTTTGGTACATAGAACAGACGATCGTCTGATGGTAGACTGATAATTCTCTGCTGAAATTATCATCCTTTGAGTAGGATGATCATCTGTTGCAATGATGTACATAACAAATGTCTTTATATCCTGAATATATATATCGCAGCCCGGATGGATGAAACTAGATCCGGGGTCTTCAAACTCGTTCGATCTTCACTCTAAGTACAAGTCGATCCATGTGAGAATTGCGCTGAAGTCGAACATGCAAAGACATCGCTTGATTACCGGTCAATAATGTAAACCGTTAAAAAGCGCGAGAGGAATCACCAATAATGACAATGACCCTCAAGGTACTGCAGTGCAATTCACGTGGTGTGAATAAAGGACTTGGCGTCGAACACCACGCAAAATCTTCTGGTCGAAGGTCATTAATGTATACCTGTCGCCGGAAGTGAGAAACTTGCCATTGAGGCATGCAAGCTTCAAAGTACTGGGGGGTTTGTTCCTAGATCAACTTCTTGGATCATGAGCTGAAGTCGACAAGAAGCGATCCGTCAAAGGAGGGCCTTAATGAATCCCACATCAGTGACACGGAACGGAGCTAATGATTTTAGTGGAGGTGAAAACAATCTGTGAAATATGATTCAGGGTGGCGATCATGGGTGGATGAAGGATAATGTATGGCAGTGGATGGGACATGGTTGACTCTTTCTGAACACATCTCTTGAACATATAACGACACTGATGTGATGGATCGGTAGCATTACCCCAAATGTGGATGGTTTGGCGAGGACCATGGTGATGAGACCGGTGAATGAAACAACCCAACCCGATGTGATACGGAGGACAAAGTGTCATGTTCAAGAGCGACTTGCTACCATTAAAGCTTTGAGGTTCTCCCAATTTTTCCCCAGTCATTTCTGACTAGTACCTCTTTATTTTTGTCAAGCTTGAGGAGGATAACATATGCTTGTTCTATAACCTGCCCTTCGGGCAAGCCCATCGCTATGTTTTAACGAGCTTAGCGATAGGGAAACTCGTTCTCGTCTAAAGACAAGTTTGTCGCTATTTAATCATTTTAACGAGTCTAACGACAAGGAAAACTCGGTCCTTTTCATTTTTAGAGAGTCTGAAAAGGTACAGAAAGTTAACTCCAAAATTCCTTTTTCGTCATCTAATCCCTTAAGTCCGAAAAAGTATAAAACAATACAGAAGGGATGAGTTTTCGATTACTTTAACGAGCCGAATAAAACAAGCGCTCGACCTTTTTGTGTAATAATCCCTCAGGTCCAAAAAGATTAAAATCTAGAGGAGGGATAGCTCTTCCGGTCACTTTAACGAGCTGGAAGGCCAAAACTCGGCAAACTTTTCATATTTTACGAGTCATGAGAAAAGAGCTCAAAGAAGACTCGTCTTTTGAGGAACGAGTGATAAACAGGGATAGCAGCGGATTCCAGGTACAGGTTGGAATTTTCCAATCACGGCAGTGTCACAAGGATGGCTAAGTGAAATCACTCTTCGCAGCTGTTCCTCAAAATGGGTAAACAATCATATGGAGGTGAACGATTGGCCAAATGGAATGGAGGTGGCAGGTGCAAAACACGACCAAGGCTTTTTATCGCTAATAAATTTACGATCATAATGGTTATTTACCGAGATGGGTTCATTTTTTAATGAGCTTGAATGCGCCAAAACACTGCTCAAAAGCTTATGTTTATTTTTTAATGAGCATGAACTATGACGCTAAAACTGCTCGGATCTCGCTTTTCTATTTTTTAACGAGCATAAATTCCGCGGTAAAACTGCTCGAATTATATGGTCGAAATTTTGATTTTTTACCATTACTAGCTTTTCTCTCTTCAAATATAGTACTGCTTTTTCAATTGCTGCAACAAACTTTGTTAGAAATGAATAATATTTGCATGAAAATGAGATTATAACCCTAATATTTCACTTTAAACTGTGTAAAAAGCCATTAAAAGGTGTTTTTACCTCTCATTTACCATTTCATTTGCATTTGGTTTGTTGGAGCTCTGGCGGTGCCTCTTCCCCCTTGATTTTCACCAGCTGATTCCGGGAGATTCTGCGGACGATTTTCGGTGCCGTCTGGACCAGGTAGGAGCTAAACCCTAGCTCTTTCTTTTCATGGTTTTCTTTTCCTGTTTTTTGCCTGTTTTCTGGTCTTTCTGAGCCCCTGGGGTTTTGCCAGGGCGCCCTAGGATCAGCGCATGTTTCCCTTTCGAAACCTGCGCTGAAGGTCAAGCTGCCTTAAGGCAGCCTGACCCTCAGCGCAAGTGGGAGACTTCCTGCCTGCACTGGGCTCAAAAAGACTGAGCTTTACGGTTATTTTTGATGAATTTTTCGCCAGTTTTTCATCAAATCAGGAATTCACTCTTTCTCTTGTTTGCTTTGCAGGGAACCTTGAACAAAATGTCCCTTACATGGCGAGAACGAGAACATGAAGAGGAGGACATGATTGCCCTCCATGACCCGGTCACGGTGAACGCGCTGCGGAACTGTGGCCTGCTGAAGTTCTTCCGTATCTCTAGCATGAGAGCACAGATTTCTTTACTGCAGTATATGCTTGATGCTTGGGATCCTGTTAACCAAGTGTTCCAGATTAGGGGGAAGACCATCCCCTTGACTATAGAGGACATGTACTTCTTGACTGGGTTGTCAAGACGAGGTGCCCTCATTTCCTTATCAGGTACGGCCCGAGGGACTGATTCCACCAGAGATTATGTCCGCCAGTATTGCAGGGAAGGTTCTCAGCCGAGCAGAGACGGCAAGATTGTTATCCGTGAGATTACTGATCGGGCTCTCAGGTCCATTCTGTTCACTATTGGTAGGATGGCCGGCAGCGCAGCTTTACATGTTGCCAACAGGTCTTATATGCAGCACGCCTTGGAGTGTCTCCAACCAAAAGTATTCAACTGGTGTGATGCAGTACTTGTTCAGATGAAAAGTCAATTGACCAAGGTAAAGGACGGGAAGCTGAAGAACTTTGGATTTGGTTCTATTCTGACTGCCTTCGCCTTGGAGAAAATCCCACTGATGCAGCCTCAGTACATCATACTTGACTTGCCTTGTCCGACCGAGCCACGCATGCAGAGGTGGGTTGACCACATGTCTAGGCATGCAGGTCAACCTCAGATTACTTTTACTGAGGCCTTCTTTAGGTGGTTCGAGCGTCAGGAGATGGCGTTTTCTGAGTATCCAAATGTGGGTATGGATTTCCGAGGTGATCCGGATTTGGTGCTACCGGATGGCGAGCAGTGGGGTGCCATTGGTAAACTCTTTGACCATATTACTGTTTATTGTTCTTACTCATAATGTTGTTGTGCTTTATTCTATCAAGACTTTTAATTGTACTCTTGGGTGCATGCAGATATTGGTCCTGTTCGTCCAGCAGTTCGTCCGAGATCGCCAGCTGCTGCCCCGGCAGGGGAGCCTGCTAGGAGAGTTGTTATTCGCGATCTTGACGACACCGAGACCCTTACAGCTGTGCAGGAGCAGGTTGAGAGCCTTACTCGTGGCCTTCCGGATGTACAGATTGACGAGTTACCTTTACAGATGCAGCGGCATACCATTGGTGTGCCTAGACGATGGACTCATCTCTTGCGCATGATTGCACAGGCCGTGACGTACTATCATGAGCACCACTAGGCTAGGGTGCCCCCTAGCATCTTTTTGAGTTCTTAGTTCATATGACCAATTTTGTCTTGGTTACAGAACATTATGTATGAACTTATATAAACAGCTTATATATTTTGATTTTCGGGTTTTATTCTGGTTGATTTACGTGATCCATATGTACAATTTTTGGTGATGTGTCCCTTTTTTATAAATGTTGCAAATGTCTATCTAACACATAGTTCGCTAATGAGTCAGTTAATGTGTTTAAGTTTCTTGAAATATGTTGATATTGAATTGAATCAAATCGTCTTTCCAAGATCTTAACCCTTAGGAACATGCGATAAATAGCTGGATTGCGAACAGAATATATACCATTGAGTTGCAGTATTACGAGCTGTGAGTCTAGCCTGACAATTAGTCGGCGTATGCCACGTGTGATGGCATCAGAGAGTAGTTCTATCAACGCGATATACTCAGCGATGTTATTCGTTGATTGCCCAATACATACACCTCTGAAACTTACTAACTCGTCGCTTGGATCAAAAATGGCCCAGGCTGCGGAGGACAGGTTCCGCGAACTACGACTCGCTCCGTCGGCATATCCAACACATGTCTCCAGAAGGTTCGACATATGCAACGGAAAAAAGGTGGATCACTCGACCAGAACAAACACTTTAGCGAAAACAAAATACAACAAAAGCATGCAGGTTACTATTTAAGCATAGTAACGCTTGAGGTACAACCCGTTGCGGGGCTGCGCCAGTGGAATTCCATCGTAATCCATTAACTCGTAGGCTCCTTTTGCTAACACCCTTTTAACAATATAGGGGCCCATCCATAAGGACTTGAATTTACCTGCTCCCAATTTATCGGATTCTTGGTCATAAAGCAAGACCAAATCACCTTCTGAGAAGACACGGGGTTTGACATTTTTGTCAAACTGAGCCTTGACTCGTTTCTTATGAGCTTTGTTAGCCAAAGCGGCGTCACGACGGGTTTCATCCAACTGGATTAATTCCAAGAAACGAGCCTCTTCTTCTGAGGTTCCGGGGAGAAGATCAATTGCGAGTTTAAGCGACGAAATTTCGCACTGGATCGGTAAGACTGCTTCCAGGCCATACACCAATTGAAAAGGTGTGAACCCGGTTGCGTTCTTTACCGACGTTCGGTAGGCCCACAAGGCTGAGTACAGGATTAGGTGCCACCTTCTTTTGTGAACCCCGATCATCCTTTGCAACATACGCTTCAGGACTTTGTTGATTTCCTCAACTTGTCCGTTGGCTTGCGGATAATATGGGGTAGAGCTGTTGTGAGATAGCCCTAGCTTGGCAGCTAATTCGACCATCATGTGGTTGCGAAAATGCGACCCATGATCTGTAACTATAGCCTGTGGTACGCCGAACCTGGCGACTACATGATTAAAAAAGAAAAGGGCGGCTGTTTCACCAGTGTTATCCAATGTAGGCATCGCCTCGGCCCATTTGGTAAAATAGTCAACAGCGACTATAATATACCCATGCCCCCTGGTCGAGGTGGGGTTACATTGCATGAAATCGATGCCCCACTTGGCGAAGGGCCCAACAGCAACTATCGGCTGTAAAGGTGCGGGTGGTCGTCTGGTTTTGCTATCAAAGATTTGACAAGCATGGCAACTTCTGACTGCGGTTATGCAATCTTTGAACATGGTTGGCCAGAAGTATCCTGCTCGTAAGATTCTTTGTGCTGTTGCATATCCAGACTGATGCCCCCCACACGCGCCTGAATGACAATCATTCAGGGCTTTTTCGGCCTCCTCATGGGTAAGGCACCTCCTCAGAACTGTATCGACACCACGACGGTAAAGTGTATCACCGACGATCATGTAGTCTTTTGCTTGGTATCGTATACGTTTTTGTTCGGAGCGAGAGGTGTTAGGCCTGAACTTTTGGGTTTGGAGATAAACTATGATATCTCCATACCACTCATCGCTTACAGATATCAGAAACAAACTTTCTTCCATGATTGACTCTTCCGATGTTTCATCATTGGACGATGATGGGAGATCGCACAATAATTCTGCGAAAACTAGGGCCTTCTTTGATTTGGATTTTACAAATTCCAGATCAAACTCTTGAAGGATCGCTATCCATTTTGAATATTTGCCCCCCAGCAACTGTCGCGACAGTATATAAGTCATGGGGTTGCAATCTGACAGAATGGTAGTTTTCCGAAAGAGGACATAATGTCGAAACCTTTGAATCGCTTGAACAGCTGCAAGCGCTAGTTTTTCAACATAAGAATATTTGCTTTCTGTATCGTTTAAGTTTTTACTTAAATAATAGATAGGATGTTCTATTCCATCGACTTCTTGAACTAAAAACATCGCAATGGTCGTATCTGCTGCAGCTAGATACAGGTTAAAATCTCTTTGATAGTCCGGGGCGTACATTAATGATGCTTTTACTAGACAATCTTTCAGAGCATCAAAAGAAGCTTGCGCCACCTGGTCCCAGACAAAAGGTACATCCTTTTTCAATAGACGAGTATAACCCTTAGCAAGTTCTGCGTAATTTGGAACGAACCTCCTCAGAAAGTTTGCTTTCCCTTGGAGTTTCTGAATCTGAAGCAAATTTGAAGGTGGAGGCAAATTAATGATTGCTTGAACCTTGCAGGGGTCGAGACGAATCCCATCCTTAGAGACTACAAAGCCAAGTAAACGACCAGAACCGACGCAAAACACACATTTGTGCGGATTGAGTCTTATCTTGTAGTGTCGACAACGTAGAAATATCGCTCTTAAATGCTGCGGATGATCAGTCCACTTTCGCGAATGAGCTGGAAGATCGTCGAGATAAGGTTGAACAATGTTCTTGATGTCATGGAAGGCATAATTCATCGCCCTCTGAAACGTCGCCCCTGCATTCTTTAAACCAAAGGGTAATTTTCGATAAGCGAATGTGCCCCACAGACAAATAAATGCAGTCTTTGACTGGTCCTGTGGGCGGATATTTATTTGATTATACCCGGAAAATCCATCCATAAATGAAAAGATTTCACATCCGGCGCATTCATCAATTATCTGGTCGATGAAGGGTGTAGGGTAGTTGTCCTTCAGACAAGCTTGGTTTACATCCCTATAATCAACACACACTCTAATCGTCCCTTGTTTTTTCATAACAGGGACAATATTCGATACCCAATCGGTTAGAGGAACCGGGTAGATGAATCCAGCATGGAGGAGTTTTTCAACTTCCGCCTTAATGGCAGCGGCTTTCTTTGGGTGCACCTGCCGAAGCCGTTGCCTTACTGGTTTGACATCAGGATACATTTTAATTTCATGTTCAACGATACTCGAGTCAATGCCTAGCATTTCATCATATGACCAAGCAAAGACATCTCTAAATTCGCGAAAAAGAGCGTTATATATTTCCAGTTCTGAAGGGGAACAACCTTTGCCGACATAAATATTCTCTACAACACCTGTTTCAGTCGAGATATTTATGGCTATAGTCTCTTCAATATTGGATAGGTTTCGCTCGGAATCCACCGTATTTACAGTATTCGTTAGGAACTCAAATACTGAAGGGTGATAAAGGTCTCTTTGAGTATCTTCTTCATATCCCGGAAGAAGGGAACGATGGTGGTGATCATTCCATGGTGCCCCCTCAATCATCATTGATTGTAAGATTCCTTCTTCAGTCCCATGTACTTTCGACCAAGGATCTAATGGGGTTCCATATTCTCTAGATCTATCTAACCAAACGCTTGACGAGCGTTGATTTGGGCTCGGCTCCCATGCTTGAAACATTGATTGCTACAATATTTCTAAAGGGCTTGGGGGCAAAACCATTGAATGATCCATGTTGACCTTCGTGGAAGATATCATGTTGCAGGTCGCTACAAACGGTACATTTCCTATATAAATAGGAGGTGGTAGCGCGAAAGTTCCCATCAATGTGGGGTCTTTCAATAATCCTACTCCGATATCTTGAATTGAATGGTTGCTCTCATGGATCATGGGAATGCTTCCTGTAACTTGTGAACCATTAGGGAGGAAATTCTGTTGGTCGATGATCGTAATCCCTCCTTCAAACGGGAATGCGATCTTCCTAAAATAAGTCGACACGACAGCTGCCATGGCATAAATCCATGGTCTACCCAGTAGGATGTTATAGTCTAGATTTCCATCAATGACTTCTACATCAATTTCTACTGTTTTTCCTCCTAGTTCAACTTTCAAGTTATTAAGGATACCGTAAGGGGTATAAGTCCTTCCGTCGAAGGCTTTTAATGTCGTCGAAGATCGCGACAAGGTTGGAGATCCTAAGGTTTTCCAGCAACTCATTGACATAATACATGTCGAGGCTCCCTCATCAATTATCGTTCTGTGAACTGTTTTGTTGAGTGCTTTCACTTGAATAAGGAAAGCTAGCTGAGCTGGTAACTGAGGATCATATCCCTTGTGATCAAAGGATACTAGATTGGAATCCTTAGGATCAACCCCACCAATTGCCGATAACAATGCCTGCCTTTGGGTTGGACAATTTTGTAGCACTTCAAGAGTCGACATAGCGGATGGCGATTGGGCCAAATCTTCCACTATATTATAATGCTGCACCGCTCTGGCGCGAGGATTAAATGTCGACTTATGTACTACACCCTTTGGTGGTTTTATTGTTAATTCAGGGATGGTGGGCGTTACAACTTCTGTCGAAGTTGTTGCCGAACTACTTGGTTGATCTTTACCTTTTTCGTTCGACACCTGAGGATTCCCATAATCTTTGTTCCTTGTCAAAATCAAAGCATCATTCTGCTGTTTCGAAACCGACAACATAAGGACTTGCGACGGGGAAGCATTTCCATTATCAACCAGATTTTGACCTGGGTTGGGAAACGGATCAGTTAACACAGCTGATGTTTGAGAACTTTTAAAGAACCTCTTTAACTCAGCTTTGAATGGGCAATTCTTTGTGGTATGATCCTTATCATCACATATTAGACATGGATAATTTTGTTTCCCTTTGCCAGGAGGGTTTGAAGAATCTTTTCCAGGGGATGACTCACCCTGTTTCTTCTTCTTCCCTTTGTTTTGTTTTTTCTTGCTTCCTGGTTGATTGGTTTCTTTGCCCTTATCTTCCGATACGGAATTTACTTCCGAAGCAAGAATTTCTTCTTTTGCATTTTGATCCGAATTCTTACGGGCTTTATTTGACGAAGCCTTTATCGATTTCGCGTTTGCTGTGCCAATCACGCCATCACCGGCATGAGAGTCACTATTTGATTTAGGAGGGGGAGGAATTGAAAACTCTGGTCTAGGGGCGTCAGGTATTTTGTCATAGAGTGTGCCGGACTGAGTATAAACTAAGTCCAAATATTGTGCACGAGCAATCACTTGCTCCTCTGTTACGACTCCCCCCTTGGCCACATCTTCCGTAATAGCCGGAAGTAACGACTTTATAAACCATTCAGCTAATAGCTGATCGGGAACATATGTTTTCACCATCCTACGACGACGACGCCACTCATGTATATGATCAGATATATGGGTAGCAGTTGTCTGTTTGAAGTTGGTTAATATTTCTGTTCCCGTTTCATACCTTATCGGTAATTGAAAGTGGGTTAAGAAAGTCGTGGCTAGGGAACTAAAATTGTTGAAAGAGGCTCTTGGAAATTCAATATACCATTTAGCCGCTGGGCCTATCAATGTCCTCTGAAAAAGGCGAAGTCTTATCGAATCGTCGTTAAGGGTGTTCGACGAACACCACAGATGAAAAGTCATCACGTGATTCGACGGGTCTTCACCTGGATTTCCATTGAATTTAGGAATGTCAGATGGAAGTTTATGAGGAATCACTGGCCACCAAGGGGCATAAGCAATCGGATCGTTGGTTAAACGGTGTAAATCGGGTAACTCTAAAGTTGCCACGAATGGTAACTGTTGATTCAGGTTAGGCGAAGCGTAACCAGGGTACGATGGAATCGCTTGAGCAGTGGGTCTTTGCATACCAGCATAATGTAATTGATGTTGGTATGATTGATACGGTTGGTGGACTTGACCACTGTAAAGTGGTTGGTTTTGACCGTTTTGGATATACGGCTGTCCACTATTCGCAAAGATCTGCTGCTCAGAACCTTGGTACACTTGCTGGAACTGCAGTTGTTGGTATTGTACAAGCCATGGTTGTGACGCCATGTTCTGTTGCGCCATGCTAACCATTGGACCAAGGTGTGGGGTAATTGTACCCATTTGTACTTGTGTCGTCCCACCAGTTGGTGATTATGGTTGTGACCCATGGTCAAGCGACTGTTGCATTACAACCTGAGGAATCTGAGGTTGACATGTAACAGGTATCGCTTGAACTTGCGACACGGTTACAATAGCCGGGGTGGTTGGGATGTTCGTCACAGGTACACACTGTTGCATAGAATATACAATCCTTGGTTGTTGAGGTAGCATAGGTACCCAACTACTTGATGCAATTCCAGTATAACCAGAATATTGTTGAGAACTGCCATATGGATATCCTCCCGGAGGAGGTAATGAAAGGGCATACTGCCCCCCATATGGTAGCAATCCGGAACTCAGAGGGATTGTTAGTCCTTGAGGACTAGATGGCCCAAATTGACCTGCATGAGGATCAATCTGTCGAGTTTCAACATAAGAATTACTGGGTATTACTCCGGATGAACAAACTGGAACAGACCATATTGTCGAAATAGTCCCTTGGTGGACTCCTTCTAGCTGTTGAGAGCTAGTTGGGACAGCTGGTATGCCAGCAAACATCGTTGGAGTGACGGCAGGGGCTTCTGCTGTCGTTGTGTCATTTGACACAGTCCTAGATGATGACGGTTGTTCAGACATTTTAAGTCTATCCAATAGATTGTTTAGCGATTCTACAGGGACTTCCACTTGTGGTGGATTAACTTCTGATGAAGGAAAGATAGTGACCCCTACTCCAAAATGAGTTGGAGTACTTGCTTGCGGATCCTCTGCAATTTCCTCTATCGCAATCAAACCCGGTGGAAGAGGAAGACCGTCAGGTCCGTAAAATATTTCTGGTGCCGAAGAAGTGGTTGTTTCAACAGCGACAGTTGTTCGGGGAACAAAACTTTCTGGACCGGTTACAGATGGAACTGGTTCAGTTACACAAGTATTTGCCCCCAGACTAGGATCAGTATTACTGTCCTTCTGTGGCTGTTGAACTTCTTCTATTGAGGCAGGGTTTCCAGAAATGTTAGGAGTAACCGGAACCTCAGTTGCAGTTGGAACACTTGTTCTAACTTTCAAAGGAGATTTTGAACCGGTTAAACGAGTTCGCTTTGCCCGTACTGTTTTCGATTCCGGGGACAAAGACGGTTGACTCGTAAGCCTCCGCGAACGACGGGGTTTCAATTGACTTTCTTCCATGATTGCAGATTACTCGATCAACTAAAATATTAAAAGGGGAAATTTGTGTTTCCGAATTGAATGAATTTTATTAGACGCTTTTAGACACAACTTGCTTTTTCACTTTTTAAGAGTCGAGAAAAAGCTAAAGATGACTCTAGTCTCCTTCGATGTATTAACGAGCCCGAAGTGACAAATGCTCGGTTGGACTTTTTCAGTTATAGAGTTTGAAAAAGGCCAAAAGAAACTGCTCTGGAGATCTAGGCAGAGGGTGTGCCAAACCTTTCGCAAAACCACAGAATACGTTTTACGGTACGAGTGGTCGATCTTCGTGAATGCTGTGTTCACTGCATTGCGATCAGTAGGGCGGCCGACACGGTTTCCTATTGGATAAAGGCTTTATTCCTATAGGGGTCTCCCAATATATACGCGACGGTACGTGGGAGCACAAGTCCGTATTAGTGCCACCGACTCTCAGGAGGAATCACCCACCTTCGTCGAGATCGACAGTCACTACGTTTAACGACGCCGGAACACGTCTCTAGCCTAGACCTCTAGATGTTTGCGTTATGTTTCAAAGCGTTGTTAGGTTCATTCAATATATTTTAAGTTGATCTTTTTAAAGTTTACCTTTCAAGGTTCACCTCGAGATGTATTGATACAAATTCCTAAATGCAGTCTAAGATGAGAAGCAAGCTTTTTCAATCTTTTTGACTTATGAAAATCTTAACTACTGAGGGAAAAGAGAGACAAAATCTTTTCACACAGATCAAAGAGCACTCGCTAATGCACTTTTTCCTTAAATCAACATACAAACTTATATGCAAAATGCAAAAATGCAAGTATTTCTTTTCTCTTTCTTAATGTTGGCGTAATGCAAAAAGAAAGCTGTTGTATAATTTTGAATTCAATTTCAAGTGAAAGCAAACAAGCTTGTCCAAAATCAAAAGACACCTTAAGATTTACTTGTTTCGACACTAGAAATATATAAATTCAAACCAAATGACGAAAGTAAAAGCTCAATCAGCTATGAACAGCAAACAAGCTAACTCTTAAGGTCAAAACGACACTTTATCACAGGTCTAGATCTAAGAGGTCACAGCAAGACTAGTTCACTTTCGTTATGGGAAACTGTAAATGTACAAGAAATACACAAAGAACAAACACAGTTTCTTTATACAACTGAGGCGGAATAGTGACAAGGAAAGTTGGTTTCAGATAGGCCCACTGACTGGTAACAAACAGCAAAAACAAGAGTGAAAACAGGGCAAGAAACAGCAGGAAACCCCAGCAGCACAAGGCAGGACTGGTCTAGCGCAGGTGGAACACTGCCTGTTTTACCTTCAGCGCAGGTAGCCCCTTCGGGAACTGCGCTGAAATGCAAACAGCCTTTGTACAGCCTGCACTGAAGAACGAAACTTTCGTTTCTGGTGGTTTCCGGGTCACAGATTGCTCAAAAATTCACAGTTTTTGCTCAAATCAGAAGCTATCAGTCAAGGACACACTAAGGGATGACAAGGAGGATGAAAATCTATCACTAAGAGCTTATTAGAGTCCTTGTGGATCAGCTCTTCAAATCATAAACTTGCCCAGAAACTGAGCTAGAGTAGCTGCCCTCTACTTTGCATTTGAAAGATTCAAACACAGTTCGATTCGGTACTCTCTTTGTTTATGAAATGAATAGCAAAAACACAAACAACCAACAAGATACGATCCCCAGTGGAGTCGCCAATTTGTTGTTGGGAAAAGTATCCAATACAGAATGACCCTATCCCACTCTAAGGGTGATAGTACCTCAGCAACAACTGAATGCAAAGCTATTCAAGATTACTTCTTTATGAGATGAGAGAGAGAAGAGAAAAGGGATCCACTAACCGTTATCTTCCGCTAATGGTTGATCCAATCTTCCCTCTTGCTGCTTGCTCCTAGCTCCTTGCTCTTTCACCGGCCCAGCTACACAAAGATCCTGTAAAAGCACAAAGAAAGGAAACTACAAGATGCATACATCCATAACTGATTCAAGGATTAGAATAAATCAAATATACAAGCATCAATTCACCATAGAGACACATGCATATAGAAGAACCTCAAATACTTTATTAATAGAAGAAGTAAAGTTCTGAGAGTGTTACAACCATAATAGGCCCAATCCAGCAACACCTCCCAGCAGAAAGAAATCTCCTCTTCACCTCCTTCAAAGCAATCACCCAATAGTTCTATGCACAAACCAACAGCACTTCCTTACATTCACAAGATTCCAGCCTCCTTAGACCTCATGAGAGAGCTCTATATATAGGAGATTTGGAGAAAGGATGAGTCAGCTTGAGGCTGGCATGAAGCTGACTAGTGTCCTCTCCCACTTCAGTTATACTTCAGTTCTTGATTCCACTTGGAGTTTCTTGCTTCCACTTGGAGATCTAGATCCTCTTACTCATCACAAGGCGAATTCCCTGATCCAAGTGTCATTTTGGAAGCTTCCTGGGCATTTGACACCTTGCAGAATGATTGTGCCACTTGGCCAATCTCGCCCAGCGCAGGTAGCCTTCATTGCTTTTGACATTCAGCGCAGGTACAGAGTGGAGCAGTTGACATTCAGCGCAGATGCTCAGTGGAGCAGCTGACATGATCCAGAAATAGCTTGTTTTTGAGTGTTTTCAGGTGGAGAACTGATTTTCAGTGTTGTGGTTTGCTGACCTTGTTCCTCTAGGGGTAGGAACAACATGTTTAGGGACTTTGGATCCCTCAGATTATCGACATTTCATGCTTCATGCTGTAAGGCACAAAAATGTCTATAACAATCCCTTAGGCCTTCCCATTGAAGCCTTTTTATACTTCTACCAAAGTAGGTTTTTAGTTGGGAGTTGGTTGGGAATAGTTGGGCCACGGGCACTAACAGGTGATCAGTAGGTAAAACCCGTGATCTCCGCCCGAAATTAAGGAGTTTTATATTTTTTGAAGTGTTTTAATACATATACGCGGGCTGGGTATATGCCTACCCACGTATACACGTGTTTAACTCAGGGAAATGTCGTGTATAAGGGATAAAACACTGTTTTTTAAATTTTTGGACCAGGTCTGGAAGGAGGGGTTGCCCTGGGCCATGAGTGCAGCATCACAAACCATAAGAGTGAGATTTGGAGCTATAACAAGTATATTAGTCAAAATTAAATTTTAAAATGTTAAGTTAGGATATGGATGCAAAATAAAGAAAAGTTAAAATATTAGGCTAATTTAATGTTTTATAGGCATCCATATCAATAAAATGTTAGGTGTTAGCTGTCCTAAATAAAGAAGGCCAAAGAAAAATAAAATTCTAGGGAAGCAAAAAGAAAAGAAAGGCTTCATTTCATGTTTTTATAAATGCATAAGTTGCTAGTCTAAATGTGCCACAATTCAATTATCAAAGATTATTCTCATGTGTAGAAGAAAAAGACAAAGGAGTAAAGGTTTACTCTAAGGTTTTATATATCAAGAAATTTCGGTATTAATCCTTATCCCCATGTTTTGACACCCTACATACATTGTGCATATTCCATATCATTCATTAAATTAATACCTGAACCCACCAAATAACCCATCACGTCATGAGTTAATGCTCTGCTGCCTCTCGCTTCATCTCCACTCATCTCCCAATATCCAACGACTCACATACGATTTCGTCCCCCCCCACCATCCGAACGTTTCTATCGGGGAGGGGGCGGGAGGGGTCTGAAATGAGCGTATATGAAACCGCACCTACCCCTTGGGTGAAACCACTAACCACTCTCCCCCCATCTAAAAATTTGTTTCCCTCGCTCCTGATACTGCTTCCCTACCCACTGCACTCCAGCCATTCACCTTCTACCACCTCATCTGCCCATTATCTCCATCAAATCAAATTCGTTCCCTCCACAATTAAGTTGTTAGGAATTCAATTTTTTTAGCCATTAATTCAGCAGACCCGCACCTCCTTCAACCAAAAAATCATGCTATTATATAAACATTCCTTTCACAGGTTAACAGGTTACTGAGTTCACGCTTTATCATTGTTAATTGATTTGCTACAGGTTTTCTGGATTCAATCCTGACATTTTCAACCACCAGCAACACTCTCTTCTCGATCATTTCTAGCCTGTTACCTCCACCTTTTCCCCCAAAACCTAATTCCTCTCTACATATTCAAATTCCCAATACATTTTTCATTCCCGTTCTTAGAAAAGATGCCTCCAAAGGACAAAGGACCAGAGGAACCTATCAATCCTATCATCTATCCTTGCATAGATACTCATCATGTTTCTTTTGCTAATAGAGACTATAAAATCCATGAGAAGCTCTATGAATTAGACCTATTTGAGATGTATTATTGGCTCAAGAACAAGTATATAGACAAGTCACATGATATCCAGCTGTCAGAGTCTAATTTACCCCACTACATTTTTCCTCACATCCACAGCTCCCCAGATTTTATTAGAAAGTGTCATGCATCATATTTTTCAAGCTAAAGGACCATCGTTACCCCTATTGGAGAAATTATATTTAACATTACTCCTCAGGCCATAGACCAGATGATGCAGGCCCCCACAGTAGAGAATGCTACCCCATTTTCCTATGAAGCACTGATTGACCTGTACCAGAAATTGGACTTTACCAAGAGGGCGAAAACCCTAGAACTCTTCCTAACAGAAGATGCTTCACTGCCAAAGAAAAATCCTCCCTATCCCTCCTTTATTTTCCCTAATAGAGCCAAGCAGATTGTCTCAGTTGTTTCCTACCTCCTTGGCTACTACTCTGACCAGTGGGTAGATGAGGCCATTATAGGATTTCTATCCATTTTCTCTTCTCGTTCTAAGCCCTCCATTGTGTTTAACTTCAACCAATATCTTGTAGATTCAATTCATCAACAGCTTATCAAACTTCCAACTGAGGAGGTATTCAAGTATACCCATGTGTTAGTTTACATGTTCTTATACTTTCAAGGGGACAACATCGACCTTTCCTTACAAAAGCTAGATGAAAAAGGAAACCAATGGCCAATCATCTTTTTGGATACTCTGGTCATGAAGGAACATAACGAGTAGACTTATAAACAGTTTACGAAGATGTTTGTTCATCCAACAATAGGTCTCTTAAGCAGCAAAATAGAACCAAGGATCAGTGAGGAAATAATAAAGGTGTTGCAGCTATCATATCAAGTTCATACAAGGGACTGGTACCTCTATGAGAACTATACATAAATAAGAATATTTGGATGTGAGCTTGCACCTTACAAGCTACCTAAATTCCTCCCAATGAGGATTTTTTCTCTGGAGTACATAAGGCAGATGATCAATATGGATGAAATCCACTTTTTTTCTACCAAGAAGAAGTCCTAGTTTAAAATCAAAACATAGATTGGCTCTTTCATTTGCAACAACATGGCAATAGGGGAAGAAGCAGATAAGCTCTTGAAGAAAATGCAGTTCATCCTTAGATTTACCTAGTCATTTGATCCATTAGGGATCATTTCTAAATTAAGAGTAGAAAAAAATTCTACTCCTTACATTCACACATCTAGGCTAGAGATAGAGAAGTACTAGAATCCGTTAGAATGGGTTCAGAATACCCTACAAGAGGCAGAAGAACAGTAGGTATCATCATCTACAGTGCAAGCTCCTACCATGTAGGAGAAAAAAGCAAAGAGAAGCAGAGAGGAAGTGTCTCATTTAGGGACTGCCATTTTCAATGAAGGATTCAAGATCATGTATAGAAAGAAGACCAAGCCTCAACAAACATTCAAAACAACAGACCATTATCACCATTAATGAGCCGCTTGTTTCCTCATTAGTGCGTGATTAGACCACACAGTATCCCACCACCTCCAAAACTTCACAAGAGAAGCAATAAATTATATAGACAGGCACATCTACTTCAAGGGAAATAGATAAGAGTATAATGGACATCTTCAAGGAGATAAAAGTCAGGAATGAAGCCTTGAAGATTAACAACTAATTTTGGAAGCAGACTTATGGTGCTCAAAACGAGTTTTTATGAGCCTTTGATTCAGTAAAAGGAAAAATGAAAATGGAATTCCTCCAAGCACAAGTGCCCCAGCCCAAGGCAACATCAGACTACAAGAAGACAAGCTTTGAGTTTGATGTAAAGGATATACATCCCATTTACCAAATGGAGATGCATAAGCATACTGGGGAAATTATATTTTCAACTGTCACTAACACTGTTATGACTTTATCATAACTGTAGGTTACCTTAGCAAATGTCCAATCATAGTTGAATATGCAAAAGCTCTCTGCACTTGCCAAAGATGCCGAGATTAAATCTCTAGAGGACTTGGTAATCAGACTATCTTATGACCCTTCAAATATCAATGTTTCAAAGGAACTTGTGAAGAAAAATAATTTAGAGATAGCAGCATTAAGGAAACAGTTAAAACTACCAGCTACAGAGGATCCTCTAGCCAAGGATATTGAAGAGAAAGAGACACAAAAGGCAGATATGATGAAGCTCATCATAGAGCAAAGTGCACAACTGAAGAAAACTAAGATAGAGAGGGAGAAATTGATTAAATAAAAGGAGAAAGCTGCTAAAATTACTATTGCCCATTTGGAATCACTTCCTATCACATCCATTCTTACAACCATATCTGCTACAACAAGTACATGAGATGCTGCAAATCAGTTGGCCAATGAAGTATAAAACATGTCTCTCTAGACTTAAGAGATCAAAAAGCTATAGGACCAAGTGAAACTTCTAGAGGATCATCACCAAAAATCTGAGATTTTTCATGTAGCAAAGCTTTAGAGAGCTCAAAATCAGATAGAGGCATGGAATAAGTCAGCAATTGAGTCTTCTATTGGCTCTACATTGGGTCATGTTAAAGAAACCATCTGTAATAATATTATTGAAGAGTGGATGAAATATGGCCATGTATCCAGATTATTTTTTAGCAAAAGGAAATCATGGAGAAAGCAAAGCATACCATTGCCAATATCAATTCTCAACTGGGAGAAATGCTTGCTACAACCAACAACATCATAAAATTCCTCAATTCTGAAAATAAATATTAGCTGGATGATATAAGAGTGGATGACAAAACAGAAATCATCCTGGAGGTGAAGGAAGTTCTGACAAAGAAGAACTTAGTTGTATAACTAACAGAGAAGTGTCACACTCTAGAGGTATCATTCAACAGGTTTTTCACAAGGATTGATACATTGAACCATAAGGGTCTGCCTTCACTGGTTGTAATTAATGATAAATTAATGACTAGGGAAGACTACATGAAGAAGCTTTAGGACATTGACAAGGATACAGATAAGTCCTCCAATATCAAAGGTTCTATGATAGGCAGAGCATTTTACGAAGCCATCAACAACATAAGTATTATTCACCATGAGATAAAACACATTTTCACAGTAAAATGAACTTTTTCTCGGTATACTAAGCTAGATGAAATCTACCTTAAGGTAACCAAGATAGTTGTTGCAGATGAAGAACGATGGGAAACGTTATGTGAATTTCAGGACTAAAGGAGAGGTTAGCTTCACAAACACAGCACCCAAATATTGGCTGCTCAGCAACTACTCTCCTTCATAACAGGGCCAGATGTTTACATTCATCCCTTTTGATTGAATTACTTATTTTTATTTTTATTCTAAGTTAATAATAGAATGTCGTGTCACTCAGGCATTTATTGTAATATTTTTGTAATTTTATTTAAATACTTCATTATGTTGAAGTATTTAAGGTTGAACCCTTGAAACATTTATCACATAGATTTGTACTAAGCTGGAGCATTTTTGAGATAATAAAAGATTCTAGATTTGCCTCATATGGTCTGTCTCTCAATGAGTTATTTTCATTTAGTTTTGCATTATGTTTTATTCATATAAATTAATTCTTTTACAGTCATCAGATTTAAAATTTAATTGAATATCAGTTTCATTTTGAATCCATTGTGAAGTTGTAATTTAAATAAGAGATTAATTTGGAGAACTATTTGTTATTGTAAATTCCTAAATGATTAAATACTCAATTTTAATATTAAATCAGTTATATCTCTACACATTCTTATTATTCATCCACCTAACATAAAAATAACCATGTGTATGTAAAGAAAAACCTTTTAATTTATTGATAATATTTCTAAGTTTAAAAGCACCTATTTATAAACAGTTCACTGGTCATCCAAATCATTAAAATCAACAAAAAATTATAGATGATTTGGCATAGCCAATTGACCTTAGGTTATCTCAAAGGAAAACACTACCTTCGGTAGAGAGCTAAATAAATTGGAAGATGCAAAAGCATGGCTTCTTGGGATGAAGAATTTCCGATCGAGCTGCATGCTTATACAGAGAATATGAAATCCATGATAGTTATTTCTAGTCTCAAAGGGAAAACAAATATCTAGTGGGAATATGTGAAGTGTGTCAGAGGCATCAAGATAGAGGAGTTGAGTTGGCATGGGTTTAAGAGACTCTTTAGAAAAAGGTACTCATCGGAGAGATAGTATGATGGAAAGGTTGAGTTCTATGAGTTCAAGATCGATTCTATGATAGACAAAGGGTAAAAAACTAAGTTTCTGAAGCTATTGAGGTATGTGCCATATATTAAGGATGATAAGATGAAGGTTCAAAGGTTCATAAATGGATTTCCATTAGAATTCAAGGATCATATTGAGTATGATGAGCTTCGTTCATTGGAGGAAATCATTGGGAAATTGAGGCATTGTTATGAGCAGTCGAATTGTAAGTCTGAGATTAAGCGTGATTTGAAAGGGAATGATAAGAAGAAAGGAAAATGGCCTATGAACTGGGAAACACCTCAAGATGTAGGTGAGAAAGAAAATGTGGCTCCTTACAAGAAGTTTAATGTAGTTGAGAAGAGACATGGATCTCATCCTGGAGAGCAACGAAATAAAGGTAGTGGTAGAAAACAATTGTAGTGTTCGATTTATGGTAAGGATCATGGTAAGAAGGATTGTTAGTTGTACCAAGGTAGCAGACCTCAGATATATAGTGCTCAGGGGAAACAAATAGTTTGGGATGTTGATCATAACATTCCTTTGATTTATGTAGGATTTGATAATAAGCAGGAGGATTTCCAGGCATATATTATTGAGATGGAAGGTAAGCTCTGTGATTGAGTTGTTTCCATTTTGATTGATCCCAAATCTAATTATAGTTATGTTAATCCTAACTTGGTGGATAAGTTTGGCTTGAGTTGAGAAGTGCATGTGGTATATTGGTTGGTGCAGTTGGCTATAGGGACCAAGAAAATAGTTCATCATTGGGTGAGAGCTTGTGCATTTCAGTTGAATGGTATGTCTACATGAGTACATCTAAATGTGTTTCCATTGGGTTCATATAACATGATTTTGGGAATGGATTAGTTTTACAATCACAAGAATAAGGTAAATTGTTACAAGAAGGCTATTGAGTACCTAGATGATGATGGAGAGAGGAAAATCTTGCAAGGAAGGAAGAAGCCTACACCAATGAGAATGGTTACAACTATGCAAGCTAAGTGTAGTTACATGAAAGGTTGTGTATTATTTGTAGTGCATGTTTCTAGTGACAAGGGGAAGGATGTTGAGGATGGTGAAGTTCTAAAGGGGTATATAGTTTTTATGGAAGTTTCAAGATATGTTTCCTATAGATATTTTAGAGTTACCACCTCATAGGGAAGTAGACTTCTCTATTGAGTTGATTCCAAGAGAAGCACCATCATCAAAGGCACCTTACAGGATGAGCACTTGAGAGTTCGTGGAATTGAAGTTACAGCTTAAGAAAATGCTTGATAAGGGATACATAAGGCCAAGTTTATTACCTTGGGGTCCACTAGTGTTGTTTGCAAAGAAGGATGGTACTCTCAGGCTGTGCATTGATTACAGGTAGTTGAACAAGGTAACCACTAAGAACATGTATCCATTTTCGAAGATTGATGACTTGTTTGATTAGGTGAAGGGAGAATTTTTTTTCTCAAAGATTAACTTGAGATCAGGATATCATCAGGTACACATCAAATAAGAGGACATGTACAATATTGCATTCCATACTAGGTATGGCCATTATGAGTTTGTGGTGGTTCCTTTTGATCTTACTAATGCTCCGACTACTTTCATGTGTTTGATGAATAATATGTTGTGTCCTTGTCAGGAAAAGTTTGTGATAGTGTTCATTGATGATATATTGATATATTATAATAATGAGGAAGAGCATAGAGCACCTAGAAGTAGTGTTAATATTGTTTAGAGAGCATAAGTTGTATACCAATCTTAGCAAGTGTAGTTTCTTATAGGCTGAAGTTCATTACTTGGGACATGTTGTTTCCAAGGAAGGTATAGTAGTGGACCTAAAAAAGGTTAGATCCATCATGGAGTGGCCAACTCTTAGGAATGTAGACGAGGTCAGATCATTCATGGGACAAGAAAGGTATTATAGGAGGTTCATTAGGAACTTCTCAAGGATTACCTATCATATTATGTTATTACAGAGAAAAAGAAAGAATTTTGAATGGACTGAGAAGCATGCTACTAGTTTTGAGTAGTTGAAGCGTTTGGTTACAAATGCTCTAGTAATGAAGATTGCAGATCCTGATAAAGAGTTTGTGGTAGGTACAAATGCTTGCAACAAAACACTTGGTGGAGTCTTGATGTAGGAAGGAAAGGTGGTATGCTATGTGTCAAGGACGTTGAATGAGCACAAGAAGAACTATGTGACTCATGATCTAGAGTTGGAAGATATTATTCATGCCTTGATGATGTGGAGGCATTATCTTCTTAGCAGGAGGTTTGTCTTGATGAGTGATCATAATGGACTGAGTTATTTGTTTGATCAAACAAATCTGAATTCCAAGAAATCCAGATGGTCAACTACCCTTAATGAGTTTTTCTTTGAGATCATGTACATTAAGGGCAAGGAGAACAGGGTTGCAGATGCTCTCAAAAAGAGAGTATGGGTGAATCATATTGCAATAGTGAGTTATTATTGGATAGGATCTTGTAGGCATGGAAACATGATGATAGGTACCAGTAGCTAAAGCAAATGTTACAACAACAGGGTGAAGATGATAGGGATGAGGAGTATCGACTCATGACAGATGACTTGGTCAGATTCAGGAACCAAATTTATGTGCCATATGACAGTGAGCTCAAGAAGCTTATCTTGAAGGATTTTCATGTTAAGCCATATTCAAGTCGACGAGATATCAAAATACATTGACAATAGTCAATAAATTCTATGATTGGCTAAACTTAAAGAAAGAGGTGGCTGATTTTGTTATGATATGTTTGGAATATCAGTAGGTAAAAGAAGAGTGTAAGCATCCATCTAATTTACTATAACTAATTCTAATTCTAGAGCAGAAATAGGAGGTCATTTCCATGGAATTCATTACAAATTTGTCTAGGACATTAAAGTAGCATCATTCCATCATTATTATGGTTGATACGTTTAGTAGGGTAGTAACTTCATTACAGTAAAGTCTACAAATCCAGCTAGCAAGGTAGCTCAAATCTTTATCAAGGAGATAGTGAGATTGCTTGGTGTTCCCAATAATATTGTATAAGGGAAAGATGCCAAGTTCACTTTCAGGTTTTGGAAGGAGTTGTTTGCAGGATTGGGAACATAGTTGACTTTCAGTACAACTTATCATCCACATACATATGGACAGATAGAGAGGGTTAACATGATTCTTGACTACATGTTGAAGTTGTATGTCATGCATCAACATAGGAAATGGTAAGAGTATCTTCCACTGGTAGAGTTTTCAAATTATAATGGGCATAAGGAATCCTTGAGGATGATTAAATTTAAGGCTCATTATGGGCGGAGTTATAATACTCCCATCAGTTGGAGTGATCAAGTGAGCATGGCGTTGATTGGACCGTACATGTTTGTAGATATGGAACAAGAAATAGAGGTTACTGAAAGGAATTTGAAGGCAACATAGGACATGCTTAAGAGTTATAAATATAAACATAGAGCATTCAAGAGTTTCAGGTTGGGAAGCATGTGCACTTGTGCATCAAGCCCAGAAGAAGCTCCTTGATGATTGGATCATGTGCCAAGTTGAAACCTCAATATTATGGGTTTTTTTATATCCTTGAGAGGATTGTACCAGTGGCCTACATACTTCCATGTTTCATAACGTAAGAGATATGTGTGGGATGTTGTCCATGTGATTGAATGGTCTATATTGTAGGCTGAACTAGAGGGATAATTCTAACCAGAACCACAATGCATATTGTACTGGAAACAACTCATGCTCCGGAGCTGAGAAATAAAGCAAGTTAAAGTATAATGGAAGGACTTTGGGCCTTATGAAGATACATGGTATATGGTCAATAAAATGTAGGCTTTTCATCCTTCATTGTTTGTTTTTGGCATGAAATCATAGTAGGGTTGAGACTTTAAGTTCGAGCACAAGGGGCCATCATGGCTCCATTATAGTTTAGAGCAACACTGACATTTTCACCTTACCTAGAGAGGGTAAGGAGTCTCACCCGAGGCGTATCGTGAATGAAGTTAGATGAGGGTGGAATTAGGCACCAATGGAGTCATGACAAATAAAAGATACCACAACATAGTAACTCATAATCTACACTAACCCAATCACAACGATCTACTCATACCATCTTAGGAAACCATATGAACATATGAATTCATTCAAAATTTTAAAGAGTCAATAAGGAGCATAAGGGTTTGAACCGTTTCTTCAATTAACATAACATAATGTAATACAAAGAGGCTCAAGGCATGATCATCAATAACAGGAATGTCATAACCAGCACAAACAAACTCAAATAGGACCGAGGAGTTGTTCGCACTTCTCCATAACACAAGAAAGCTCCAATGATCACTAGCTCACTCGACTGACCAAAAACAACCTTTATTCATTTTTCATTCTTATTTTTATCCTCTTCCTGTGCTCGGATTGCCAGTTCTGCCTGTCTTCCACTCAATTATCTTCATCCACAACTACCTTTCTTCTCCCCTCGCTCAGCTGCTCCTGCTCCTCTCTACCCCCCTTTTGCAACTTCCAGTTCACTTCTAATTCTTGTTCCGCTCTTGGCTATCATCTCCGCAATCCCAATGGTCATCCCTTCCACTTTCCCCTGGCTCTGTTTTCCACAAAAACTCAAAACGAAGGCCCCAACGGGCCCCAAACGAATTCCATTGACTTGTCCCTGAGTCAATCTACACTTGGTGTTGTCTATGTTTTCGCTATCAGTGTTGTTGATGTTTCTATTATTTCCTCTGTTGTTGTCACCATTAATGGTACTACTAACGCTGCAACTACTTCCTACTATGCGGATGCTACTTCTTGGGAAAATACTATTGCTTCTTGCTATCCTTCGTTTCCAAATGAAGGCCCCAACTCTGGCACCATAGTAATTGTCTCCTAGCAGAATCAAGTGTAATCGTCGAGGGATTCTTGCCAAAGGTCTAGTAATTGCATCAGCTTGTTTAAGGAACTATGTTGCCATGCTGGATGTTGGTTGGTCTGGTCAACTGCTCAGTAGGGAAACCCACTTCTCCTCCATTTCATCAAAAATTTCTCACAGAACATTCACATGATTGTCGACCAGTGGGTGGAGGTCCCATAACTTATTTTTGTTCTTTTTCGAATCATCTTCAATGTGTTAAACCCGGGCCTCTAGACAGGTTACCTCTGCTTTGAAATTCTTCCTCTTGTCTTTGTCCTTGGAATTCTAGACGTCATAGAGTAGTTGTTGAATTCACTGTCGAAGTGGGTATACTGGGGTATTTTTCATGGCCAGACTGTCAAACCCAACATGGAATTGGTCCATCAGAATGTACCCCTCATTCAGAGCATCAAAAATAGAGGATTTTAGGGCAAAAATGATGGTGAGATTTTGTTCAATCTCATCAATGTAGGAAGTGGACGGATCGGGTAGATCCTTTCTTGCATCATTGAGGCGCTGCCTGAGTTCTTTGTTGGTGGATATCAACTCGAAGCATGCAACTTGAATATGTTTGTAGAATTTGACTAAGGTGCATGCAGAAAAGTCCTCTGGAGCTTCAATGACCACATCAGCAATGGTAGGCCAAAGCGTTTGAAACCACAGTGTTACCTGTTCAACCTATGTCTGTAGTTGTTGATTGTTATGGTGTAGCTGGTCTCTCTCAGCTATGAGGGCATTGATTTGATGCTTTTTCTTATCGTGATCAGAAAAAAGGTCATTATGAATATACTCCACTCACTTCATGGCCTGCCGTATGAACCCAAACAATTGTGTGGACAGCCAAGTCAGAAGACTATCTTGCTGCATAGTGGATGGGTGTGGTAATCTACTCTGCAATGGCTGGCCACTAGCAACAAACCTATCAGAGTGACCTTGGGGCGAGATGGCTAGCTGCGAGGGTTGTGAAAACTGGGGTATTGTAGGGATAAAAGTTGTGTTCGGGACAATAGGAAAACTTGAAGAAAAGGGAGCCCTAAAGGACTCAATAGTTGTAACTAGTGGTTGTGATCTCATGGGAATTATGCTCAGTAGTGGGCCTGAACCTAATAGAAATGATAGCATGCATGTGGTGGTTCTAGCAACGAACCTATCAAAGTGACCTTGGGGTGAGATGGATAGCTGCGAGGGTTGTGCAAACTGGGGCATTGCAGGGATAAAATTTGTGTTCATGACCATAGGAAAACTTAAAGAAAAGGGAGCCCCAAAGGACTCAATAGCTGTAACCAGTGTCTGCGATCTCATGGGCATTATGCTTAGTAGTGGGCCCGACCCTAATAGAAATGATAGCATGCATGTGGTGGTTCTTTCTCCACTAATGAGTGGCATGGTAGACTGAATGACTAAGTTGACCTACATACCTTTGGTGCTTGTCCATGTTCTGGAGGGAATGGGATCAAACAGCGTTACAGAACCTGATGATGTATGTAGGGATGTAACTCATGAAATATGTGAGATGATGGAAGTGGAAGGTGTATTTCTTCTATAATGGGGGAGACCACGACATTTTTTAGTCCCTCATTGGTGAGGTCAACAATAGGCACAATGGGATTGAGTTTTTTCCTCTTTATTGTAGCTTGAGGCTTAGTGATTTTTGGGTACCTGGGCTTGGGAATTGTTGGCGGGATAGGAAAAAAGAGGGGCATTGTAAATAGAGGGTTTTGGTGTGAAAAGCCTTGCAACTCAACAAAATTAGGAACCTCACCTAATGAGCCGGTTAAGTTCACAATATTCTTCTTGAGAGAGCTCATTTTCTTCTTCATTTGGGTGAACATTGGATGAAAATCTTGCTCTTCCCGGTGTCTAGGCCTACCTCACCTATCAATGGCTACACTAACATCCCCTTGAATAATTATGTGTATCTTCCTTCGTTGATCTTGCATGAAACTCCAAGCCATGACCTGACTTCCACATGGAATGATTTAGCCAATAGTGTGAAATTTTGTGCGTGTATTTTTAAAGTGAGTGGGTAGACACAATGCAGCCTGAGGAAAGTATTTCCATAAGTGACCCTATACCAGATTGATGTTGAGTACTCATCGATAAGAGCATTGGGAATCCTTTTAGTGGTGCTTATTACCTCAATCATCTTAACATATCACCCATTGAAAGAAGATTCATTGATTTCTTTCCTATGTAGATCCCTTGACATTTGTGTTTTGGATAATTTGGTATCTAAGGATAAATACTAATTCCATAGATAAGTAGCCATATCTAGAAAAACATTTTAAAGCACTTTAGCCTTTTCCTATAAGCAATAGATAAGACAAAGAATATGAGAAGACCTACTTATAGTTCCACTTTCCTCGTCTCCATTGTATGGATCCTGTCGCTCCTTCCCATACTTAACATGCTTAAGAAGTACCTGTAAACACAAAAAGAAGACAAAGAACTGATCAAAGCAAAATATCTATTGAATACAAGTAAATGGAATCAGATACATTCACACATATAAACATCATATATCAATACAAACATATGGGAAAAAGGTTCAAATAATTTATTAAATAGAAAAAGGAATTACAACCATCATGTCTAATTCGAAGTCACCCCTCCAGCTTGGATCCCATCCACATCACATAAAAAGCATGACAAACTTGTAGCATAACAATACTTGTCTCAAAGCCAATTCTCATAGCAACATTGTCTCCTTACAATTCAACATAGTCTAGCCCCTGATCACTTAGATGAGTGCTCAATTTATAGGAGGATGAAAGAGGTTATGTCATAAATGGGGGTATCGAAGATAAGTTGGTCCCTCTAGAGGTCATGTCAGGGTGCCTTCAAGTCATGAAACTATCTGGGAAGGAGGCATTCAAAAGGGTGACTTGTTTAGTGCATGTAGCAATTGAAATTAGGGTTTGATGAGCCCTAAAACACTGAATTGGATGATGGGAGTGATGTGCCCAAATGGATCTGTAATGGCTACCCCTTAAAGCATGAATTTGAAAAATTCAAATGTCGAATGAAATGCTTTACAATGTGATGAGGAGGTTTCCAAGTGGAAGGTGACCTACATCAATTACAATACATATATCATGATTTTTTATATTTACATGAATTGTTGAGGGAAGGATTACCCATGCTCAGCATATAAACTTTCATTACATGTACATAGACCCATGATCAGAATGACCATCAATGTAAATCCATTGTACATATGATTTAGTACTCCTGAAATCGTAGCCCAGATGGATGAAACTAGATCTGGGGTCTTCTATCTCATTCAATCATTTGCTCAAGTATGAGTCTAACCATGTGAATATATGATTTGAAGTGGAACTGTCTGATTACCAGCCAATGATGTAAGTTGTTAACAGACGTGAGAGAAATCAGCGATAATGATAATGATCCTCAAGGTACTGTAGTACATTATGCATGGTGTGAATGGATGATTTGATGTCGAACACCATACAAAGTCTTTTGGTCGAAATTCATTGATGTCAACCTATCACGAGAAGTGAGAAACCTACCATTGATGTATGCAAGCCTCAAGGTATTGGAAGGGTGTTTCTAAGTCAACTTCTTGGATAATGTGCTGATATCGACAAGAAGCAACTTGTTGCAGGAGGGCGTTGATGTATCCTACATCAATGACACGAAACAAGTGTAATGATTTTGGAGATGGAATTTGACTGATGACACAAAGTTTAGGAATGGCGGTCATGAAAATGAAGGTTTATTGTATTGCGAAGGACGAATTTTGACTGGATGACTTCTCTTGAACATGTCGGCGACACTGAAATGATTTGGTAGCATTGACCCAAAACAAATTGATGGATGGTATGATAACCATCAAGCTAATAACCCAACCCAAATAGTCACGGTGATGGAGTGAAAGTGTCATGTTCAAGAGCAGCCTGCTACTGTAAAGTGGTTTTCCCCTTTTTCCCATTTTCCTCAGTCATTGCTGACTAGTACCTCTTTTTTTTTTTTATCAAGCTTGAGGAGGTTAACATATGCTTGTTGTATAATTCCACCCTTCTGGTGAATCCATTGCTATGTGATGTTTTAACGAGTCTAGCGAAGGTAAAACTCGGTCTTGTCTAGATGGAAAAGTTTGTCGCTACTTGATGTTTTAACGAGTTTAACGACAAAGATAACTCAGTCCTATTAATGTTTAGAGAGTTTAAAAAGGGACAAAAATAAAACTCTACAAGTTCTTTTTCATAGATTTTTCTCTCAAGCCCGAAAAAGCATAAAACAATACGAGAGAGAACCTATTGACCATGTTCGATTAACATATTCCTTTTTCGTAAGTAATCTATCTTAGTCTAGAAAAGGGTTAAACTTATACTAAGTAGATGTCATTTCCAGTCCATTAACGGGCTCAAAAGGACAAGCGCTCGATAATCTTTTTATATTTCGAGAGTCTAAAAAGAGCTTAAGGGGACTCCACTTTGAAGAATGAGTGGTGTCTAGGATAGCAACTGGTTACAGTGATGTTGGAAATTCTCAAAACATGTTGATTTATGTGAATATACTAGCTAATAAGACCACTCATTGCAACTATTCCTCGAAAAGGGTAAAACAACCAAGTGAAAGCGTATGATTGGCCAAAGGGATGGTGGCAATGGGATGAAAAAAACCAAGGCTCATCTGATGAAAGAGGCTGATAGAATGGCAATCGCGAGGGTTAAAATGGAGATGGGTTCATTTTTACACAATCTTGAACCATGGGAAACTATGCTTGGATTTAGTTTCATGTTTACGCAAGCTTGAAATGAAAAAATATACTTGGATTCAGTTTCATGTTTACACAAGCTTGAAATGAAAAGCTATGCTTGGATTCAATTTCATTTTTACACAGGCTTGAAATGAAGAACTATGCTTGAGATTGGTTTACATGCCCCCAACATGATGAAAGGGAGAGTCTCCTATAACCAGATGGAAGTCACTGCGATGAAGTAGGACGGTTATCCAACACCTTTTTGGTTTTGTCCAAATAGGGAGAAAGGTTAATGGGGTGACTCCCTTCACATAACCTACAGGGAAACTTAACTTTACCACTAGGTGCATTCCCCCCAAGCTTCATTACGTTCATCTAAGTATACTACTCATGGCTATCAAGTGGATGGAATGAACGTTCTTTTACGTGATCAAGTGAAAGACTCGACTTGGATTTTACGAGATCTAATCAAAGACTCAACTTGGAACTTTGCTCCAGGGGACCTTGTTTCATTTTTTAATGAGCTTTACCCAAGACAAGGAACTCTGCTTAGATTCCTTGTTTCATTTTTTAACGAGCTTGACACAAGACAAGGAACTATGCTCATACTCCTTGTTTCATTTTTTAATGAGGTTGACACAAGACCAAAAACTATCCTCATATCCTTGGTTTCATTTTTTTAACAAGGTTGACACAAGACAAGGAACTATCTTCATGGGAGTTGTTTCATTTTTTAATGAGGTTGCCACAGTAAAATAACTATCCTTATATTTAGTTTCACTTTTTAACGAGGTTGACACAAGACAAGGAACTATCCTCATATCCTTGGTTTCATTTTTTAATGAGGTTGACACAATACAAGGAATTATCCTCATATCCTTGTTTCATAACCCATAAGGGGTCATGACTTCCAAAATATTCTCATTAGATGGGAGAACAATGCTTTGGAAGGTATATATCTTAAGGAATCTGAGATTTGGTTCCAATACCCCCAATACATAATGTACAATATCACTGAATTTATCATCAGTTGATGTAGGCATGGAACGGGTTGCCACATAATTAACCCATGGCGAGGATGATACCATTGGTACAAAAATACCATTTAGGAAAGATGGTTGACTGGAATCCATATTTGGACTAGGAAATGAAAGCTGGTCAATGGTGAAAATTATGCCTTCATGCAGGAAACATATCACTCGAAAGAGTGTTGAAACAATAGATCCCATGTCTTAAACATATTCGTTCCCATGAAGTAAATTGTAATCTAAAGGGCTTGGGACTACCATCACATTCAGATAAATGATTTTACCTCCCAAAGTAATAGGAAACTAAGGAAGGATCCCTAATGGTTAACTGGTTCCTCTATTAAAAGCCAACAAATTTTGGGTAACAGGCACAAGTGGCGGTGAACCGAGTGCTTTCCAAGAAGTGGAGGAAAGGATACTCATAGATGCACCTTCATCTATAATAGTGCCTGATACAATCATATTAAAAACCTATACTATGATCTGTAAAGGCACATAAGAAGGAAGATGGAATCCTTCCAGTCGATTCCAATCAAAGGAAGTGACCAGACTACTTGGGGGGGTACCGTAAGAAAAGGAGAATTATCCCCTTGAGCAATGAGAACGATAGGATTTTCCTCCTGTCTTGATGGAACAGGAGGGTTACCTCCAAGCTCATTGGAATTTGAAGAAACAAAAAGAACTTGAGTGGTATCATACTCACTCTCTTCGAGAAAGGTACGATTAACTAAAGGTGAAATCGGGTCAACTGTTTCCTTGACCTGTTTATTTGGGTCAAGTATAGACTCATAGGATTCACTTTCAGAGAGAGTGGGTTTGACCGATGGTTGATTTTGGTTAGTCAATTCATCAACTAGTGAAGGATTAAGGGAGAGTATCTTGTAACCAGATGGAGGTCATTGCAGTGAAGCAGGATGATTATCCAACACTTTTTGGGCTTCATCCAGATAGGGACAAAGGTGAATGGGGTGATTCCCTTCACATAACCTACAGGGAAACTTAAATTTACCCTTCTTTCCATGAACTTTACTACCTCTAGTTGATGATGTGTCACCAGCATGATCTCCAGAAGTTCATGACACAGGATGATGTGAACAGGAAGACCATTCTTCTAAGATATGAGGAATACCAAAACAATTGCGAAGAATATGGTCTCCTACACAAAGCTTGCATGGATATCGAACTTTGTGAGGCTTATCAGACGGTTTCTCATCAGAAGTTTCATTCAAAGGAATGGTTGCTTGGTGGCCCCCCTGCTTAATTTTCTTCTTCTTCTTCTTCTTCTTCTTCTTCTTCTTCCCTTTCTTCTTCTTAACCACCTAGTTACTAGTACCAATAGTTTCACCAAGCGAAGAGGAAGAAAGGGAGGAATAAACAACCGAGGAAGAAGGCAAAGGGTCAACTTTAGGATCAATTGGAGTTTGATTTTGTCTAGTTGGATGAATACTTGATTGCATAGAAAACACGACATTTTGAAACAAGGAGGTTGAAAACAACCATACTGGTAAGCCAATGGTAAATCTCTGTGCAGATAATGTAGCCATATAAGGAGCATGAATATTTCTGAAAGGAGGAAAAAGTCTAGGATTCCCATCAAAAGGAATTCCTTGATCGGTGGACTTCAGATTTGTCGCCATATGTTTCAACCTAAGATCAACTAAGGAGTGAGCGCAGAGGATGTTATCTGCGTTAAATTAATTTTATTTTAATCAAAGTAACAAAAAAAACAAAAGAGGGATGATCTAGGCAAAAGGATTACCAAGTAACTATGAACTCCAAATACCTCTTGGCAAACCGAGAAGTACGGGCAGGAAATCTCCCTAAATTTTTGTTTGGTGTATCACAATTTTCGAGGAAGCTGATTTGGTTACCTAAGGATGGATAGAAACCTAGTGTTGTCCTCCCATATATACCTAAAAGTACATGGAGGCCCAAACCATATTAGCGTTGTCTAATGTGAAACTACCCAGTGAGAGCATTCCCATATACTTTACGTACTATAACACTGCCCTATATACATGAAGGTACGTGGACAACCTACGTTATACTCACATACATGGAATAAGGTATCACACTCAAGATGTATCACAGACAAGTTAGCAACAACTACTATGTTTTACAGCATCAAAACATGTCTCTAGCCTAGAACCTCCAAATGTTTTTTGTTAGGTGACAATGCCCCATTAGGTAAATTCAGATAAATTTTAAGTTGATCTTCTTTAGAATTTTCCTTTCAAGGTTCACCACGTAATGTATGTTTGCAATTCCTAACATGAAACTAATATTATAAGCATTATTTTCATTTAATTGAACAATGAAAACCTTAGCTAGTAGGGATAGAGCAATCAGATCTTTAACAAAGAGCAAAGAACACATCTAATGCAATTTCCCTAGCTATTCCTTTCAAGCATTCACAAAATACAATATGAATGATGCAATTTTTTCTTTTCAAATCCCTTAAAGTTATGATGAACAAAAACTAAACTATCACACATACAATCAATCAATCTTTTTATAAGAACGAGGACTTTACGACAGTTCATTTACGAAGGAAACGAAGATTTTTACGACACTTTCTTTTGAACAAAGATTAATCGACTATAATCTAACTTTTACGATGAATCGATAATGAAAAGGAAATCATTTAAGAAACATTAATCAATCAAGTCAAATTATGGCTGGAAAGAGGAAATACAAGTTGATTTCAGAGACATACTACAACCATTGATCTTTCAACAAGCATAAACAATAGGAAATTTGGAGAAAAAACCCAATCCAAAGGTGAAACGTTTCCCTAAGGTGGATCAGTGCAGGTCAAAGAGGACCTAACTGTGCTACAGAGCACTATCTCTCACTCAAGGGTGCTCTGCAGAGCACTATCCCCTGACCAAGCCTACGCTGATTCCTGAGAGGCCACTCAAGAGTCATCTAACCTCAATTTTTTTACCAAATAACGCTTCAACAAGGCTGAAATAGAACCAATGAAAACAAGTAAGGTCTACCAGGATGTGGATAAGCTACTTAGAATGATGATCATTCCCTAGAAGAGTCACCAATTTGTTTTGGAGAATTTGGTACCTACAGATAAATACTAATTCCCTAGATAAGTAGCCATATCTAGAACAACAGTTTAATGCACTTTAGCCTCTTTCTATAAGCAATATATAAGACAAAGAAGACAAGAAGACCTACTTGTAGTTCCACTTTCCTCTTATATCCCTTGGATCGATCCCATTACTCCTTCCTATACTTAACATGCTTGAGAAGTACCTATAAACACAAACAAAAGACAAAGAAGCAATCAAAGCAAAAGATCTATTGAATACAAGTAAATGGAATCAGATACATTCACACATATAAACATCATATATCAATACAAACATATCGGAAAAAGGTTCAAATACTTTATTGAATAGAACAAGGAATTACAACCATCATGTCTGATTCGAAGTCACTCCTCTAGGTTGGATCCCATCCACATCATATCAAAAGCATGACAAACTTGTAGAACAACAATACTTGTCTCAAAGCCAATTCTCATAGAAACATTATATCCTTACAATTCAACATATTCTAGCCCCTAACCACTTAGATGAGTGTTCAATTTATAGGAAGATGATGGAGGTTATGTCATAAATGGGGGTATTGAAGACAACTTGATCCCTCTAGAGGTCATTTCAGGATGTCTTCAAGTCTGAAACTGACTGGGAAGGAGGCATTCAAAAGGGTGACTTGTTTAGGGCATTAAGTTTTGATGAGTCCTAAAACACTAATCTGGATGATGGGAGTGATGTGCCCAATTGGATCTATAACAGTCCGCCATGGCGTATACTAGAGAGCTAGGGGTTGGTCTTTTGAAATTTGAGCCAAGTCTCTACCCTTCGGGGGGCACCACTTCCACATTTCTAGAGTCAATATCAGATAGCCAAAAATAAAACTAGCTCTCCTCTTATAGACATCCTTGCAGACCTCGAACAACTCATTTAGTAGGAATGCACACCAATTCAGTTGGGTTCCCTCTACGCAGTGCTCCACAACTGAAATGGTGTCCAATGTGCATTCATTCCTTGAAAAGTGACACATCACCTTCCCTGTGATTATGTAATAGTAAAATTTAATATGCTCTTTGTCGATGAGGTCGATATTTTCTCCCTTCCCACCGCGCTTGGTGTTGTATTTTTTATAGTAGTCATTATCACCTTCCTTCTTTTCTCTTTTGGAGTTTGTCTAGAATGTCACTGAGACTACATCTCCATTGGTCAACAAGCCTGTGAGCCACTGAATATAATCTACATGAATCGAGAACTCTTCGTCCATCTAGAGAGACCCACCATGCATCCTACTGATTAAAAGTTTCATGCATTGCATCATGGTCAGAGTCATGCCAAACATGGGAAAACTTCTAAAATTTATCAACTTTGAACACTGAATACCCCTAAATGTCACCTTAGCCTTGGTTGTCATTGTTTCATATTCCTATGTGATTGTCTCTACGTACACTTCCTACTTTAGTGCCAAGAATTGAAAGGAATCCGACAAGTTGTTTTCCACAAGTGTAGCCTTGTCACATTTACCATAAAGAATCTCTATGACAAAAATCTTATCATCCAACCGATCTTTAGGAATTGAAATAATTGACTTTGTCATCTTGCAACGTCGCTCATAAATGAAAATCATTGGAGGCTGATAATGAATTCTTGGGCGAAAACACTGAGAATCGAACTATGACTCGAATGAACCTATCACCTAAAATTCAAACTATAAGAACTTTGGCATATCCATGAAAAATAAGTAGACCATCTTTGATACAACGTTTCTGACAACACTTGATAACTGATTACTATGAAAACTTTCCCTATGCAGACTCAAACATGTTAATCCACCGTCGACTGATCTCAACCTGAAATGGCTGATGTACTTCTGCAAATGACAAGGTGGAGTGAATAGGTAATAATTTTAGTGTAATATCAGACATTTAGGAGTTAATTTTTCCTATAACAGGAAATCTTCTATGGAAATCTGGCCTCACAATGGTATTATTGCCTAATTGTTACATAAAATGCTTCTAGTATGTCTAACTAACCCCTCTTCCCCCCAACCACAATCAGTTGCGATGTGGTGACATGGAAGTCAGTACTGAACTTGATGTCCTGAGTTTGTTTTATTGAAAATAAACTGACTGAGTGAACTCATTCTAAATCGACTAGCTGATTTTACTAACTTTTCCTAATCCTACCTTCAGTCTCTTTGCAAATACCCAATCAATTTTGAATGTGAATCTTTGGTTGGTGGAATGGTTTCGATCATGCGCCATTCACCCAACCTGGTAGTAGTATTCCATCCAGTTGCATGAACTTCACCGCTCCAGATTCCCTAATCGCTGCAACTATGAATGGCCCTACCAATGCATATGTAAGTTTCCCGAAAAATTATGGAACTTGTTGTCATATAAGAAAACCTACCCCCGACTGTGAAGGCTTTATTCTTGATCTATCTATCATGACATGCCTCCTCTCTTCTTTGCTCGACTGATTGGTGAAAGTCTGCTAGAAACCTAGCCTCATCCAGTTCCAATAGCACCTCCAATCACTTATGTAGTTATGTTTCTTCTGTCATCCTTGTGGTTTGTGTGATGAAGATGCTATGGATTGCAAACTCTACTGGCACAACGAATTCTCATCCATATAAAACCTAGAATGGAATTTTCTTGTGTAACCTCTTTACTGTTGTGTGGTATTCCCATAGCGTGGCAACACTGTTTCATCCCAATCATCCTGATTTACTGAACATACCTTTGTTAATTCCTTTTCAAGTATCTTGTTAAATGATTCTACTATTCCATTAGCCTGTGGATGATATGGGATGCTCTTGTGATTCTATATCAAGAAGTTTTCCAAGAGAGAAGCGATCATTTTCATTAATGATGTGAGTTTCTTGATTTCTTGTAAGGCTTCGTGGGCACTCAAAGCTTGAGATGATATTTTGAAAAATAAGTCTTGCAGTTGTGTCTACTGTACAATATTTCACCGTTGTTACCTCAACCCATCTTGTGAGATACTTTGTTGTCATGATGATGTACTTGGCCTGAGTGTGACGTGTCAGTGGAATGATCAGACCGATGAAATCAATTGCCCACTTTTCAAATATCTACAAAGTGCATACTCGATGTAGCGGGATCTAATCGCAATGTGACAATTTCCCAACTCTTTGGCACAAATCACATCCTTTAGCATACTCTTTAGCATCCTTATATATTGTTGGCCACCATAGCCCTGCCTACAAAACCTTCCATGTGGTTGCTTTCCCCCCTACACGGCTACCCACGACTCCTAAGTGGCATTCCCATAAGACATCTTGACACTCATGATGGAGGAAACATCACCGCAACACCTGATCTAACCCATCTTGTACATATTTCCTACAATAAGCTGATAGTCGATTACTCACACAACCATGTATCTTCTTTGCATTGTTGTGTACTCCTCTTGGCATTTCCCTATGGCCAGGAACACTATGATATCTTCTAAGTAATCAAGTATTGCTTCCGCTTTCAATAAATTAGCGTCGGGTAGTTGGTCGTCAAGGGAGCCCCCACTCTCCCTTGATCCCAATATTGACCACTGATTAGGAACAATGTTCAACCAGCCTGGTTTGACGATTACCTCAAATGTAAACTCCTGGAATAATAACAACCATCTGCAAATTATCTCTTCTAATATCGGCTTGTCGACCTGGTATTTTAATGCCAAGTGATCTGTGAAGAACTTAAATAGGCCCCCAAGCAAGTAGTGCCTAAAATTTTGAACAGAATACACCTTAGCTAGTGCCTCCCTCTCATTCGTGGTGTTGTTTTTCTCTGCAGTGGACAACTTTCTACTAGCAAAATATATGGTATGGTCTAAGCTTCACTCTCCCAGTTGCACCAATACTGTTCATAGAAAAATGTCAGACACATCAATATGTACATGGAATTTCCTATTCCAGTAAGGATATACCAAAATTGTAGCATTTACCAGCTTCTCCTTCAGTATGTCCAATGCATTTTGACAACCTTTAACCCTATGAATTCTTCTGCTTTCCTGTTCAACTTCTCCATTGGGGAAATGATGAAAGTGTAGTTGTGGATGAATCTGTGGTAGTACCCTGTGTGGCCTACGTTGACCTCAGGTGCTTCACATTGGCTGGTGTGTCCATGTTAATAATTTATGCAATCTTGACAGGATCTACGGAGACACCATCCTTGCATACAATGTGACCCAAAAGTGTGTCAAATGGAACTGCGAATATGCACTTCTTCAGGTTCAATCATATCCGTAATTGTTAGAAATGGTCAAACATTACCCTGAGTAGGTTGGCATGCTTCTTCAACAGGTTTTATATTTTCCATTCATCCATGTATACCTCAAAGAACCTATGAATATAGTCTCTGAATGCTATAATGAAAATTTGCGAGAATACTGCAACTACGTTCTGAAGGCCAAATGGAATCATGTGGTAAGCATATGACCCCCACTCTGTAGTGAATGTGGTCTTATTCTTGTCCTCCTCAACTATTCTAACCTGATGGTATCCTAAAAACCCATCCATGAAGGAATATGCTTCATTCCATACAACATTGTCTAGGACCTCATCATTGAAGGGTGTGGGGAATGGGTCATGCACGCAAGTTTTGTTAAGGCTGCGATAGTCTACACAAAATATTATCTCCATGGAATCCTTCTTGTTATGTATCACTATCAGGCTGACCCATTCTACCTTGTCCACCAGGAAAATAAGTCCCGCTTCCACCATTTTGTCTATTTCTTTCTTAACCTTGTCTTTGACCCTTGGGCTCAACCTGTATGGTCTGTGCTTCACTGGCTTAGAGTTAGGCTTCAGTAAAATCTTCATTTCCCCTATGTCTACCTTAATTCCCTTTAATTCTACAATCAAAGGTGGGAATAAATCCTTGTACTCCTGTAAGAGATCGAAAATTTCTCTTGTCGTGCACTCATCCTAGTAGTCCCTTTTTGATGCCATCTTCGATTTTTCCTCCGTGCCATTGTTGTGCTTCCATAAATTTAACGGTAGAAAGTGTGGAGCCTCTGTTACGGGTCCCTCCTAGATATCCCTCTCACATTTAGTCTCATGAAATGTAAGGTGCCTCAACCCTTCCAAGCCGTCCTCCTCTAGATCTTCACTAACTTTACCTCAAGTTATGGCTTATGGGTATCTCGACTCATATAAGAATTGTAAGATCCTCTAATCGATGGATCCCTCCCATAACTGGCCTAATGCGAAGAGGACCATTTTGTATAGCATACAGAGCCTCGGTCAATCATTTGTCGTTGTCTTTGAATGAGAAACTGCTAGTGCATTTTTCAGCTAGAGAAACCCAATCTCCCATTTACCTTCTTACCTCTTCATGTAAGTACTGTGCTTGAGGGACTGTGCCTAAGGTGTGTATGAACATCTATACCCACAGTTCCTTCGGAACTCCTTTGTTCCATTTGTCTTTATAGTTATCCAGGTGTTGTCGTGGATCTGAATTCCCCCTGTATTTTGTAATCTCTTATGGGTGATCCCTAGCATGCTTGAATCTTTCCCTCATGGCCCTCTTAATCCTCTCCAAATCTTGGAGGTGGTTGTGGTGGATCCCCCGCCAGTGTGCTAGGGTCGATTGCAGTGTAATGTCTAACAATGGTATTTTATGGATCTCCCTTACATTTTTGTCAACCTTGTTGATAAATACATCTACCGAATCTATGCCATCGAAAATGGGAAAGTCCCTTACCTTTGTTCTGATCCAGTTGATACGACATACTATAGCATAGCCTTTGGTGTCAACTTCATATCTACCTTGCTGCCAAGCGTCTAATGCAGCTTCTAAGCCAACCTTAGAACCTTGGGTACTCCTCTAGCTGATTGATTCTTCTACTGATGGGTTGATGTAATCTGCTCTCTTGCCCACTATTAACTGGTAGAGCTGGTCTAACATCCCTGGGTCATTTATGTCATCTACCGGTTCTATGAATCTAAGTCCCTGGTATGATTCCAATGGTTGGATGACTCGTACCCCTTCTACTTCAAAGATCATCAACTCCTTTTTTAGATCAATAACAACATAATTTTCATAGGCCTAGTCAATGCCTAGCAGCACTAAGTAAGGATATTTGTATCCCATAATATCGATCACTTCAAAATCAGCATGTGTCTTCACCCCTACCACATCTACCTCTACGTCCTCTAGTCTCCCAATTGGAAGTATACAGTATTGGTTGGCCATCCTCAATTGGATTGGTGATAACTTCAATTGGGGCTTTCCCAATGCCTCCCATGTCTTTCTTGGTAGAATTTTGATGTCGAAGCCCAGATCTAACATAGTATCCTTGATTTCAAACTCTATGACCTGCACATAAATCATAAACCCCTTACTCATTCTCTTCTTATTTCATTTGACTCTACTTTTGTGGTTCTCAGGAAAATTTGCAAATATATTCCCTTCCCCAATCTCCTCCTCTAGTAGGGCTGCTTTCAGGCTTCTGCGCAGCTTCGTTAACATCTGATCATTGTTGAAAATATGTAGGGACATCTAAACCATTCCTTAATAGGGCGAGCAACTGTTGGTTTTGGAAGGTCAGATGTCTTATCATTTTGAGAGTCTATGAGATTTTCAAACCATTTTTCTGCCTCCTGATAGTATTTCTTATGCTGCCCATCGTTGTATGACCACTATGGTGAGGCTACCCGAATGATTGATGGTTGTTCTGGGGTGCCTTGGTTAGCCCCTGTCTTCTTATCATCGCAATTGACTTTGTTTATATTGGACAATAGGTCTATCTCTATAACCTTGGGTTTTGCATTGATTATAATCATCGCGTGTTGCTTGATGCGCTTATCCCATCTTGCGATCAGCTTTGGGAAATCCTTGATTGCATGGGCATTGACCCTACATTATGAGCACTAGGGTCTACTTGGTAGGGGAAGTCTCGAGCGACATGTATCTCTTGGTCATAGTTATAGTAGAGAATAGGTCCACTGCCCCATGCTCTTCCTCCTCTCGTTCCCCCTCCTCCTCTCCCACCATGAGCAGTCCCATTGATCCTGAAAGTTAAATGGTCTAGCCGATATGCTAGAGCATTTAGCACTTAGCGCTAGTCCATTTGGTGGGTTGTAGACATGTAGAACTCATAGTAGTTTTTATTCAGGACATTCGAATACTCCTTCAATATCGGTCGTAAATGCGGTGGGTGTCCATATCCCCTACACACTTCATAATACTCTAGTTGATTATGACCCGAAAATGCACCTTGAGATCCTACAATCATGACTCTTGCTATAGACGGGGCCCTTGATGGTCCCGCTGGCCCTGATGCGGAACCCACACCCCTCAACTTTGGGCACTATGTTTCAATGTGACCCTCTACTAGGCAATTGGTACACCACACATTTGGTCTCATTGGGTGGGCCAGCTGCAGATCTTTTAGCTTCTTTGTTAAGCTTACAATCTGGTGCTAGAGACGTAATATAAAGGGATCATGGGAAGTGGCTCCCCACCGATACTCATGTGGATAACTTACCATAGCCTCTATGCAGGTTTCTTGCTCTAGGGTATCCTTTAGTGTATTTATTTTTTGTTTCATTAATGGCGTTCAGGTGAAAGGTAGTAGGGCTTTGGTGAACCAATCTCTCTTGTGATTTATGTCTATGGTATAGCTAAGCTTACCAATTGCATATTTAAACCTCTTCATTAGTTCCCGGGTGGTTTCTCCATCCCATTTATTGATCTCCCACAACTTCGACAACCCTTGCTAATCCATCTGGGGAAGTTTGAACTCATGTACAAAGTTCCTTTTAATCTCATCCACTGTCAGGTTCTGGTGTATCTCTACCCATTTTATGAACCATCGTAGGGCTATTTCCCTGAGAGTGGTCTAGAACTATATCAGCTTCACATTTTTAGGTATCTAAAAGGCCCTCCATATAGCCCCACATAAGTACTAGTGTTGTTCTACATCTTCATTTCCCCTACCGGAGAATTACATATATCTTCTGAATGATCCTGTCGTTGTAAATCCTGTTTGTTCTAGAAGCACAAAGCCTTGGGTTCCCGACTATTGAGATCCTTGTAATCCCAGATTACTATTACTATTATTTCCACTACTATTAGTAGTACTAGCCTTATAATTGACATGCACACTATGCACTCTTATCGTCTTAAGAAACTTAGAAACAAATTTACCAGGGCTATTATAGAGTACCAGGGGAAGGTTGGGGGGAATGCTACCTAAGCCTTACAGAGTTGGATCTTTAATTATCTTGGACACATCATCTTCCACAAACAATATTCTCATAACAAATCACATCTCTTCATCCATGTATTCCTCTGGGTTACCGCAATGAATTCATTTGGACTCCTCCCCTACAACTGGTGAGGGTGGGCTCTTATAACCTTTAGCATCTCCAATCGTCTTTTCTATCTCTATCCCCTTCACCGAATTCTCCTCCATTCTATCTTCTCCCTTTGGACTCCTCAACACTGCTCCTACTTGGTGTAGTCTCTCTAGCTACCTTCCAATTTCCTGTGTGGCCCTTTCTTGCCACTTCTCCTCTATCCACACCCTCCTTTGTGCTCTCACTTCACTAGGCCTTCATGATTCTTCTACATCCATCCTTCTAATGGCCTGATGATCCAGTGCTCAGTAGCATTTCTCCCATGAGATCCTTCCCCTAGTACTAGAGGTTTATTCTTTCATGCTTAAACCTTGGAATATAAGTAGGCCTTCTTCCACCATTAAGAATTTAATATAGATAGGCACTTCTTTTAGCAACGTTTTCTCTTAGCCTTGCTCAGAACACCACGTCGGATTTTGAAAAGGACTGGTAAATTGTTGCTGTGAACTTGACCACATACCCTCCCAATGTAGCCTCCACCCAAAAATATATTTCTTTTGTCATATCCATGTCAATATGGTCGATTGTTGTGAGATATGCTAGTGTCCAGTCGTGACAAGGTGGTGTTTGTCCTCCCGTCCTACCCTTCACTTGCAGTCTCTGCAACCAATTGTACAGCTCCTCTGGGAACTTACACTTGAAGATCTCGTACTGATCACTTGCATCCTCTGATTATAGAACTTTGTCTTTCACTTTAGCAACGACTCAGTTGCGAAGTAGAGCTTGCTGGGATACAAACCGATTCACTTGGTCATCCCACCAGTTTCGTATTTCCTTCTTAAAAATCCTTCATACCATATTCTGAACCCTCCCTTTTTATTTCAAGACCCAGTAATGGAACCATTTGTTGGAAGAAAATGCAGTACGGTTGAGACCCTAAGTTTGGGCACTAGGGGCCAAGAAGGCTCAGTTGTAGTCTTAAAAAATGTCAACATTTTCATGTTACCTATAGAGGGTAAGGAGTCTAACCCGAGGTGTGTCGCGACTGAAGTTAGATGAGGGTGGAATTAGGCACCGAGGGAGTCATCACAAAAAAAGATACCACATCATAATAACTCATAATATACACTAACCCAATCAAAATGATCTACTCATACAAACTTACGAAACCATATGAACAGATGCATTCATTCAAAATTTTAAAGAATCAATAAGGAGCATAAGAACACAGTGTGGGTCTGAACCATATCTTCCATTAACATAACATAAATTAATAGAAAGAGGCTCAAGGCCTGATCATAAATAACATGAATGTGATAACTAGCACAAATAGAATTGGATAGGACCGAGGAGTTTTCCACACTTCTTCGCAACACAGGAAATCTCCAACAATCCCTGGCTTACTCGACTGACCAAAAACAACCTTTATTCATCCTTCCTTCTGATTTTTATCTTCTTCCTTATTCTTAGACTGCTAGTTGTACATGTCTTCCACTTGGTTGTCTTCATCCTCGGTTGCCTTTTTTCTTGGCTACTCCTTCCCCTCTCCGTCGCCTTTCCGCAACTACCGGTTCACTTCTAGTTCCTATTCCACTCTTAGCTTTTAGCTCTACAACCCAAATGATCATCCTCGTCACTTGCCCCTAGCTCCTTTTTCGCAAAAACTCAAAACGAAGGACCCAACATTTTTTGTTTCAAGCAAATCATTTTTTGGTATATGTATATATTTGTATGGTTGTAAATACTGCAATTAGTTGGGTTATAAATCTCCAATAACCGTTATGTCTATTTTTTCAGCAGGATTTCATTGTAAATACTTTATCGAGTTTTGTTAAAAAGCTCCATGGGTAGTATGTTTTGTTTTCAACGATTTGTTAGTTGTAGGTGTTATAAAACACCGAGGACGGTGTTCCCCTAAGGGAGAGGGGCTTTTAAATTTTCATGTAATAAAGGTTAATAAAGGAAAAATAAAACCAAGATCACACGACAAGTATTCCAAGTTGAATGTTGGGAAAACACTATAGTGGGTATCACTTGTGGTTTAATTATGTCTATGGAAATTGGGAAAGGCATTAGCAAAGTAAAAGAGACAAAATTTGACATTTAATTATGAAATAAAGAAAAATAAGAGAAAAGGAAGGTGAATAGACATAGATTTGCATGTTAAGGGCATTAGAGGAAAAATGAAGGGAAATGAAGTAAAAAGAGACATCAATGATAAAAAGGCATTAGAGAACCACTTCACATCCTTTTTTAGTTTTATCTTTGTTCAAGTGAGAGAGAGAGAGAGAGAGATCTAAGAGGAGGATGTTGGAAACCAAGATACTACTAGGCAGGGCTGAATCAATAGTGTATGAATTTTACTCTTTTTTATATTTTTTACCTTGTGTTCATCATAAAATACTTAAGAAATAAATTAAATAACCATAACAGAAATTAATGTCAACAATCACAATGGAACACACAAGAATAGGTAACTTTTAGAACTTCTCTTCAATTCATTCATAGGGAAAGCTACAACTTCTTGTTACAATTTCTCTGGCTATAACCAGTAGGAAGCTACAACTTCCTGATTTATCAGCTATAATAAAATGGAGCTACAACCCCAAATATTCTCCAATGCCCACAGGAAGGACCTCCAACCCATAATCAAAAAGCTACAACTTTCTTTAGACACTTATTGTTCCATATTTCATCCATTTCCACACTAGGATCAATGACTACCTTCTCTACTTTAAAAAATAAGTAAATCCCTCAAACAACAACACCTTCAGTAATATGTGATCACTAAGAAACAAACACCTTACCATACCAACACCTCGCTGCACCATAATCTCGGTCTCAACATTGTGTCAATTTTGCTTGATCAGGCCTGCTTTTATAGATTTTTATTGTTGCTAACATTGGCTTTGTTTATTTTTTGAATTTGCAAATGAAGCCTTTTTTTTTCTTTGTCATGTTCATCTCGGTCTTCTGGATATGTTCTCCAATTTATTTGACATCAAAAACCATTCTATGTAAGTTAAACTAATCTTTTCTGTATATTTTAGCAATTCTTCATTTTTAACAGGATTTAGCAGGGCGTAACTATTTTTATCTAGAGTTAACTTACCTTGAATACCAAATTTTGCTACCAAAAATGACAATTCCACTGTTTTGAGCTTAAGCTCCTATCCCTGGCTCGTTTTCCTTCTTCTTCACCATAATACTGGGTCTTCGTAACACTTGCTTAGGCCCTGGGTGCTAAGCCTTTTTGAGCCCTACACAAGCCAATTTCCTTTGTTAACAACTCTTATACCATTGGTCCCACTTCTACACAAAGAAACCACACCTAGCACTAATCCCAAAGTTCTGAAGCTCCCAAATTTTTATTAATTGCAATTATTCAAAAGTTATAGGATTCTTGGATTCGGTATGACTCCACATTCTATTTCCATCACACCCTTGGTCATGTTTCTATGAAAAATAATCCAAGGAGGTAGTGCCTAGATGCTCCTGGAGCCTCTGTGGCTCTTTATATCTTTATGCCCTTGATTTCTTCTTGTGGCATGAGGCCATGTGCGGGTGCTTAGCCCATAGTCACCTTCCTCCTGATGCATTCATTTATGTGCACCACAACAACCCACCAAGGTCTAACCTTTGGCTTGACATATCTGAGGGGACTACCCAATTTTTCTCTAATTAGTTATCACTATGCCACTATGGCCCAGTGCCTTTCGCTAAGCTCATTTAATAATATCTATAGGGAAAAGCCTATGGGATGAGTTGTCTTGTGGATCCTCCCATACAACAAGAGTCCATGGAACAATTCTATGGGCTTATTCAGCTAATGACATGTCACAACTTCTGCCACCCATGCTCTCTCACTATTTGTCCCATTTTAAATATTTTGGGCTCATCCCTCTGGGATGACATCACCATGATTTCACTCTTGCCATGTGTCAACCTGTGAGTGGCGACATGTGTCACCCAGAAAAGGGCCACTTAGGTGCCAAAAACTGTTGAATGCACCTACCATGTGTCTATGTTGACATCATCATTTGTTGTTGTCCAGCCAATTATATGCTGCCACCTCTCCCCCTAGACGAGACAAAAAAGATCCTCCAAGGCCTTGTTTTGTGACAATTTCCTTTTTTATTTCATTTTTCCGAAAACCACCGGGTTCAAAAATTTTGTCCTTGAAACCACTCTTGAGTAGATTGTGTTTTTTGGAGGAGTGTCCTAGGAGTATCTCTCTGTTGTTGATCTAAGCGATCAATTCTGCAGGAAACCACATCTCGTGGCCACAAATACCTCTATCTATGGTGTTATCAGAAAGTTTCCACATAGCCCGATGCTTTCCTCCTTATGCTTAGCTATGTGCACTTCAAACAAACTTCTAGCCTACCACTGTTGAGTGGGCTCCACCAAGGAAAATTTTGAGGATGGAAAATTTTCTTGAAGTTTAAAAACATTGTGAATCTCACTAATCCCTAGTATGCAAAATATAAAATGTTATTGATATATTTGTAAAATTATTCAAATTTATAATGATTTTATATATAGTCTCTATATAATGTTGGCAATTTTTAAGGTAAAATAATTTTATATTCTAAAATTTGGGCGAATCATCTTTTATAAAGATTGGAAATTGGGAAATCTTTTTTGTGGAAAAATCATGGAAAATTAGCCCACTAGGTGAACATTAGCCCCTAAAATTGTCCATGGGCTCCACCCGTTCAATGCATCCCAGTGCTTTTCACTTACGCCACATCTAAAACCTCTAGGGTGCACCCACTGGGATACCACGACTAGGATGGTGTCATCCCATTGCCAATCGCTACTATTGAATTCTTTCCACTATGAATGTGTGTTATAGACATTTTTGTGCCTTACAGCATTGAGCATGAAATGTCCATAATCTAAGGGATCCAAAGTCCCTAAACATGTTGTTCCTACCCCTAGAGGAACAAGGCTAACAAACCACAGCAATTCACAAAAGTTCTCCACCTGAAACGGCTCAGAAACAAGTCAATTCCGGATCATTTCAGTGGCTACACTAGCTGTCTGCGCTGAATGTCAAAGCCAACACTGGCTCCCTGCGTTGAATGTAAACTAGAACAAAGGCTACCTGCGCTGAACGAGAGTGGACAAGTGGCAGGCTCATTTCTCAAGGTGTCAAGACCCAGGAAGCTTCCAAAATGACACTTGCCTCAGGGAATTCGACTGGTGATGAGTAAGAGGTTCCAAATCTCCAAGTGGAAGCAAGAACCTCCAAGTGGACTCAAGAACTGATAGAGGGAGAGGACACTAGTCAGATCTCAAGCTGACTCATCCTCTCTCCAAACATCTATATATGGATCTCTCCTCCATGAGATCTAGAGGCTGGAATTTTGTTATTGCAAAGAATTGTTGTTGGTTTGAGACTGGAACCATTGGGTGCTTAATGCTTTGAAGGGGGAAAAGAGAGGAATTCCTTTTGCTGGGAAGGAGATGCTGGATTGGAGCCCTCTGGGTTGTATCTCTTCCTGAACCTTGTTATTCATCAATAAAGCTATCTTGGTTTCTCCTATATGCTGATGTATTTTGATGTATGAATGTATTAGTGTATTTGGTTTATTTCTAATCCTAAACTAGTTATGAATGTGAACATCTGTCTTTGTGTAGTGTTCTTCTCTTGTCTCAAGTAGCTATTCTCTTGTCGCAAGTAGCTGTTCTCTTGTGATCTTGCAGGAAGTTGTAGCTGGATAAGCAAGAAGGCAAGTAGCTGTGAACACCCAAAGAGAAGGGAGATTGGATCGGGGGACAAATGGAAGACACCGGTAAGTCTATTGATCTCTCTTCTTTCACATTTCATAAAGGAAGAAACCAGTATAGCTGTACTCGTTTGTTGCTAAGGCACTGTCACAACTTAGGTGGATAGGATCGTCCTGCATAGGCATTTTTCCCCACAAAAAATTGGCGACTCCACTGGGGACCATTTGTTTAGTCATTTTATTTGTGTTTCTATCATTGTTTGCATCATAGACTTGACAACAACAGTTGAACTGCATATTTCCCGGATGTAAAGTAGACAGTTGCTGCTTTGATCCAGTTGCTGGACTTGTCTATGATCTGAACAATGGATTCACAAATGATTTGATGATCCTTGTGATAGATCTTAGTAGCCCTTCAAAGCATCCCTTTGATTACACCTTGCTTGTTGCTTTTATTTGGCCTAAAACAGTGAATTAAAGAGCAATCTGTGACCCAGAACCTGAGGGAAACGAGAGTTTCTCCTTCAGCATAGACCCAATGAAGGGATTCTGCATTTCAACGCAGGTCCCGTGAAGGCTACCTGCGCTGAATGTCAAAACCCTTGTGTTGAGGTTGCGCTGAACCAGTTTGTCCTTGTGCAGCTGGGGTTCTCTGCTCTGTTTTGCCTTGTTTTGATCTCTGTTTTTTGCAGCCTGTAACCAGCATAGGTACCAATATGATAACTCCTTTTCTCTGCTTACATTCCGCCTCCTTTTGTACAAAAAGACTGTGAGTGTTTTTATGTGTTTGTGGCGTCATTTACAGTTTTCCTTTGCATGAGTAAAATAGTCATCCTGTAGCCTTTGATTCAGATCTGATTGATTGTGATCTTAGAAGAGAGTTCATTGGCTGTTTGCAGATTGATTATACATTTACTTTTGCTTATTGGTTTGAATTTGTCTCTTTTAAGTGTCAAAACAAGTATTCATTTCGAAAATCGTTAAGTGTTGTAATCTCTTCTACCCTCTCTGATTTCGAAAAAGTAAACTTGTTTGTATTGATCATTTAAAAGCGAATTCAAAGTTGTACAAAAAGCTTTCTTTGTAGGCATCAATACTAAGAAAGCGGAAAACAAACACCTGCATTGTGCATTTTGCATTTGATAGTTTGCATGTTGGATTTAGGAAAAGTGCATTAGAGTGTGCTGATTGCTCTTTGAGAAAAGATGGTGTCTTTCTTTTCCCTTAGTAGCTAGGATTTTCAAAGTTGAAAAGATATAAAGCTTGCTTATCATCTTTAGACTGCATTTAGGAATTTGTATCATACATCTCGTGGTGAACCTTGAAAGGCAAACTTTAAAAAGATCAACCTAAAATAAATTGAATGAACTTAACAATGCTTTGTAACATAACGCACAACATAGAGGTCTAGTCTAGAGACGTGTTCCGGCATCGTTAAGCCTGGTGACTGTTGATCTCGTGGAAGGTGGGTGATTCCTCCTGAGGGACGATAGCACCAGTACGGATTGTGCTCCCACGTACCGTCACGTATATATTGGGAGACCCCTATAGGCATAAAACCTTTATCCTTAGGAAGCCGTGTCGGCCGCCCTACTGATCGCAATGCACTGAACACAGCATTCAGGAAGATCGACCACCCGTACCCTAAAAAGTATTCTGCGGTTTTGCGAAAAGTTTGGCACAACCTCTGCCTAGAACTCCAGAGCAGTTCCTTTTGGCCTTTTTCAGACTCTATAACAGAAAAAGTCCATCCGAGCATTTGTCACTTCGGGCTCGTTAAAACATCGAAGGAGACTAGAGTCATCTTTAGCTTTTTCTCGACTCTTTAAAACTGAAAAAGCAAGTTGTGTCTAAAGCGTCGTTAAAAATTTATTTTAAACGGAACAATCACCCCTATTCCTGCGTTGATCTTTAGGTTGAAAAAATGGAGCACACCAACCAAGGAATTCCCCTTGATGGAAATCCTAGTCCCTTCTCCTCTTGGGGAGATGTTGGTGCGCCTCACATGGCCACATTGTCGCTTCCAAGACTGACAATTGGCCTGCCAGTCTGGCTCTTTTCAACCAATGTCGTTCAGAACACCACCATTCCTGAACAGTCGAGTCAACAGTTAGACCAGACCAGAGTTTCCAACCAGCCTTCTACTTCATCTAACTCTTCCTCTCCTCCTTCCTCTTCGCTTGACGGAACTGGTAAAACAAAAAACCAGGTTCCTAAGGAGAAGAAGGAAAAGAAGAAGAAAGAGAAGAAGAAGAAGGAGCCAAAGGTGACTGGGGGCAAACAAGTGTCGTCTGACAAAAATCCACACACAGCACTGACAAGGCCTAAATCGCCATGCGTCATATGCAAGGGAGACCATTTCCATAGAGATTGTCCCTGTATCCCTCGAATACTAAGGGACTGGTCTCCCCGTTTGCACAATTCGGTAGCATCAACCTCTGATAGCCATGTTGACTGCTCACCGTCAACTAGTGAAAGTGAAGCCACAGGACAGAGAGGGAAACTTAGATTTCCCTGCAAACTGTGTGAAGGTGATCACGCCATCCACCGTTGTCCCTTCTTAGACGAGGCTAAAAGAGTTCTGGAAGATCACCCAATTTTACGAGCGCAACTTCCTCATGGATATCAAAAACTCCTGCCAAGTCCTTCACTAGTTGAGAACCCGGCTGGCCCACCCAGGTGGTCAGCCGAAGCACTGATCATTGAAGATGAACCATCTGGATCCATGCTTGACGAAAGTCAAAAGGTTGATACGGCAGTTGACCCGGTTTTGCCTTCAGAGGCTCTATCTTCGAATGATACCATCACAGAGGAGAATAAAGACGACACCGTCAAAATTCTCTTCATCAACACTGACTCTGATGAACAAGGGGGCAATGCCCCCATTCCTTTATCGCAGGAAGGAAGTTCGTCAGAGCGATATCCGGCCGTTTATTCGGTCCCACCACCAAGCAACCTGGTTGTGTCCTTTGACTGGAACCAACTAGGCAGACCCCGGTTGCTAGCAAGTATACCATTCAGAAATATCGTTCAAATATACAGAATGGTAATGGTTGGCACTATCATTGATGAGGGGGTATCTGTGAGTATCCTTTCCTCTATTGCTTTGAAAGCGCTTGGTTCACTAGCGCTTTTGCCTGAAATGAGAAATCTATCAGGCTTTGATAAAGGAACCAGTCGACCTTTAGGGATCCTCCCCAATGTGCCCATAACATTGAAAGGGAAGACCGTTCAAATGAACGTGATGGTAGTTCAAGGACCCTTGGATTATAACCTACTCCTTGGACGAGACTATATATATTGCATAGGAGCTATAGTCTCCTCACTCTTTAGAGTAATGTGTTTTCCGCATGAAGGAAGAGTGGTCAAGCTCGTGGACCAACTTTCATTTCCCGGATCACGCATCGCAAATAGTCATGTACCATCCCTAAATGGTCTATTCATGCAAGAAGTGTCTCAACTCACGGTCTGTCCTCCTGATGAGCGCAAGTAATCCAGGAGGATATGACCGGAACCCAGGGAGCATGCGTCCTGGTCTGCTTCGGCAGGAAAACTTTGGGTATAGAATAGGTTTCCGCGGGAGAATATGACTAGTCCGTACCCCGTCCATGGTTGGAAGAGGGGTTGTTCTGGAATAAGATTCTCTTGTCAAAGTTATGTAAGTTGACAAGAATCGTCACTCACCTCTGTCTATTTCGGTAGACATTGCCGAGGAAGTGTTTTGTTTGAAAGATTAACGAGACAATCTTTGGGTAACCTGAAAGAGGTAAGCATCTCTCTTTAAAACAATTTGTTTTGAAGGAAAAGAAGTAAAGGTAACCTTGAAATCGTACTTTATACCTGGGGGCATGCAAACCTTTTGGAGTGCAAGCAAAGAGTGGTTATTTATCTGTTTTTTGGATTAGCCGTTTCCTAACTTGCATAAAGAAAGGATGCGGAGCAAAGCTTTGGTAAGGCGCAAGCTCCATAAAAAATGGAATCTTTCATGAGACATTCTTATCATATGACTGGGTTATCGATCAGTTTTAGCACAAAGTTCATGCTCGTTAAAAAATAAACGCAAGATCCGAGCAGTTTTAGCACATAGTTCATGCTCGTTTTAAAAAATAAACATAAGTTTGAGCAAATGTTTCCACCCGCGTTTAAGCTCGTTAAAAAATGAACTATCCCGGTAAATAACCACTGTGAATGTAATATCATCAGCCATTAAAGCCTTGGTCGTGTTTGCACCATCACCTCCACTTTTCCATTGGCCGATCGTCCACCTCCATATGATTGTTTACCCATTTTGAGGAACAGCTGCGAAGAGTGATTTCACCTAGCCATCCTTGTGACACTGCCGTGATTGGAAAATTCCAACCTGTACCTGGAATCAGCTGCTATCCCTGTTTATCACTCGTTCCTCAAAAGACGAGTCTTCTTTAAGCTCTTTTCAACTGACTCGTAAAATATGAAAAGATTGCCGAGTTTTGGCCTTCCAGCTCGTTAAAGGACAGGAAGAGCTATCCCTCCTCTAGATTTTAATCTTTTTGGACCTGAGGGATTATTGCACAAAAAGATCAAGCGCTTGTTTTATTCGGCTCGTTAAAACTATCGAAAACTCATCCCTTCTGTATTGTTTTATACTTTTTCGGACTTAAGGGATTAGATGACGAAAAAGGAATTTTGGAGTTGACTTTATGTACCTTTTCAGACTCTCTAAAAATGAAAAGGACCGAGTTATCCTTGTCGTTAGACTCGTTAAAATCATTAAATAGCGACAAACTTGTCTTTAGACGAGAACGAGTTTCACTATCACTAGGCTCGTTAAAACATAGCGATGGGCTTGCCCGAAGGGCAGGTTATAGAACAAGCATATGTTATCCTCCTCAAGCTTGACAAAAATAAAGAGGTACTGGTCAGCAATGACTGGGGAAAAATTGGGAGAAACCAAAGAAAACTTTGATGGTAGCAAGTCGCTCTTGAACATGACACTTTTCCTCCATACCACAATCGGGTTGGGTTGTTTCATTCACCGTCACATCACCATGGTCTCGCCATACCTTCCATATTTGGGGTAATGCTACCGATCCATCGCATCAGTGTCGCCATATGTTCAAGAGAAATCGTTCAGAAAGAGTCAACCGTGTCCCATCCACTGCCATACATTATCCTTCATCCATTCATGACCGCCACCCTGAATCATATGTCACAGATCGTTTTCACCTCCATTAAAATCATTAGCTCTGTTCTGTGTCACTGATGTGGGATTCATTAAGGCCCTCCTGTGACAGATCGCTTCTTGTCGACATCAGCTCATTATCCAAGAAGTTGATCTAGGAACAACCCCTTCGGTACTTTGAAGCTTGCATGCCACAATGGCAAGTTTCTCACTTCCGGCGACAGGTATACATCAATGACCTTCGACCGAAAGATTTTGCGTGGTGCTCGATGCCAAGTCCTTTATTCACACCACGTGAATTGTACTGCAGTACCTTGAGGGTCATTATCATTATCGGTGATTCCTCTCGCGCTTGTTAACAGTTTACATAATTGACCGGTAATCAAGCGATGTCTTTCCATGTTCGACTTTAGAACATTTCTCACATGGATCGACTTGTACTTAGAGTGAAGATCGAACGAGTTTGAAGACCCCAGATCTAGTTTCATCCATCTGGGCTGCGATATATATTCAGGAAAGATAAAGACATTAACATGTACATCATTGCAGCAGATAATCATCCTACTCAAAGGATGATAATTTCATCAAAATTATCAGTCTACCATCAGACGATTGTCTGTTCTATGTACAGAAAAATGAATTTATAAAAGCTGAGCATGGGAATGCCCACCTCAGCTAGATCATGAAAGCAGTATGAAAAATAATGTATTGTATTGTATCTTATTACATATCTCCTCCCAGCATTGGATGAACTTCAGATCCCCCTGATAAAGCATTTCACCCGATAAACAGCCTCATACTTTAGGGGGCAACTGTTATAGACATTTTTGTGCCTTACAGCATTGAGCATGAAATGTCCATAATCTAAGGGATCCAAAGTTCCTAAACATGTTGTTCCTACCCCTAGAGGAACAAGGCTAATAAACCACAGCAATTCACAAAAGTTCTCCACCTGAAACTGCTCAGAAACAAGTCAATTCAGGATCATTTCAGTGGCTACACTAGTTGTCTGCGCTGAATGTCAAAGCCAACACTGGATACCTACGTTGAATGTCAACTGGAACAAAGGCTACCTGCACTGAACGAGAGTGGACAAGTGGCAGGCTCATTTCTCAAGGTGTCAAGACCCAGGAAGCTTCCAAAATGACACTTGCCTCAGGGAATTCGACTGGTGATGAGTAAGAGGTTCCAAATCTCCAAGTGGAAGCAAGAACCTCCAAGTGGACTCAAGAACTGATAGAGGGAGAGGACACTAGTCAGATCTCAAGCTGACTCATCCTCTCTCCAAACATCTATATATGGATCTCTCCTCCATGAGATCTAGAGGCTGGAATTTTGTTATTGCAAAGAATTGTTGTTGGTTTGAGACTGGAACCATTGGGTGATTAATGCTTTGAAGGGGGAAAAGAGAGGAATTCCTTTTGCTGGGAAGGAGATGCTGGATTGGAGCCCTCTGGGTTGTATCTCTTCCTGAACCTTGTTATTCATCAATAAAGCTATCTTGGTTTCTCCTATATGCTGATGTATTTTGATGTATGAATGTATTAGTGTATTTGGTTTATTTCTAATCCTAAACTAGTTATGAATGTGAACATCTGTCTTTGTGTAGTGTTCTTCTCTTGTCTCATGTAGCTGTTCTCTTGTCGCAAGTAGCTGTTCTCTTGTGATCTTGCAGGAAGTTGTAGCTGGATAAGCAAGAAGGCAAGTAGCTGTGAACACCCAAAGAGAAGGGAGATTGGATCGGGGGACAAACGGAAGACACCGGTAAGTCTATTGATCTCTCTTCTTTCACATTTCATAAAGGAAGAAACCAGTATAGCTGTACTCGTTTGTTGCTAAGGCACTGTCACACCTTAGGTGGATAGGATCGTCCTGCATAGGCATTTTTCCCCACAACAATGTGTCCAACACATCTACCCAAAGCTTCACGTATAGGCACTGTCATATTTTTCACTACACTTTGCCAGCATGCCAAACTTGGCTACGTACCAATGCCCCTACACACTCCTCATAACTTTGCTATGTTGGACTTGGGGTCACCAAATTTGACTAGCTTTATCTTTTGATCTAGATGGCCTTTTCAGGACTTCCATATATCATTGTAAATCTATTTCATAGTTTTACCTATTTAGGTGGCTTACACCTACATTTGAGTTTATTTACTACATCAAAATTGGCTCCAAATCCTCTGCACCATTCTGCTTCCATGTTGCTCCTTAAGTCTACTCCCTGAGATATTATTTGAAACATTTGCCTCTGGATGATACCTATTGACATTAATGACAACTTATTTCCAACATTATCCCCCTTTGGCATTGATGGCAACACCAAAATCAAATGAAACATCTTTTTCTCTTCTAGGAACACCCTTAGCAAAACATGAGTGTTTCTATCCTTGAGATAAAATTTTGTTGTTGTGTATTACTATTGTGCTTGATCACCACTATTTCTCCTTTGATCTTATATATTTCTCCCCCTTTATATTTTTCCTTCCATAGATCTCTCCCTTAATTTTTAATTTTGTTTGATTCCACTAGATCTCTCCCCCTTTGACATCAATGGAAAAGACACCAACATGCTCCCCCTGTCACCATGCTTCTATGGTCATGTTGATCCTTGTGGACCTGGTAGCTTCACCAATATATGCTGAAAAATATACCAGTTTCCTGACTTCCTCTTGGAGGAGGAGCTAGTGAAGGGAGGAAAAAGGAATGACTCCCAATCTTGGCCTCCAGTACTCAAATTGTTCTCTAGGAAGTGGCTTGGTGAGGATACCAAAAAAAAAAATCTTTGATAGGAACATACTCCAACTTCACAATCCGGTCTGCTACTTTCTCTCTCAAGAAATGATACTTGGCAGTGATATACTTTGTCTTGGAGTGAAAGATTGGATCCTTTGAAATGCTTATTGCATGTGTATTATCACACATAATGGGGATCGATTGATCATAAAACACTTGAACATCTTGCAAAATTTGCTTCATCCACTGTAGTTGAGTGTAATAAGAAGCCGTTGCTATATATTTTGCTTCAACTATAGATAATGAAATGGAAGCTTGCTTCTTTCTCAACCATGAAACTAGACTTTCTCCAAGAAAGAAAGCACCACCACTTGTGCTTTTTCTATCATCGACATCACCTACCCAATCAAAAATAAATAAAAAATCATTACCTCTTGGGTACCACAGTCCATAGTCCATTGTTTCTCTGAGATATCTGAGAATTATTTTGGCTGCTAATAGATGGCTATGTGTGGGAGTTTCTTGAAATCTTCCAACTATAGCAATGGTTTTCATGATGTCTAGTCTTGAATTTGTCAGATATAATATACTTCCAATGATGGATCTATATAAGGTCTGGTCCACTTTTGGAGATTCATCCATATTACTAAGCTTGCAACCTATCACCATGGGAGTGCTCACTAAAGAGCATCCTTCCATGCCAAATTTCTTTAACACTTCCTTGATATACTTTCCTTGAGAAATAAAACTTCCTTTAGGGGTCTACATTATCTGCAATCCAAGGAAATAAGATAGCTCTCCAAGAATGGACATTTCAAATTCGACCTTCATATCAGTTGAAAATTCATTATTTAGTAAATCTAAATCATTGAAAAAGATGATATCATCAACATATACAACTACCACAATACGTTTTCCACATATCTTTTGAATCCACACTTGAGCAGGTAGTTGTCTATCTTGGAATACCAAGCTCTATGGTCTTGCTTTATACCACACCAAGCCTTCTTCAGTCTGTAAACATAATCTGGTTTCTCTATTAGCTGAAGCCTTCTGGTTACTCTATTAAACTTCCTCCTATAGATCTCCATTAAGAAAATCATATTTGACATTCATTTGATGTTGGCATTATGGCTAAAGTGTTGTCCTTGATGGCAACCCATACAGGTGATAGATCACAGTACTTCAGGTCAGTAGCAGAGATTGATGATCAGCTCTCAAATATTGAAGAAAATAAGGGGTACGCAGGTACACCGTACAAAAGGTGCGGACACGCAGGCATGTCTTAGATAAAGTGCGTACATACCCGCAGGTATCCCGTGTAAAAGGTGCGGACCATAGTTCACGCACTTTCATGCAGTGAAAAAGTACTCTCACGTGGGAATCCGATGGTGGACCATAGTATTTAATCCGACGTATTTGATCCTATGGTTTGGTCAGTGGTATTGTTTTATATTATTATTATTATTATTATTGAGCCTCATGTTTTTGGGCCCCTTCTTTTTGTTATCTATGGTATTCATCCATGATTTTAGGAAGAGATTGCCTATATAAAGCAAAGGAGATCATTTGGCTAGACACTTGTACAGGAAGAAGATCTTAAGAGAAGCTAGATATGAAATTCTAGTGATGGGTTTGTGAGAGAGAGTTGAATCAATATAAAGGAGAAACATGAGGATTACAAGTCGAATCTACTAATGGGTTGAGATCCATTTGGCGCATGATCAGATCTGTAGATCTGATAGTCTGGGTTATCCTTGAAGTCTAAAAATTGTCTATACCCGCAGGAACGCAAGTGCAGTGAAAGAAAAGTGCGGAGATACGCAGGCGCAGAAGCGCTGCAGGTGCGCAGATACGCAGGCCCAGAAGCGCTGCAAATGCGGAGGTGCGCAGGCAGTTCATAAGACACAGAGTGCAGGTACGCAAAAATTCCATGAGGCACAGTGCATGGGTACGCAGGAAAGCAGTTGGAAATAGTGCGTACTTCTATGCAAGAGTTCTATGGGTTAAGCTGCGTACTTCTCATGAAATCTATTTAGCTGCTTTGTTTATTATTGTTGTGTTCTGGGTTTTGAAGTGATGTCTGGTTTCTGGTATTAAGTTCTGATAACAGCAGTGATTGATTAAATGTTTATACATTGATGGATGAATGGATCAGGTTCTTATTGACTCATTTTATGTGATCTGATGGACTAGATCTGATTAATGACTCACTTGTATATGTATTGATCTAGTGCTTGGGTAATTCAGAAGGTTGTTTGATTATGAGATTCAATGTTGTTGGGCCCAGTATGAAAATTGGATGAAATGTGGCCTTTCAGATTATGATGTTGTGCTTCAGTGTATCCAGTCTGAAAATTGATGAAACGTGGTACCTGGAGGCAAGGATAATTTTAGGGTCGAATGTTCGCCCTTTGGCGAAATTAAGGGGTTTTAAATTTTTAGTGGGCGAATATTTTGTATCATAGTACATTTTTACAAATCACCTCAAATAGCCCACCTTATTTTAAGGGAGATGGTAAAAAAGGTAAATTTAGCCCTTGAAATTAGGAGTTACAACCTTCCATTCGCCCATTTTCAAGAATAGGTTTTATTTAAGTGAATCCATTCGCCCATTTTCAAGAATAGGTTTTATTTAATTGAATCCTATGGGCGAAATACCATATTTATAAAAGAGGTATGGTAAATTAATAAAAATATAAATAAATGAGAGGTATGGTAAATAAATAAAACATTTTTTATATTTACTCCATAAGTCACTTGGTGTAAACAAATAAAAATATAAGTAAAGTGGAGGTACGGTAAATAAATAAAACGTATTTTTATACTTACTCAAAAGGTATGGTAAATAAATAAAAATATAAATAAACTAGACGTATGGTAAATAAATAAAACCTCTTTTTATATTTAGTCCATAATCCTCCTTCTATTTATGAAGGCTCAAGAAAGAGGTTTTATTTAAGTGAATCCTATGGGCCAAATACCATATTTGTAACAAAGGTATGGTAAATTAATAAAAATATAAATAAACTAGAGGTATGGTAAACAAATAAAACATTTTTTTATATTTACTCCATAATTCACGTTATATTTACGAACACTCAAGAAATGGGTTATATTTAGGTGAAACCTATGGGAAAAATACTATGGGACAAATACCATGGACTAGATTGCTATTAATACCATGCAAAAAACCATTATTAACCCTAATATTAGAATTATTAAAAATAAAAATGGCACATGGTATTCACCAAAATGGCACATGGTATTGACCCATGGTATTCACCTGGAATGTGGCCTATTTAAATGGGGGGATTAAACCAGCATAGATCCATTTTTACTCTTCTCTAAGAGTTCACAATGCTATTCACTAGGACTTTACAAAGTTTTATTATTTAGTGAAAGACTCGCCAAGATCTTACAAGATTTTATAATTGAGTGTAAAATTTGCCATGCCTGGTGAGAGATTCGCCAAAAAATTATATATACATATTATATTATTGATAAAATCGCCTTCCATTTTTCCTATATACAATGGAGATTCGCCCATTTATTATATTTATAAATTTAGGGGGGGTTCTTAAAATTTTCCCTGCCTGGAGGAGAGTAGATTGTAGGTCAGCACCTATGTACTAGTATCTAAGCTAGTACAAGAGCTAAAGGAAATATTTGGAGCATTATAGCAGGTAGCAGCCTGTGTACTAGTAAATGGATTGGCTAGTACAAGAGCAAAGGGGGTTGTAGCTCCCGTACTGGTATAAGACTGCACCAGTACAAAATATTGTAAAAGGATTTTCTTATTAAGAAGAAGATTGAGATGACTTGCAGCAGGTGATTTTCTCCCGCATTTGGTTTCCACCTTATATCATGGTGTTCATGTGTGTGCCTTATGTGTGATGATCTATTCTATGTTACTGCATCTGTTAACTGATAATATGGTTGATAATGTTCTAATGCACTCATTGAAGATCAATTAACTTAATCATAAGAAGTTGTGGAAGTAGAATATATGAATCAGAATTTGGAAATGAAAAGTTTTATTGACTTGATAATACTGATTCACCCCCCCTCTCAGTATTATTTCCAACAATTGGTATCGGAGCCGGTCCTTTGATAGAAGCTTGATCGCTTGAAGGAGATCCGTGGAACAATGGGAAAGAAGCTTAAGAAGAAAGCACCTAAGAAAAGGAAGTCATCTCAGAAGAATTATGACAGTGGGAGAATCGATTGGGGATTAGGTATAAGAAGCTCTTCAGATTCAGAATCATTATCAAGTATGAATATATTATCCTCTGATGTTCCAGCTATCTTTCCTTTTGGAAGAGATGAAAGTGATAGCGAAACTACTGAATTTGCTCTTATGGGTGAACAAGAAAGATATCAAATAGAGGCATAATTTAAAAGGCTGACAGACAAAATTAGAGATCAACAAGATCTATTGAACAAAAGGGAATGTGACTTCAAAGAAGAAGCTACCAAACTAAAGGCCCAATTAGAAGAAGGAAACAAGGTAAGAAAACTTCTCAAGGACAAGGAAGACCAATGTCAAAAATTGCAGCATGAAGTGACATCATTAAGAAAAGAAGTCAACGAAAGAAGCACAACCATCAAGAAACTCAAAGATAGATCCAGCTACTATGAAAATCTTGAAGCTACAATCCTCTCACTAAAAGGAGATCTTGAAGAATCAAAGAATCAGAATATAGATCTACTCCAAGCTATTGCAAAACAAGAAAATGAAGTCACCAGCTTAAAAACTCAGCTGGAATGTGCATTCAGAATTCGTCAAATGCAGCAGGATCTGAATGAAGAACAAGAAAATGAGATTCTCAAACTAAGGGAACAAATGGAAGAAGGAAGGAAAGCTGAAGAAGATTTGAAGAAGCAATCTCTTGAAAAGGAAGAATAGCTTTAGGTTGAGGTAAATATCTTGAAAGGTAAATTAGAAGAAAAGGATAAGCTTTTACGATTTCAAGATAGTTCTAAAGTCCTGGATGATATTCTTAGCAGTCAAAGGTCTCCTGCTATAAAGACTGATCTTGGTTTCCATGAATCTGTTGAAGGTGAATCTAGTTCACAAGGTGAGGCAAGGAACTCTAAAGAGAAATCTAAAGTGATCAACGAAGAAATGAAAGATCAATCTCATCATCAACCAAGGAAAGAGATTCCTCAAAGAAAATCCTTTACTCCTCCTATGAATAATGTTGAATGTTATGTATGTCATAATCTTGGACATGTTGCAGCTAGATGTAGAAGAAGAAGGGTTCAAGACCATTATGCAGAAAGATCATCACATTCAAGGTATTTTAATGGATATTGCTTTGCTTGCAATATGTATGGTCACAAAGTTGTTGATTGCTACAAAAGGAATATGAAACATGTAAGATGTTATGCATGTAACAAGCTTGGACATATAGCAAAGGAATGCAGGAACAAAGCACGGACATCACACCAAAAGGAGAAAACATCATCACGCTTGAAGATATGGAAGAAAAAGGAAGTTCAGTTAGAAATTGGCGGCACAGCACAACATACAGACATACCAGAATCAGAGGGAGCTAAAAGTACAAAACTTCAGTGTCCTGAATCTCATATGCAAACTCCATAAAGGGAAGTCACATATATATGCGAGTTGGATACTGCACAATCGCGTATATGATTGTTTGAAGAAAGGCAGTAGGGAAAGTGAAGTTGGAAGTGAATCTATGAAGTATGATCTCTCGAACACAAGATCAGATCTAGGAATCTGACTGTCAGTGGCACATAGGAGGAATATTGGGTTTTAATCAAAGGTACGCAGACCATTCACTGCGAAAGTGCGGGCGTACGCAGCAGAGCGGAAGTTCCTGTGTGGAGGAATGCAGGTGATACTCAGTGAAAGTGCGAGGATACGCAGCGAAGGCACAGTCCTAGTGTGGAGGTACGCGGCGTGACAAAGGTTCAAGTGCGGAGGCACAGTGAAAGTACGCGGCGCGATAGCATCTGAGGGTGCGTGGCCACAGCAGTAGTACTCGGCGTGATTGAAGAAACAGGTGCGTAGGTACGCGCTGTAGTAGAAGGCTCTCTGTGGGAATACGCAGAAACTCAGAAAGTCAAGTGCGGGGTTATGCAGAGGAGCGAAAGGTGAAGTGCGGAGCCACACAGGCCATATAATTAGAAACTGCAGATCTGTCTTAAGGCATTTATTGGCTGACTTTTCTTGTTGATAATATCTGACAGATGGCACCAGTTTAGGGGGAACATATGTTTCTTAATGCATTGTTGCCATTATGGTCCTTGGTGACGATGCTTATGATTCATCTTGCTATGGTTATGAGTTGTTCACATGATTCTTGGATTTACATAGTTGATTTTCAGATCAGATTTATGGTTGATTCTCTGATGCTACATATCTGGTGCTTACATGGTGATCTTCATAAGGATAAGAATAATTATGATGCAAGATTCGTATTGTTATTGGCACATATGAGGATTGTTAGCTGGATACATAGGTGATTATTCAAAGTTGCATTGTTGGAGACTTGATGATGATAAGCTCTTACCTATATGATGATAGGTTGTTTCGTACATATGTTGATTGATGCAGATATTCCCAAATAATGATCTGGATGGCTTTGGTGTTTCTCCTTATGATAAAAGATGTTATGGAGTAGATCATACAATGTTGTTGCTGATGTTTATCTTAAGTGATTGGTCTCTGCTATAAATGTCATATCTCGACTCATGATGTAATAGTGTGTCTCTATCTATTGTAGTCATCTCTTCAGGTCATGTAACGGCCTATGTTGGTTTCCCCACTATGCCTGGGATGAAGATGTAATGTATTTAGTTCCTGATGTATCCCCACTTGGTTGGGTGATGGATGTATGTATTGAGTCTTTTGGTGATAGGAAGGTCATTTATGATATATAGAGTCATGTTCTTCTTGTAAAACATCTTTTTGCAGACCTTGCTTACAGTCAGGGGGAGCTTCAGCATGAACAGCACTATATAGCAGAGCAGATATTTCAGCTTGTTCTCAGAATGAGCATTATCAGATTGGTGCACCATGGCATTCACAAAGGGGGAGCTCATTCAGAGACTTCAGCAGATCTGGTTTATAGTCAAGGGGAGCATGTTCTTAGGGGGAGCAAAACCCTTTGCCCTTGATGTCAAAGGGGGAGAGTTATTTGGTGTTGTTTCCATCAAGTCCAAAGGGGGAGATTGTTGGCATTATTATGCATGTGTTGTACTTGATGGCAACCCTCTTATAGAAGATCATCTCACTTGTATACATTCATATGAATCCACAGAAGAGATATCTGATTTGACAGAATACATGGGATGCAGGACAACTTAAAGGAATCAAAGGACAAGTCCTTTGTATGATAAGTAAGACTTGCCATCAAGTCCAAAGGGGGAGATTGTTGGCATTATGGCTAAAGTGTTGTCCTTGATGGCAACCCATACAGGTGATAGATCATAGTACTTCAGGTCAGTAGCAGGGATTGATGATCAGCTCTCAAATATTGAAGAAAATAAGGGGTACGCAAGTACACCGTACAAAAGCTGCGGACACACAGGCATGTCTTAGATAAAGTGCGTACATACCCGCAGGTATCCCGTGTAAAAGGTGCGGACCCTAATTCACGCACTTTCATGCAGTGAAAAAGTAATCTCACGTGGGAATCTGATGGTGGATCATAGTATTTAACCCGACATATTTGATCCTATGGTTTGGTCAGTGGTATTGCTTTATATTATTATTATTATTATTGAGCCTCATGTTTTTGGGCCCCTTGTTTTTGTTATCTATGGTATTCATCCATGATTTTAGGAAGAGCTTGCCTATATAAAGCAAAGGAGATCATTTGGCTAGACACTTGTGCAGGAAGAAGATCTTAAGAGAAGCTAGATCTGAAATTCTAGTGATGGGTTTGTGAGAGAGAGTTGAATCAATATAAAGGAGAAACATGAGGATTACAAGTCGGATCTACTAATGGGTTGAGATCCATTCGGCGCATGATCAGATCTGTAGATCTGATAGTCTGGGTTATCCTTGAAGTCTGAAAATTGTCTATACCCGCAGGAACGCAAGTGCAGTGAAAGAAAAGTGCGGAGATACGCAGGCGCAGAAGCACTGCAGGTGCGCAGATACGCAGGCCCAGAAGCACTGCAGATGCGGAGGTGCGCAGGCAGTTCATAAGACACAGAACGCAGGTACGCAGAAAGTCCGTGAGGTACAGTGCGTGGGTACGCAGGAAAGAAGTTGGAAACAGTGCGTACTTCTACACAGGAGTTCTATGGGTGAAGCTGCATACTTCTCATGAAATCTATTTAGCTGCCCCTGTTTATTATTGTTGTGTTCTGGGTTTTGAAGTGATGTCTGGTTTCTGGTAGTAAGTTCTGATAACATCAGTGACTGATTAAATGTTTATACATTGATGGATGAATGGATCAGGTTCTTATTGACTCATTTTATGTCATCTGATGGACTAGATCTGATTAATGACTCGCTTGTATATGTATTGATCTAGTGCTTGGGTAATTCAGAAGGTTGTTTGATTATGAGCTTCAATGTTGTTGGGCCCAATATGAAAATTGGATGAAACGTGGCCTTTCAGATTATGATGTTGTGCTTCAGTGTATCCAGTCTGAAAATTGATGAAACATGGTACCTGGAGGAGAGTAGATTGTAGGTCAACACCTACGTACTAGTATCTAAGATAGTACAAGAGCTAAAGGAAATCTTTGGATCATTATAGCAGGTAGCAGCCTGCCTACTAGTAAATGGATCGGCTAGTACAAGAGCAAAGGGGGTGTAGCTCCCGTACTGGTATAAGACTGCACCAGTACAAAATATTGTAAAAGGATTTTCTTATTAAGAAGAAGATTGAGATGACTTGCAGCAGGTGGTTTTCTCCCGCATTGGGTTTCCACCTTATATCATGGTGTACATGTGTGTGCCTTATGTGTGATGATCTATTCTATGTTACTGCATCTGTTAACTGATAATATGGTTGATAATGTTCTAATGCACTCATTGAAGATCAATTAACTTAATCATAAGAAGTTGTGGAAGTAGAATATATGAATCAGAATTTGGAAATGAAAAGTTCTATTGACTTGATAATACTGATTCACCCCACCCTCTCAGTATTATTTCCAACATTTGATATATTTTGAATTTCTTAAAGCAAGAAAATGCCAAAAACATTCTTATTTATTCTAATCTAGCAACAAGAGAAAACGTTTCATGAAAATAATAGAGTTCTATTATAGCATAACCTTTGCATACCCACTTGGCCTTGTTTCTTACCACTTCTCCATGGTCATTTAATTTATTCTTGAAAACCCACTTTGTGCCAATGAGATTCTTGTTATCAAGTCTTGGAACAAGTTCCCATGTAAGATTTTTTTGTATTTGATCTAATTCTTCATTCATGGCCTTTAGCCAATGTTGATCTTGATTGACTTGAACAATATCCTTTGGCTCATTGTTATAGACATTTTTGTGCCTTGCAGCTCCAAGCATGAAATGTCCATAAACCAAGGGATCCTAAGTCCCTAAAAGTGTTGTTCCGACCCCTAAAGGAACAAGATCAACAAATTACAGCTTCTCCCAGAAGTTCTCCACCAGAAAATACTCAGAATCAGTCAAATCAGGATCATTTCAGCTGCTCCACTGGCTAGCTGTGTTGCATAGCACCCAAGTACACTAGCTAGGTGCATTGCAACGCACCTAAATGCACTATCAGGGTGCGTTGAGCGGGAAATGACAAATGGCAGTGCCATTCCGCGAGGTGGAAAGACAATGGAAGCTTCCAGAATCTTCTCCAATGACACTTGCCTCACTGAGTTCGACCAAGGATGAGTAAGAGGCTCTCAGTCTCTAAGTGGAAGCAAGAACTGACAGAGAGAAGACACTAGTCAAATCATAAGCTGACTCATCCTCTTTGCATACATCTATATATGGATCCCTCATCCCAGAGATCCAGAGGCTGGAATTTTGTACATTGCAAATAATTGTTGTTGGTTTTGAGATAGATATCAGAGTATTGGGTGATTTATGCTTTGTTGGAGGTGAAGAGGGGCTTCTTTGCGGGGAGGTTGATGCTGGATCAGGAATCATCGGTTGTAACTCCTCCTGGATCTTCTTGTTATATCATTAAAACTATTTGAGTTTCTGCTACATGCTTGTGTATCATTGATGTTTGTTACATTTGTATGTTTAGCTTAATTCTGATCCTAAGCTTTTTATGAATATAAACCCATGTCTTTGTATAGTTTCTTTCTTCTGTGATCTTACACGTACTTGGTGAAGCTGGGCAAGTAAGGGGGTAGGTAGCTGGAAGCTGTCAAAGAGGAGAGAGAGTGGATCAAAGGACTAGCGCAAGACACAGGTTGGTTCATCCTATTCCTCTTTGTTTATAGTTCATAAAGAAGAATACAAAAGTAGTTTTCTCTGTTTGTTTCTAAGGTAACTGTCACACCTTAGTGGGATAGGGTCGTTCTGAATAGACACTTTTCCTGTTAATAAAATGGCGACTCCGCTGGGGATCGTGTCTAGTTAGTTTGTTTGTGTTTCTCTTGTTGTTTGTTTCATAAACTTAGAAGTAACAATCGAACTGCATTTGCCATTAACAAATTCAAAGTAGACATCTGCTACTTCAATCCATTCACTAGATCTGTTTATGATTTGAACATTTGATTCACAAATGACCTGATTGCCCTTTGTGATAGCTCTTACACCTTCTTTAAATCTACCCTCTGATTGTGCATTACTGATTGCTTTTACTCGGCCAAAAACCATAGATTAAACTGTAAACCGTGACCCAGAACCCGGATAGAATTCTCGTTTCTGCCCCAGCGCAGGCTCTGTGAAGAGGTTCTGCATTTCAACGCACTTCCTAAGAGGGCTACCTGTGCTGCAATGCAGTTTCTCTTTGTAATAGGTGCGCTGATCAGCCTAGCCTTGTGCAGCTGAGGTTCTGTGCTTCATTCTTTCCAGTTTTGTCTCTGATTTTTGCAGCCTGTGATCAGTGTATGTGTCTTTTTAAAAACCCCTTTTCCTTGTTGTAATTCCGCCTCCTTTGTACAAAAAGACTGTAGATGTTTTTGTGTGTTTGTTACGTCATTTAAAGTTTTCCATTGCAAAAGTAGAATAGTCATACTGTCGTCCTTTGATTTAGATCTGTTGCAAGTGTCGATTTTGATCATAGGAGAAAGTTTATTTGTTGTTGACAGTCGATTATGCTTTTACTTTTGCCTTTGGTTTGAATTTGTGACTTTCTAGTGTCGAAACGAGTATTTATTTCAAAATCATAAAGTGTCGTAATCATCTCTACCTTTTGATTTCGAAAAGAAGCTTGTTTGTGTTTTTCACTTGAAAGCAAATTCAGATTTGTACATCAACTTTCTTTTTAGGCATCAATATTAAGAAAGTGAAAAACAAATACATGCACATGTGCATTTGCATATTGACAGTCTGTTTGGCTTGATTTAGGAAAGTGCATTTACAGTGTGCTCTTTGCTCTTTGTGAAAAGATTGTGTCTTTCTTTTCCCCTTGTAGCTAGGATTTTCATTGTTGAAAAGAGATAAAAGTTTTCTTATCATCTTTAGATTGCATTTTAGGAATTACATCTACATCTCGTGGTGAACCCAAAAGGCAAACTTCATAAGAAAGATCAACTTAAAATAAATTCAATGAATCTAACAACGCTTTGGAACTTAACACACAATGGGTGATTCCTCCACTTTGAGATGATAAGTGCCAGTACGGACTTGTGCTCCCACGTACCGTCGAGTATATATTGGGAGACCCCTATAGGCTTAAATCCTTTATCCATAGGAATTTGTGTCTGCCGCCCTATCGATCGCAATCCACTGAACACAACATTTGGGAAGATTGACCGTTGTACCGTAAAAAGTATTCTACAGTTTTGCGATTGGTTTGGTACTCCCTCTACCTAGATCTCCAGAGCAGTCCCTTTTGTTCCTTTTCAGACTCCTTAACGAAAAAGGTCCATCTAAGCACTTGTCACTTCAGGCTCATTAAAAATCTAAGGAGACTAGAGTCATCTTTTGTTTTTTCTCGACTCTTAAAAACTGAAAAAACAAGTTGTGTCAAAGCGTCTTAAAATTTATTTTAAACGGAATATTCATTACACCTTTCCTACGTTGATCTTAGGTTGAGAAAATGGAGTCCACCAACCAAGGAATTCCCCTTGGTGGAAACCCTAGTCCCTTCTCCTCTTGGGGAGATGTTGGTGCACCCCATATGGCCACATTGTCGCTTCCAGGACTGACAATTGGCTTGCCGGTATGGCTCTTCTCAACCAATGTCGTTCAGAACACCACTATTCCTGAACAATCGAATCAGCAATTAGACGAGTCCAGAGTTTCCCACCAACCTTCTACTTCCTCTAATTCTTCCTCTCCTCCTTCCTCTTCGCTTGATGGGGCTGGAAAAGCCAAAGGTCAAGTTCCTAAGGAGAATAAGGAAAAGAAGAAGAAATAGAAGAAGAAGAAGGAGCCAAAGGCGAATGGGGGAAAACGAGTGCTGTCTAACGAAAATCCACACACTGCACCGACCAGGCCTAAATCGCCATGTGTCATTTGCAAAGGAGACCACTTTCACAGAGATTTTCCTTGCATCCCTCGGATACTAAGGGACTGGTCTCCTCGTTTGCACAATCCGGTGTCATCAACCTCTGATGATCATGTTGAAAGAACACCGTCAACTAGCGAAAGTGAAGCCCCAGGACAAAAAGGGAAAGCTAGATTTCCTTGTAAACTGTGCGAAGGCAATCATGCCATCCACCATTGTCCCTTCTTAGATGAAGCGAAAAGAGTTTTGAATGATCGTTCGCTTTCACCGTTACGACTTCCTCCTGGATATAAAAAACTCTTGTCGAGTCCATCGTTAGTTGAGAATCTAGCTGGCCCGCTCAAGTGGTCGGCTGAAGCACCTATCATTGAAGATAAACCATCTGGATCAATACCAAACGAAAGTCAAAAGGTCGAGGCGGTAGTTGACCCGGTCTTGCCTTCAGAGGTTTTATCTTCAGATGATAGAGTCACTAAAGAGAACAAGGATGACACCGTCCAAATTCTCTTCATCAACATAGACTCCGACGAACATGGGGGCAATCAACCCATTCCTTTGCCGCAGGAAGGAAGTTCATCAAAGCCATACCCGACCGTCTACTCGGCTCCATCTCCAAGCAACCTAGTTGTCTCCTTCGACTAGAATCAACTAGGCAGACCCCGTTTACCAGCAAGTGTACCATTCCGAATTATCGTTCAAATATATAGAATGGTTATGGCTGGTACCATCATAGATGAGGGGGCTTCTGTGAGTATCCTTTCCTCTACTACTTGGAAAGCGCTTGGTTCGCCATCGCTTTTGCCTGAGATGAGAAATCTGATAGGCTTTGATAAAGGAACCAGTCGACCTTTAGGGATCCTTCCCGATGTCTCCATAACATTGAGAAGGAAGACAGTTCACATAAACATAATGGTAGTTCAAGGACCCTTAGATTACAATCTACTCCTTGGACGAGAATATATTTATTGCATGGGAGCCATTATCTCCTCACTCTTTAGAGTAATGTGTTTTTCACACGAAGGAAGAGTGGTCAAGCTCGTGGACCAGCTTTCATTTCTCGTATCACGCATAGCAAATAGTCATAAACCGTCCCTAAATGGTCTCTTCACACAAGAAATGTCTCAATTCCCAGTCCGTCCTCCCGATAAGCACGATTAATTCGGAGGGATATGACTCAAACCCAGGGGGCATGCGTCGTGGTCTGCTTCGGTAGGAAAACTTCAAGTATACAGTAGGTTTCCGCGGGAGAATATGACTAGTCTGTACCCCGTCTGTGTTAACGGGAAAAGTGTCTACTCAGAACGACCCTATCCCACTAAGGTGTGACAGTGACCTTAGAAACAAACAAGGAAAACTACTTTTGTATTCTTCTTTATGAACTATAAACAAAGAGGAATAGGATGAACCAACCTATGTCTTGCGCTAGTCCTTTGATCCAATCTCTCTCCTCTTTGACAGCTTCCAGCTACCTGCTCCCTTACTTGCCCAGCTTCACCAAGTTCCTGTAAGATCACAGAAGAAGAAAACTACACAAAGACATGGATTTATATTCATAAATAGCTTAGGATCAGATTTAAACTAAACATACAAATGTAACAAACATCAATGATACACAAGCATGTAGGAGAAACTCAAATAGTTTTATTGATATAACAAGAAGATCCAAGAGGAGCTACAACCGATGATTCGTGATCCAGCATCAACCTACCAGCATAGAAGTCCCCTCTTCACCTCCAACAAAGCATAAACCACCCAATACTCTGATATCTATCTCAAAACCAACAGCAATTCTCTGCAATGTACAAAATTCCAGCCCTTTGATCTCTGGGATGAGGGATCCATATATAGATGTATGCAAAGAGGATGAATCAGCTTATGATTTGACTAGTGGCTTCTCTCTGTCAGTTCTTGCTTCCACTTGGAGACTGAGAGCCTCTTACTCATCCTTGGTCGAACTCAGTGAGGCAAGTGTCATTGGGGAAGATTCTGGAAGCTTCCATTGTCTGTCCACCTCGCAGAATGACACTGCCATTTGTCATTTCCCGCTCAATGCACCCTGGTAGTGCATTTAGGTGCATTACAACGCACCTAGCTAGTGTACTTGGGTTCTATGCAACGCAGCTAGCTAGTGGAGCAACTGAAATGATCCTAATTTGACTGATTCTGAGCAGTTTCTGGTGGAGAACTTCCGAGAGAAGCTGTAATTTTTTGACCTTGTTCCTTTAGGGGCCGGAAGAACACTTTTAGGGACTTAGGATCCCTTGGTTTATGGACATTTCATGATTAGAGCTATAAGGCACAAAAATGTCTATAACAGTTGCCCCCTAAAGTATGAGGCCGTTTATTGGGTGAAATGCTTTATTAGGAGGATCCGAAGTTCTTTCAATGTTGGGAGGAGACCTGTAATAAGATACAATACAATACATTATTTTCATACTGTTTTCATGATCTAACTGAGGCGGGCATTCCCATGCTCAGCTTTATAAATTCATTTTCATGTACATAGGACAGACGATCGTCTGATGGTAGACTGATGATTCTGATAGAGCCATCATCCTTTTGGTAGGATGATTATCTGTGCTGCAATGTTGTACATTTCAATGTCTTTATTTTCCTGAATATATATCGTAGCCTGGATGGATGAAACTAGATCCGGGGTCTTCAATCTCGTCCGATCTTCACTCGAAGTACAAGTCGTTCCATGTGAGAAATGTTCTGAAGTCGAACATGGAATGACATCGCTTGATTACCAGTCAATGATGTAAACTATTAACAAGCGCGAGAGGAATCACCGATAATGATGATGACCCTCAAGGTACTGCAATACAATTCACGTGGTGCGAATAAAGGACTTGGCGTCGAACACCACGCAAAATCTTTCGGTCGAAGGTCATTGATGTATACCTGTCGCCGGAAGTGAGAAGCTTGCCATTGAGGCATGCAAGCTTCAAAGTACTGAAGGGGTTGTTCCTAGATCAACATCTTGGATAATGAGCTGATGTCGACAAGAAGCGATCCATCAAAGGAGGGCCTTAATGAATCCCACATCAATGACACGGAACAGAGCAAATGATTTTGATGGAGGTGAAAACGATCTGATGATATATGGTTCAGGATGGCGGTCATGAAAGAATGAAGTATAATGTATGGTAGTGGATGGGACACAGGTGACTTCTCTGGATGACTTCTCTTGAACATGTCGGCGACACTTATGTGATGGATTGGTAGCATTTACCCCAAATGTGGATGGTATGGCGTGACCATGGTGATGTGACCGGTGAATGAAACAACCCAACCCGACTCAGGCATGGAGTGGAATTGTCATGTTCAAGAGCGACTTGCTACCAATAAAGATTCTTTGAGTTTTCTTCCCAATTTTTCCCCAGTCATTGCTGACCAGTACCTCTTTATTTTTGTCAAGCTTGAGGAGGATAACATATGCTTGTTCTATAACTTGCCCTTCGGGCAAACCCATCGCTATGTTTTAACGAGCCTAGCGATAGTGAAACTTGTCCTCGTCTAAAGACAAGTTTGTCGCTATTAATCTTTTTAACGAGTTTAACGACAAAGATAACTCGGTCCTTTTCATTTTTAGAGAGTCTAAAATGGTACGTAAAGGTAACTCCAAAATTCCTTTTTCGTCATCTAATCCCTTAAGTCTGAAAAAGTATAAAATAATACAGAAGGGATGAATTTTTGATAGTTTTAACGAGCCGAACAAAACAAGCACTCGATCTTTTTGTGCAATAATCCCTCAGGTCCAAAAAGATTAAAATCTAGAGGAGGGATAGCACTTCCGGTTGCTTTAACGAGCTGGAAGGCCAAAACTCAGCAATCTTTTCATATTTTACGAGTCAGTTGAAAAGAGCTTAAAGAAGACTCGTCTTTTGAGGAACGAGTGATAAAATGGGTAGCAACTGATTCCAGGTAAGGGTTGGAATTTTCCAATCACGGCAGTGTCATGAGGATGGCTAGTGAAATCACTCTTCGCAGCTGTTCCTCAAAATGGGTAAACAATCAAATGGAGGTGAATGATCGGCCAATGAAAAAGTGGAGGTGACGGTGCAAACACGACCAAGGCTTTAATGGCTGAAATGCTACATTCACGGTGGTTATTTACCGGGGAATAGTTCATTTTTTAACGAGTCTAAACGCGGGTGGAAACATTTGCTCATGTCTTATGTTTATTTTTTAAGGAGCTTGAACTATGTGCTAAAACTGCTCGATTAGATGGTCTTGTTTTGATTTTTTACCATAAATAACTTTGTCTTTCCAAAGATAGTACTGTATTTTTCAACTGCTTCATCAAACTAGTCAGAAACGAACAATATTTGCTTGAAAATGAGATTAAAACGCTAATATTTTACTTTGAACTACGTAAAAGCAATAAAAAAGTGTTTTTACCTCTAATTTTACCATTTCATTTGAACTTGGTTTGTTGGATCTTTGGAGGTGCTTTTCCCCCTCGATTTTCATCAGCTGATTTCGGGAGATTCTATGGACGATTCTCGGCGCCGTCTAGACCAGGTAGGAGCTAAACCCGAGCTCTTTCATTTCATGGTTTCTGTAGAGCTATAACTAGGGTCTCTCACACCACCAATTATTCCACATTATTAAGTCAATCCGGGATCGTTTTGTTCTTTCAAGGAGTAACTCAATCCGAGGCTGTTCTGTCCAAGTAGTGCTCGGTAGTATAGCGTTCTAATGACTTGAAAGGAAACAAACACTAAGCTGTAACTAAACCAATTCAGGAAATGAAATCACACAAGGCAAATGATCAGTCAAGGGTACGGAACCAATAACCCTTCCCTTTAGAAACTGATAAAGAAAGAAAACCAAAGCATGGGCTTATAGGTCAGGGAGCTAGGCAGCGTCTTGCTGGGCTCACGACAGCCTTAGGCCTGCTATCACGCGAAAGCAATAAAGGCAGATTGGCGAAAGTAAACTGGAACAGCAATTCTTAAAATGGAACAGCAGTAATGAAATGGAACAGCAGTAAAGAAATGGAACAGCAGTAAAGAAATGGAACAGCAAACTATCATAAACAGGAAACGTCAATCATATAAAATGGAACAGCAAACCCAAATGGAACAGCAACCCAAATGGAACAGCAAACCCAAATGGAACAGCAAATCCAAATGGAACAGCAACTCCAAATGGAACAGCAAATCCAAATGGAACAGCAACCCCGAAGTATGTACACGGTCTATACTACTGTAGCGATCCGAGAGCAATGTATGATGCGACTATGTTTCTGAACAAAGTGATATTATCTTCAAGTCTCACAAGTACTTATTTCATATGAATCCAATAATGATAACATTCATACCAATAACTTGCTGTAGAAATGAATGCAATTCAAATAGATTCAGTTTGTGTAATACAGAGACGTGAATCAAAGAACTTATTCAGATTCAAATATTAATTAAGAAGCATAGTCTATCATAGCAAAGATATATCGGATTACTGTAATGAAAGAAATAAGCAAACCACACAAATCACCGTATGATACAACAGCAAGTGACCGTCGGAGCTGGGCCCTTGGCTACGATGGTACACTGCTTAGAGTTACTTCAGATACAGAAACGAAGTGAACACCAAATCCTTTATATTGATTGCATAACAAAAGTGTACAAAATCAGATCTTACAAAAGCTCAGTGATCAAAATCGTTCTGAGTTTATAATTATAATAACAGTCGTCCCCCCCACGCTCGATGGCGTGGTACCTTTATATAACATAAATGACGGAGATGTCTAGATACAAAAGATAAGCTTTAAAGCAGCGATCCCTCAGGATCGAAGATCCTGAGGGATTCGCTAATCGTTCAGGTCTCTTGCGTTCTCCGTCACGGTATCCTGCGCTCTTTTCCTGGATTATTCGGCTCCAATTTTACTTGATCTTGTCCGCATCCGGTTCCCTGTCGACGGGGCAGCAGTTACTTTCCTTGCGCTTCTCGTTTTTACTCGATAATCCCCTATTTCCACGTCCTTCTGCATAGAAAACATCGATTATTAGTGATTGAGCTTCGTTTGTCCATTTTCACATAATTTACCAAAACCCTTATGTTTTTAGGCTCAATATGCAGAAAAGTTTAGAAATAGTATTTGAAAAACCACTAGATTACTTATCAAAAAGCATACCTTCCAGGTGCTCCACACACCCCCCTGCTTACCCTGTTTCATGTCCTCATGAAAACGTTGTAATTGACATGCAGGGCTGTGAGAGAGTAGGCCGGAGAAGGGATCTCTCGAAGAGGCCGACAACCATGATTAGCAACTAGATGGTCAAAGAACTGGTCTAACTGATCTGCAGGCATCTCATATAGAGCCTGATATCCAGGTGCAGGATGCCAAACAATTGGGCTGCGAAACCGATACCCCAACCAGAATGGGCCTGCTCGCAGAATCCGTTCCCCATAGAGACTCAATCGACTGGCAGCCAATTCAAAATTCTCAAAGTTAAAGGGTTCTCTGAGCTGGATGTTTGGGTTAGAGGTTCGGTATCGAAACTTTGCAGCATGGAAGGCCTGGTCTTTAATAGTCAGGAAATACTCCAGACCATTTCGGATCAAGTCTCCATGCATGGGACCTAATATCTTCATGACACCTGGGATCCTCATCATACTCCTATGCTCTCTCCATAATGCTGCTGGGTCCCTAGGTTCAGCTCGTACCCAAAGGTCTAAGCTATTTTCTTGCCTCTGGAAGATGTTGTAAGCTTTAAACCATTTTAACTGATTCACCCCAAATGAGATAAAGGCTTAAAATTGTATATGGCCAGGTTTCATCCAATCTAAGAAAATTGTGCAAGTAGAATTCACATAAAATCTTTGAACTTTGCTCCTAGTGCTTGCAGCAATCTATAAAATCATTAACAGTGTTGATATGGATGGGTGCTCCTGCCCTAACAGCTTTTATTTTTAATCTCAAATAACGTTCAAGCAAAAACAAAGCATAATTTTTAGCAGGGGCTCTACAAGTCAAAACATCAGTATACAAGGAACACAAGGTGTCCATCTGCTTAACAACACTATCTAGTCCGAGTTACCTTAGCAACCTCTCCTTCTGCTATCTGGCTCTCCTGATGTTTGATGCGAACAATAGGGTTGGTGCTGGGTCTTCCTGCAACCTGGTCTTCGGGGAGCCCTCTTTTTGGACCTTCCTATTGGAATGAATTCCGACTCCGTTTGAACCTCTTTGCTATCCGTCTCCAGATGCGAACAAAGGGTTGGTGTGGTTTCTATTGTTGTTCCAGAATGTCCACTCGTTCCTCATTATCATTCGGAACAGCGGACTGTTCCTCAACAGTAGGTCTCCTGATGGGGTTTCGTCCTTCAAAACGAACCCTAACCCTCGGGGTCCTCGCTGTCGTGGTCCTTTTCTTTTGCCTTGCAGTTTTTTGTATTCTCAGACTGGCTTTCAACATTCTGATTTGTTGCCGAAGTCTGGCTATCGTGCCCAGCATCCTCTGGTGCTTCTTCTTCAATTTTGCAATTTCCCTAGCCTCGGCAGAGGGTTTGGCCTTTAATTTTACTTCTTCTTCCTCTTCCGGAACATCTTCCAGTGCCCTGGGGACAGATTGTCCCGAATTGATGTCTTCTGCTTCTTTACCGGGCAGGTTTTCTTCCCCTGCTTCTTCTGCATGCCCTTCTTTAGGTAACTCTTCTTCTGCGGGACCATCAGGGATGCCTCCTGGACTGGAGGCTTGGCCGTATTCTCCCATATTGGCCAGAACTGCTGCCAATTCCTCTTCTCCTGGATGGTCTTGCAACGGGCTACCCATGGATTGTGCATTTTCTTCCTCAATTCCTTCTTCTGGCTGGTTAGTTCCAGCCTCTAATTGCTCAGCATTTCCTTCGGGTAATTCACCTTCCTCTTCCGAAGGTTCGTCCTCGATTTCGATTGGTTGGGTCGCAGTTTTCTGAATCTTTTCCAACCTTCCCCTTATTCGAACCAATCGAGCTGACTTCCTGGGTCTTTCAGGCAGGTTGGGAGTGCCAACAGGTTCTCTAGGTTCCTCTGGTCGTTCCGGCGTATCGGAGGATCGCTTCCGTTTCGACACAGCATGTTTTTCTGCCGCCGACTTCTTACGTTTCTCTGATTGTTCCGGCGTGCTAGAGGACTGCTTTCGTTTTGAAACAGCATGCTTTTCTGCTGCTGGCTCCTTGTGTTCTTCTGAACGTTCCAGTGTGCTGGAGGTTCGAGGTAAAGCCAGTCCCACTTTGACTGTTTCAACCAATTCCTCCCAAGTGTCTTGCTGTTGGGCAAGACTGTGGCTTATTATTAGCCGAATCAGTCCGTGGTGGCTAACAACCGTCTCTGTGTGCTGAGCTTTCTTCAAACTTCGGGCCGCATCATGTAATAATGAATTTAAAAAGGCAGGGAGATTTACAGAGCATTTTCCCTTCAAAACAGCTAGAAGTTTTAAGTGACGAGCCCTTACCACATCTTTTCTCCCCTCGCAAGTGATATAGCTCTGCACTATTTTCGCCAGCTCGGTCCAGGGTTCCCCCAGTGTCGTCGGCAGAACTCCTTTTCCTTTGACTGTCAGACTTTGGCCTTCGCTTTGGAAAATTTCCATTGCTTTCTGCAGTCTTTCCTTCTTCAGCTCCCATCTGGGTCCAACAGCTGGTAATCCTGAGGTTTCTGCAATGATATCCTCCGTGACTTCTATCCGCTTCCCTCCGACTATAGAGTGGTTTTTCTGCAGATTTTGCAGGAATTCCAACGCTACAGCCTCATTCGATTCTTGCAGGCGGTTGAAGTAATTCAACCATCCTGCATTTTCCAGAATTTCGCGGGCAGCATCAGACGCGATCAGCTTGTGCGGTTCACTTCGGATTGTTTTCCCGCCCATAGCTTACTCTCAGGAATGAACTCGGGAATGACACAGCAACTGTCCGCGGTATTTACCGAACAGAGAGGGTACTCGATGCTATTTTTAGGAAGGATTTTCGCAGAGCATGCAGCAAAGAGAAAGACCGTGGGTGGCAGTCCGTAGAATGAAATCATCATACCGTTAAATCGTGTTATTATTTTTCCCGAATGATGTGCAGCCACGTAACCTATTGGAGTAATGAGGTCACCTCCCCCCCCGCGATCTGATAGGCTGCCCCCAGCCGTCAAAGAGAGGAGCAGCAGCCAGTCGGGAGTCAAATCATAAAGTACAGCAGGTGGAAATTATGCCATGTTGTAAAGGACAATGAAGTACCGAAACCGAGGCAGAAAAATGGATCGCTTTTAAGATAAGCCAGTGTGATATAATGAGGAACCGAGGGTTGGACGTCTGTCAACTGTACCAAGTCTCCAGTAGTCATTGTCAATTCTGACTTAATATCATACCTGTTGGTGTAAATATTACGACTCCAATGCCATTAACAGAGCTCTGCTGCCAACAGGTGTTCATAACCTTGGCAAAGTTGTTTATCTCACCCTCCGGAACCATTATCCTTTGTGTCTCTACTGAAGAGTGCTTTGTCAAAATGCAGGCCATTATGCTGGCTTGGTGACCAGATAGCCATAATGCCATTCACAAGGTAGGCACGAAACGTGGTCAGGCCGGCTCGTGATGAGACCTCCTGTTCCAAGGTTTGCTTGTTATTTTACCTTTGGACCATATCCCTGGTGTGGTGGCCGTAATGGGTATGCCACTTCGCTTCCATCCTTATGATCATGGTAGGCTGGCTCTGAATGAGACCCCCTATCCTGCATTTGACAATTTCATATCTTGTTTTTATATATTTTTTCTTTTTTTATTCTTCTTTTGCAGCACACTTCTTTTTTCTTTGTTCGATTACACATAAGGGTGGTTCCGCACTCCTTAAGAGCGGGGAATGGTGGAAGAAGTCTTACAATCCCAACAGACAGATATAAATTGTTTGCTCATATTCCTTAGTAATGATCAAGAAAGTTTTTAGGGAAATCGACATGATAAAAATTACCAAACCATGGTTCGGGAACAAGGTAATGACAGTAAAGACGAAAGTTAATGTCGCTCCTCTTGTCTTCTTATATCTGCTGACTGTTTAAAATAATAGCGATTTGTGATATGTAGGTTTCGGTATATCATGTTTTTATGTTGATTGCATAATGTCATTGCTATATCTAAAGGATTTAGGAGAGCATAATCGCAAAACGTCCAAATAGAAGCAGAAAGGTTCTGATGGTGTCTTCTCTGAGCGAAGCATGCGAATGACTCATCTTGCGGAAAAGAAAAACCAAATTCTGCATCTTTGAAAAAAGAAATATGCGAGTGCTGTTCCTTTTCGCAAAGGAACAGCAAAGCACAAAGAGTGTTGTTCCTTTTCGCAAAGGAACAGCAAAAATCCACACGTGCTGTTCCTTTTCGCAAAGGAACAGCAAAAATCCACACGGGCTGTTCCTTTTCGCAAAGGAACAACAACAATCCAAAAAGTGTTGTTTCTTTTCGCAAAGGGACAGCAGAACAAAAAGTGCTGTTCCTTTTTCCAAAGGAACAGCAAAAATTCCAAAACGTCAAAGTGCTGTTCCTTTTCGCAAAGGAACAACAAAAATTCCAAAACACAAACGTGTTGTTCCTTTTCGCAAAGGAACAGCAAAAATTCCAAAACACAAAAGTGTTGTTTCTTTTCGCAAAGGAACAACAAAAATTCCAAAACACAAAAGTGTTGTTCCTTTTCGCAAAGGAACAGCAAAATAAAAAGTGCTGTTCCTTTTCGAAAAGGAACAGCAAAACAACAAGTGTTGTTCCTTTTTGCAAAGGAACAGCAAAACACCAAAAGTGCTGTTCCTTTTCAAACGAGTGTTGTTCCTTTTAAAAAGGAACAGCAAAATCAAACGAGTGTTGTTCCTTTTGAAAAGGAACAGCAAAATCAAACGAGTGCTGTGCAAAATAAGGTAACCAAAATACTACAAAACAAAGATGAAAAGAACATATATACAGGATGTTATGTACAAATTATGAAACAGATTGCTTAAGTTATGGGTGAGGAAGATTTCACTTCCTCTGCTAGGATCTCCAAATCAGTATCTTGCTGAAGCTGTTGACAAAAGGATTCCCGAGTAAGGGGTCTTCGATAGAGACGAACTCGGTGGCCATTTACTTTGAACGTATGTCCAGAACTGTCAATCGTGATCAGAGTGAGGGTCCCATTGTCGTGCACCTTCTGGATCTCATATGGTCCTAACCAGCGAGTCTGGAGTTTCCCCGGGAAGTCTTGGAATCGAGAATCGTATAACAGAGCCCAGTCTCCTTCATGGAAGACTTTATTCTTTATAAGTGCATCGTGCCACTTAGCTCGCTGCTGTTGGATTAATGCTGTGTTTTGTAATGCAGAGAGCCTAATCTCATCCAATTCGTTGATTTGTCGTAGTCGATTGATCTGTGCCTCATTCAGATCTAGGCCAACCTCTTGTGCAGTTCGTAGTGTTTGGATCTCGAATTCGATAGGAAAGATTGGTTGTTTCCCAAACACCAATTGATAAGGTGAATAGCCTGTCGTACTTCTCCATGTGGTTCTATAAGCCCACAGTGCTTCAGGTAGCCGAGCAGCCCAATCACGCCTGTGTGATGCGATGGTCTTTGTTAAGATTGACTCAATTATCTTGTTACTGTTTTCTACTTGTCCATTTGCCTACGGATGGTAGGGGGTAGTAATCTTATGTTGGATATGATAATTGTTAAGTGTTGCGGCTAGTTTGTTTCCAACAAATTGTGGTCCACCATCTGTAATCACTTCTCTTGGAAGTCCATATCGTACAAACAAATGGAACAAAAATTGTATTACCGAATCTTCTGTAGCCCTAGCTAATGATTCAGCCTCAACCCATTTAGTAACATAGTCTGTTGCTACCAGGATGTATGTCCTTTGGTTTGATGGTGGATTAATGGGCCCGACGAAATCGAGAGCCCATCGTTCAAATGGCTCAATAACCACTTGTGGTCTCAGAGGCATTTCATCAGCTTGACCAGGCTTTCCTGCTCGCTGGCAGCTATCACAGGCCTGCACAAATTTTTTCGCGTCCTTAAATATTGTAGGCCAATAGTACCCTGCCTGTAGTATCTTATGTGCTGTTCTCTTGTCGGCAAAGTGCCCCCCGCATGGTCCACTGTGACAAACCTTTAAGATGTCTAGGATCTCATCCTCTCGAATACACCTTCTGATTTGCATGTCTGCCCCTGTATCGAATAAATGGTCTCCAATCCACGAAAATCGTGTGCTTTTTTGAACAATTTGTTTTCGTTCCTGAGGGGTTAGGTGTTTTGGTAACTTACCCACTGCAAGGTAATTGGCGACGTCAGCATACCAGGGTGTGCGAACGGCAATGGCAAACAGATGTTCGTCAGGGAATTGATCTTCCACGGCTGCTGCTTCGCTTGATTTGGGTATTCTTGAGAGGAAGTCGGCTACAGGGTTCTCCTTGCCGGGTCGATCCTTAATTGTGATGTCAAACTCCTGCAACAGGATCAACCATCGAGTTACTCTAGCATTCGTGACAGGTTTGTTTGCTAGATATTTAATAGCAGAATGATCTGTATATAACACAACAGGGTAACCTGTAATATAATGCCTAAATTTATTAACAGCATGAATTACAGCCAGAAATTCCTTTTCAGTAACAGTATAATTGAGTTCGGCAGAGGATAAATTTTTGCTAATATAGTAAATAGCGTATGGCTTCTTATCCTCTTCTTGTCCTAGGACTGCACCGATTGCTGTATCCGAGGCATCCGATGAGATCTGGAATGGCAGATTCCAGTTTGGTCCTCGAAGGACTGGAGCTATTGACAACAACTTTTTCAATTCTTTAAAAGCTTGGTCGCATTTATCTGTCCACAAAAAATCCACATTACCTGTCAGAGCATATAGAGGTGCTGCAATTCGTGAATAATGTTCTATAAAGCGTCTGTAATATCCAGAAAATCCAAGGAAACTACGTACCTCTGTTTGAGTAGTGGGGGTAGGGATGAGCAAAAGAATCTGAATTTTAGCAGGGTCTACCTGGATGCCAGCCGCTGAAATGTAGTGCCCTAGAATGAGCCCTTCCGTCATCATCATGTAGCACTTCTCGTGGCTCAGGCAGAGTCTGGTAGCAATGCAGCGTTGTAGAACTTTTTCCAGGGTATCCAGAGCTAAATCAAATTCATCCCCATACGGTGTGAAGTCGTCCATATACACCTCAAGTCCATCGTTTATTAGATCTGCAAAAATACTGAGAATAGCCCTTTGAAATGTAGCAGGGGCGTTACATAGGCCGAAGGGTAATACACGATAGGCAAACGTTCCCCAAGGGCACGTAAAGGTAGTTTTATCCTGGTCTTCAGGGGAAATTTGGATTTGGTTATATCCACTGAAGCCATCCAAAAAGGAGAAAAATTTCTTCCCTGCTAACGTGTCCAATACTTGATCTATAAATGGGAGGGGAAAGTGATCCTTTTGTGTAGCCTTGTTTAACTCCCTGTAATCGACGCAGATCCTCCATTTTCCGTTTTTCTTTGGTACCACCACAAGGGGAGAGACCCATTTACTGTCAGAGATAGGGTAAATAAAGTTAACATCTAAGAGCTTCTGAAGTTCATCTTTCACTATCTCTTTTAGGTGCGGGTTGAGTCTCCTTTGTGGTTGACGGACAGGTCTTGCGTCTTTCTCTATATAGATGTGATGGGTGCATAATTGAGGATCAATCCCCTTCATGTCGGGGTAATCCCACGCAAATGCATCTTTGTATTTTTGTAACAGATTAACAAGTTTTATCTCTTGATCTGGTGTAAGATTGGCGTTAATATTCAGAGTTTTACCAGGTTCAATTTCCACTACTTTAGTATTAGCAACAGCAGTTACTGGTATTGTCTGATCATGCGGATCTTTTAAGGGATCTTCTTCTAGCTCATTGTCAAATGCTGCCTCTATCATAAGACACTGCATATGTTTTCTATCTTCAGTTTGACTAATAAAATTGTTAATGGCGTCGTCTTCTGTTTGATCTTTGAAATCTAACGCCTTCTGTATAGTTAATGGAGATCTAATATTGTTAGCGAGATATGATACAGGATAAGGGTTAGTTTTAATCATTGGCAGGCTTGGCTGAGCTGGAGGGTACATAATTAAATTTTTAACATCGGGTCCTTTAGCTATAGTCATGTTTCCCTGCCGGCAGCCAATGTAGGCATCGGCAGTAGCAAGCCAGGGTCTGCCTAGGATTAACGGATGTCCATCTAGTCGGGTTTTAGGATTAATTACCAGGAAATCTGTGGGATACTCCCATGAATCTACGGAAACCATGACATCATTCAGAGTACCTTCTGGTCGAACTACAGATCGATCTGCCAATTCTAACAGAGTAGAGGTAGGTTCTACTGACATAATGCCAAGCTTTTGGCAGGTGGAGGTTGTCAAAATGTTGATTGCAGCTCCCAGGTCGACTAGAGCGTTAGTCAGGGTTTGGCCATAGGTTTGAACGGTCACAATTGGGTTCCCAGGATCTTCATATTTGATAGGTATCTCCTTTCCTGATAATAGGTCGGATAAAGTACCAACTACTTGGACTCTAGGGTTAGTATTTGTATTCCTCCTTTATTTTTTTATGCATAATTCCTTTATGGTTTTCGCATATATAGGAATATCTTGTATAGCTTGGAGGAATGGAATCTTTATATACAGATTTTGTAATTCTCCCAGAATGTCAAAGTCTGGAGGTTGTATAGGTCGAGATATGACTAATCGTTCTGGGAAAGGAGGAGAGGATGTGCTTGCTTGCTTATTGTTTTGCTCTTTGTTTTCATCCTCCCGTTGTGGGGGTTGTTCTACGGGTAACTGATTTTCAATATGAACCATTTTGTCTCCCTCTGTTTCTACTATTCGTCCCGATCTTAACTGAAGATCGTTGCACTCCCTTAGGTCAGACTCAATCTCTGATGTGTCTATGATTTGAATAGATTGGACTGGCCTATTATTAGGGTTGGGATTGGGTTGGGCTGGGAGTTGCGGTCTCAGATTAGACTGGGGATTTTGTTGTAAGGCTGGCAGAGTTGGTTGAGGGAGTGGGATTGATCCTGCTGGCTGATATGTCGATCTTGGCCAGCTTGTCTGCCAGGATGAGCCTTGCGAAGTGGAAGGGGTCCACTGTGGAGGATAGGAACTATTCTGCCAATATGGTGGAGGATAAGGGCAGTTTGGCCAACCAAATTGGGACATCCAAGGATTCGGAGTAGGAAACATTTGAGGTGACCAATTTGAAAACGGGGGTTGGGACTGATTTTGCCACATGTTCTGTTGCTGTGTACTGAACTGCGGGGGTTGAAAAGAAGAGGAGGGGTCTGAAAACATACCTGGTTGCCTAGGCTGCCATTGGCGACGCTGGTTAACAAAATATGCTGGTTCTGACTCCTCTTCTGCTTCTTTGTATACTGCCTTCAAACCAGGCAGTGAAGGGCAGCTTTCGGTCAGGTGGTCCTTGGTACAGATAGCACATATTTGGACTGTATCCAGCGGGCATTCTTTGTGGCTGTGTTTCTTCCTGCATCGTGGGCAAAAGATGGCTAGATTCTGCTCTGCCTCGGCTTGCTTTTGTTTAGCCTGCACAATGTCAAGTTGTGTAGTTAGTGTTCCCAGGATATCAGTTTTAAAATTTTCTAGCAAATTTCCAAGTTCCACCCGTGTTACTCCCTCTGTTAATGTTCTGTTATCTCTGGGGAAGCGATCATATTCCGCTGGTTTTATCCTCGTGCTGCCTCTTGAGCTCCTGATACACAGATCAATGATATCAGCAAAATTTTCCTGATAAATGTCTCCTTTCCCCATGATGTTTAACGTTTCGATCCATTGCTCTCTCATACCTCTAATTAATGCAGTTTTCAACACGTTATCTGGCAGAGGTAGTGATGCATAAGGGGATCTTTGCAAGTTATATTGGAAACGTTCCACATATTCTTCTAAGGTTTCGTTTGGTCTGGCTGACATTTGAAAGATTTCATCTTTTAATTCCCTCGATCTACAGTAATCTTGGTATTTCTTTAAAAAGGCTTCCTTCATTTGATCCCAATTGTTAATAACCCCACCACCTAAGCCCATAAACCATCTCAACGCAGCCCCTTTTAATGTAGAGGGGAACAATTTCAGTTTCTGGGGGTCGGTGGTGTAATCGTATCCTCTACATAATACATCAAATTCGAACAAGAAGGCGTCTGGATCTTCTGATGTGAGGCCATGAAATGTGGGAATATGCTGGAGAGGGATGGCTTTCATGGGCGCATTTGCTGCAGAATCTACTATCGGATATTGCAATGTGGAGGTCTGGGTGTTTGGCTGGTTCTGCGCCATGGGATCGAATATATGCCAGTAATCTTCAGGAATTTCCAAGAGAGTGTTCCTTGGTTGAGGAGGGATAGTCTTAACAGGGATTGTCTTGACACCACTCCCTTGATCAGGGATGATAATGGCCCCAACTGTTTGCGGTGAATGAATTCCTTCAACAAGGATTTTTACAGCGCTTCCCTTGTCCGGGCTATTCAAAGGCTGGTTCAATTCAATAGGAGATCTAGGTTCCTCAACTTCCCCTGTTTCTCCTTCTCCTTCACAAAGGTTACTTTGGGTCCCTTCGTGCAATGGTCCAGGAGTCAAATTTTCAATTTCTTGAAAATCCTGCTCCTCTGTTCGACTGTGCACCTCAGCAAAGGCTTCGGATGGTGATCCCGAGGCCTGAAGGGAACTAGTAGGCTGTTTAGAATTGACTTTCTTATAACCTACTGATGGCTGAGAGTCGGCTTTCTTATAGATTTCGTCTATGAAGGTCGTTCGTCCAAGGGTCACCGGCCCCTTAGCTTTGGATGGAGGCTTTTGATCTTTTTCTAACTTTTTCTGCTTAGTCATGCACTCCAATTAAACTGCTAAATCCTATTTAACCAGCAATTCTACTAAGAGAGCGGACGGTGGAGCAGGGCTTTTACATGCTCCGTACGCAGGTTCTTACCTTTCGTTTTTAAAATCCAACTCCCTCCTAGCAGATTTGCGCACTACTCTATAAAGGACAAATGGCTATTACCCCTTCCCCGGCAACGGCGCCAAAATGTAGAGCTATAACTAGGGTCTCTCACACCACCAATTATTCCACATTATTAAGTCAATCCGGGATCGTTTTGTTCTTTCAAGGAGTAACTCAATCCGAGGATGTTCTGTCCAAGTAGTGCTCGGTAGTATAGCGTTCTAATGACTTGAAAGGAAACAAACACTAAGCTGTAACTAAACCAATTCAGGAAATGAAATCACACAAGGCAAATGATCAGTCAAGGGTACGGAACCAATAACCCTTCCCTTTAGAAACTGATAAAGAAAGAAAACCAAAGCTTGGGCTTATAGGTCAGGGAGCTAGGCAGCGTCTTGCTGGGCTCACGACAGCCTTAGGCCTGCTATCACGCGAAAGCAATAAAGGCAGATTGGCGAAAGTAAACTGGAACAACAATTCTTAAAATGGAACAGCAGTAATGAAATGGAACAACAGTAAAGAAATGGAACAGCAAACTATCATAAACAGGAAACGTCAATCATATAAAATGGAACAGCAAACCCAAATGGAACAGCAACCCAAATGGAACAGCAAATCCAAATGGAACAGCAACTCCAAATGGAACAGCAAATCCAAATGGAACAGCAACCCCGAAGTATGTACACGGTCTATACTACTGTAGCGATCCGAGAGCAATGTATGATGCGACTATGTTTCTGAACAAAGTGATATTATCTTCAAGTCTCACAAGTACTTATTTCATATGAATCCAATAATGATAACATTCATACCAATAACTTGCTGTAGAAATGAATGCAATTCGAATAGATTCAGTTTGTGTAATACAGAGACGTGAATCAAAGAACTTATTCAGATTCAAATATTAATTAAGAAGCATAGTCTATCATAGCAAAGATATATCGGATTACTGTAATGAAAGAAATAAGCAAACCACACAAATCACCGTATGATACAACAGCAAGTGACCGTCGGAGCTGGGCCCTTGGCTACGATGGTACACTGCTTAGAGTTACTTCAGATACAGAAACGAAGTGAACACCAAATCCTTTATATTGATTGCATAACAAAAGTGTACAAAATCAGATCTTACAAAAGCTCAGTGATCAAAATCGTTCTGAGTTTATAATTATAATAACAGTCGTCCCCCCCACGCTCGATGGCGTGGTACCTTTATATAACATAAATGACGGAGATGTCTAGATACAAAAGATAAGCTTTAAAGCAGCGATCCCTCAGGATCGAAGATCCTGAGGGATTCGCTAATCGTTCAGGTCTCTTGCGTTCTCCGTCACGGTATCCTGCGCTCTTTTCCTGGATTATTCGGCTCCAATTTTACTTGATCTTGTCCGCATTCGGTTCCCTGTCGACGGGGCAGCAGTTACTTTCCTTGCGCTTCTCGTTTTTACTCGATAATCCCCTATTTCCACGTCCTTCTGCATAGAAAACATCGATTATTAGTGATTGAGCTTCGTTTGTCCATTTTCACATAATTTACCAAAACCCTTATGTTTTTAGGCTCAATATGCAGAAAAGTTTAGAAATAGTATTTGAAAAACCACTAGATTACTTATCAAAAAGCATACCTTCCAGGTGCTCCACAGTTTCCTCTTTGCATTCTGTGCTTTATTCCTTGCTTTTCTGAGCCCCTGGGGTTTGATGGATTCATTCTGCCATCAACGCACCCTCAGTACATCGAAACCTGGGTTGAATGTTGGCCTGTATGAAGGCAGTTTGACATTCAACGCACCTAGAACACTGCTGCAGGTGCGTTGGGCGCAGAAAGGGAATTTGTTGCACAGTTTTTGATGGAATTTTTGCCTGTTTCTCATCAAAATCAGGATCTAACTCCTCTCTTGTTTGTTTTTTCAGAGATCTCAAAGCAAGATGACCCTTACATGGCGAGAAGGAGAACATGAAGAAGAGGACATGATTGCACTACATGATCCAGTTACAGTGAACGCACTGCGGAATTGTGGCTTGCTGAAGTTCTTCCGCATCTCTAGCATGAGACAGCAGATTAACTTACTGCAGTATTTTCTCGATGCTTGGGATCCTATCAATCAAGTTTTCCAGATTAGGGGCAAATCTATCCCCTTGACTGCAGTAGACATCTATTTCTTGACTAGCTTGTCGAGGCGGGGTGCCCCCATCTCTTTGTCAAGTGCGGCCCGAGGAGGCGATTCTGTGAGAGATTATGTCCGCCAGTATTGTAGGGAAGGATCTCAGCTGAGTAAAGACGGCAAGATCATCATCCGTGATGTCACTAACAGGTCCCTTAGGACTATCCTGTTTACTTTTGGTAGGATGGCTGGTAGTGCGTCTCTTCATGTAGCCAACAGATCCTATATGCAGCATGCCTTGGAATGCCTCCAACCGAAGGTGTTCAACTGGTGCGACGCAGTACTTCTTGTGATGAAAGAATAGTTGACCAAGATAAAGAACGGGGGGTTGAAGAACTTTGGGTTTGGTTCCATTTTGACCGCCTTTGCCTTGGAGAAGATACCACTGATGCAGCCACAGTACATTGCACTCGATTTGCCTTCTCCTACTGAACCATGTATGCAGAGATGGGTTGACCATATGTCTAGGCATGCTGGCCAGTCTCAGATTTCATTTTCTGATACCTTCTTCAGGTGGTTTGATCGTCAAGAGATGGTTTATTCCGAGTATCCATATGCTGGCATGGACTTCCGGGGTGATCCAGATTTGGTACTGCCGGATGGTGAGCAGTGGGGTGCTATTGGTAAAATCTTTGACCATATTGCTATTTACTGTTTTTTTTATAATGTCCTTGTGCTTTATTCTATCAAGACTTTAATCAAACTCATGTGTACATGCAGATGTTGGTCCTGTTCGTCCAGTAGTTCGCCTGAGAGTACCAGCTGTTGCCCCAGCAGGAGAGGCCGCCGGAAGAGTTATTCTTCGCGACCTCGATGTGGCCGAGACTCTCACAGCTGTGCAGGAGCAGGTTGAGAGCCTTACTCTCGGTATTCCAGATGTGAGGATCGACGAGCTACCTTTGCAGTTACAGCAGCATACTACTGGTGTGCCCAGACGATGGACTCGTCTCTTACGCATGATCGCGCAAGCTGTGACTTGCTATCATGAGCATCATTAGACTAGGGTGCCCCCTAGCATTTTGAGTTTTGGGTCATGTGACCGATTTTGTCTTGGTTACAGAACATTATATGTAAACCATAAAAAGCTATATATATTTTGATTTTCGGGGTTTTATTTTGGTTGAGCTATATGATCCACATGTAAAACATTGATGATGTGTTTCTTTTTATAAATGTTGCAAATGTCTATCTAACACATAGTTTGCTAATGAGTCGGTTAATGTGTTTAATTTTCTGGAAATATGTTGGTATTGAATAAGATCAAATTGTCTTTCCAAAATCTTAACCCTTAGGAACCTGCGATAAATAGCTGGGTTTCGGACGAAATATATACCATTGAGTTGTAGTATTACGAGTTGTGAGTCTAGCCTGACAATTAGTCGGCGTATACCATGGGTGATGGCATCAGAGAGAAGTTCTATCAACGCGCTATACTCAGCGATGTTATTCGTTGATTGGCCAATACATACACCTCTGAAACTTACTAACTCGCCACTTGGATCAAAAATGGCCCAGGCTGCGGAGGTCAGGTTCCGCGAACTACGACTTGCTCCATCGGCATATCCAACACATGGCTCCAATAGGTTTGACATCTACAATAAATGTAAAAAGGTGGATTACTCGACCAAAACAAACATTTTAGTGAAAACAAAAATATAACAAAAGCATATTGGTTACTATTTATGCATAGTAACGCTTGAGGTACAACCCATTACAAGGTTGCGCCAGTGGAATTCCGTCATATTCCATTAACTCGTAGGCTCCTTTTGCTAACACTCGTTTAACAATATAGGGGCCCATCCATAAAGACTTAAATTTACCTGCTCCCAATTTATCGGATTCTTGGTCGTAAAGCAGGACCAAGTCACCTTCCGAGAAGACACGGGGTTTGACATTTTTGTCGAACTGCGCCTTGATTCGTTTCTTATGGGCTTCGTTAGCCAAAGCGGCATCACGACGGGTTTCATCCAATTGGATTAATTCCAAGAATGATCCGGATTTAAATAGGAACGCAACAAATTACAGAGATAACCATATACACAAAGATGCAGCGGAAATAATACTTCATTTCATTAATGAAAAATACTGAAATATGCTTACAACCAGAAATGGAAATAAACCAGCTAGGGCGATGGTAGCTTATCTCTGAGAAGAGATGTGGTGGCTACATGCCTCTGAACTGTGTTACAATGAGGCTCAAAGGCCTATTTATTTTTGAGAAACAATGGAAAACCCTTAACATTCCAAAACCTAACCCTAGAAGATGAAATGCCAAACTGTGGGCCCCGTTTGGGTAAATTGGTACACCAACTTCCCAGGGTCGTAACTTTGGCATACGATCTCCGTTTGACGCGTACAATAGCTCGTTAGAAAGATCTATCCAAGCACTGCCACTTTGGGAGGCAACATCGGTCCATGGACCCATGTTGCCCCAGATTTCCCAAAAAACTTCGTTTAGGGCCTCAAAACAGCTCCAGAAGTTCAGGACCCGAAAAACTGCTAAAAATAGTAATTTGTGCTACAATTAAGGAACCTGAAAATGCTGAGAGACACAATGGTGGGGGTCCAGGTGGACTTGGCAGGTGGCCACCAATATCCACCTGGATCATTCCTCCCCCCTTAGGAAGCAATGGTCCCCATTGCGTTGAGTTCCTCCATGAGTTGAGGAAACTTTTGCTGAACTTGTTCCCTGGTGAGCCACTTGCCCTGCTGAAGGAGTTGGCCTGCTTTGACAACTCGATACAGTTGGATATTCTGTTGGCGAGTGTTCTTGATCTGTGTGTCCATGATCCGATCAGTTGCAGCTTGTTCCATGCAATCCGGATTTAATTCTGTGGCTGTGAGCTGTTCTGCAATGTTGGATGTGTCTAGCAATGATGGAAAGTATGGCCGAAGGCGGTCCACATTGAATACTGGGTGCAGGCCAAGGAATGGGGGAATGCTGAGCTCAAATGCATTGTCTCCCATAGCCTTAGTAATGGTGTAAGGACCATATCGGAGTGGTCTCAGTTTCCGATAGGCTCCAGTAAGGCGTTCCTTTTGCAAATGCAACCAGACTTTGTCGCCCACCTGAAACTTGTGTGGCACCCGATGTTGATCATGTCGCTGCTTGTACTTGGCATTTGATTTCTCTAGAATGTCATGGACCTGCTGGCGAATATGTTGGATGCGCTCAATGAAGCTGGTGGCCTTATCTGTTTCGCACTGGACATGAGCTGAATTTATGTGATTAGCTACAAGTGGTATGGCCACATCAATGGGGCATAGTGGCTGGAATCCCAAAGCCACCTGAAATGGGCTATGGCCAGTGGAGCTGTGAAGCGCTCGGTTGTAGCTGTGGTGAACATAGGGGAGGCTCTCATCCCATGTGCGTGGATGCTTTGAGTTATACATGCGCAGAATGTGCACAATCATCCTATTAACAACCTCTGTCTGGCCATCAGTTTGAGGATGGAAGGCTATGGACTTCGTGAGTTTGGTGTCCAGCATTGACCAGAGACTGGACCAAAATGTGCTGAGAAACCGACTGTCCCGATATGAGATGATAGACTGTGGGATCCCAAAGTGCACCCACACTCATTCAAAGAAGAGTTTAGCAGTGGCTTCTGCTGTGATATTCTTCTTGCGGGCCGCCATAATGGCCATCTTTGAGAACCTGTCGACGACCACAAAAACACAGTCATTTCCATGCTTAGTGGAAGGAAGGCCTGACATGTAATCCATGGAGATGGATTCCCAAGGTCGACTAGGGGTAGGCAACGGGGTATAGAGGCCGTGCTTCTTGATGGTCGGTTTGGCAATGGCACAGGCAGTACATGATCTGATGTACTTCCCAACATCCTGTCGAAGATTCGGCCAATAGAAATAATTTTGCAGTACTGCCACTGTTTTCTCGACCCCAAAATGCCCAGCAGCCCGACTGTAGTGTGCTTCCCAAATCATCTTGGCACGCTCGCTTGAAGGAACACAAAGGTGACCCAGGTGGCATAACAGGGCATCCTGGAGGTGAAAATCTGGAACATGCTGACCCTCCAAGAGTGTCTGGTATGTGTGGCCAAATTCTGGGTCACTTTTGTAGAGAAGTGGCCAATCAGAAGTCTCGTGCCCACAAGAGTTGAGCACGGTGGTTAACGCCATGATCGGTGGTTGACTGAGGAAATCTGCAACATTATTGGTGCTACCCTTCTTATACTTGATATTCAAGTGGAACTGTTGCAAGTATGTAGACCACTTCTGATGGCAATCATTCTGCAATTTCCCTTGTGTTTGTATGAACTGCAGGGGTGGGTGGTCTGTGTGGATGACTGTTTCCTTCCCCAAAATGTAATGCTTCCATTGTCGGCAGGCCTGTACAATGGAATACATCTATTTATCATAAGTGGGGTACTTCCGGACTGTGTCTGAAAGTGTTTCACTGTGATATGCCACTGGATGTCCCTGTTGAGTAAGGACTGCCCCAATAGCATAGTCAGAGGCATGTGTCTCGACCTCAAATGGTTGTTGTAAATCTGGTAACGCGAGCACTGGTGCCGTGCAGAGGTGATCTTTCAACTCCATGAATGCCTTCTGTTGAGATTCAGACCAAAAGAATTTTGCTCTCGCCCCTCCCTTGGTGACTTGACTCAAGGGCCAAGTAATATGAGAAAACCCCAACACGAACCTGCGGTAGAAGTTGGCAAGACCTAGAAAGCTGCGGAGCTCTGTTAGAGTGGTTGGAGATGGCCAATCCCGAATGACTTGGATCTTGGCTGGATCGACATGCACCCCCTGTTCATCAATGATGTATCCTAGATACTGAACCTGGGTCATGCCAAAAGTGCATTTCTCCAAATTGGCACATAGCTTGTGTTGCCGCAGTGTTTGGAGAACCTGTCGGATGTGGTGGAGGTGTTCTTCCCAACTCTGGCTGAAGATCAGAATGTCATCCAAGTATACTACTACAAAGGAGTTGGTGAATGGCCGCAAGATGTCATCCATAAGCCTCATGAAGGTTGCAGGAGCATTCGTCAATCCGAAAGGCATAACCAACCATTCGAAAAGGCCCTCCTTGGATTTGAAGGCAGTCTTCCACACATAAGAGGGTTCGATTGGTACCTGGTGATATCCTGACTTCAGATCGATCTTGCTGAAATATTTCGCCCCCTTTAGTTGGTCCAGGAGGACATCAATCTGCAGGATCGGGTACCTATTACGAACAGTGATCTTGTTCAGCGCCCGATAGTCAATACAGAGTCTCCACGTCCCATCCTTCTTCTGTACCAACACGATTGGGCTCCCACAAGGCGATGAATTCGGACAGATGTGACCTTTCTGCAGGAGCTCCTGAATCTGCCTCTTGATTTCATTGTTCTCCAGAACGGAACGCCAATAAATTGGTCCATTGGGTAGCGGCGCACCTGGGGTCAGATCGATGGAGTGCTTGACCTGACAGTGCAGAGGAACCCCTGCAGGGGAGGTGAAGATGTCCTCGTACTCCTCCACAACCTTGTCCATCTGTAGTTGTCGTGCAGAGGGACCCAGTTTGGAGGCCGCGACCACCGTCTTCTTCTTTCCTTGAGGGCGTATCATCAGGAAAACAAATTTCCTGGTTTTGGAAATGATCTTACTGCATTGTTTTGCAGTAATCAAAGAGATGGCGGTAGGTGGTGCTACCTCTGGTATCCTGTACAACTTATTTCCCAATGTAATAATAACAGCACGGGGCCTTTATTCATACACAGCATGTCGCTTCCACAAGTATGGCTGTCCTAATAATACATCACAAACTTCAAGGGGAGCAATGTCACACAATACCTCATCCGTGAAGGGCTTGATGTTGTATGGAAGGCGACACTGCTGGCTCACGCGAAGATCTCGTCCTTGGTGAAGCCACCCAATGGTGTATGGTTGTGGATGTGCTGTGGTCGGTAAGCCCAACCGCTTCACGACCTCTGCCGAAATGAGGTTCTTTTGACTCCCGCTATCAACAATGAACTGTATCGGGGAGCCCTTTACCCACATTTGGGAGTGGAAGAGACGCTCCTCCTCCTCTGGATCTTCGGGTTCATTTTTCTGGATCTTGGTGGTAGCAACAATGGCGTTGGGATCCGCATCAATGATCTGCTTCCCTTTGTCATTCCCCTTATCAGGTTCTGACTCAGAGTCGGAACATGCATCTGATTCTGAAACCTTTAGCTCAGCCACCAGTGACTACTTGGCCCGACACTCACTTGTGTTGTGGGTGGAGCTCTTATGGAACTCACACCATTTTCCCGAGTCCTTTTTCGGCTTCGCGGTGCTGTTCTTTGCTTGCAGCTTTGGCGGGTTGTCTTGGGCTATCCCGCCTTGGCTTTGTCCTTTGTTCTGTGGTTTAGGGGCACCTTTCCCCTGCTTTGGATTCGCAGATCCAAAGTCTCGCTTCTTTTGCTTAAACTTTTGCTCGACCTTGACGGCATATCGGTATGCTGCGCCGAGCGAGGAGATGTTGAGGAATTGTATTTCTTCCTGGATGTACTTATGCAGGCAGCCACGGTATTTGAGTATCAAATGTTGCTCCGAATCCTTGATACCCAACTTTGTGCGAAGGGTATGGAAAAGATTGGTGAACTCTCGCACGTCTTGGTCCCTTCCCTACCGCAGCGTGGTCCACTTTATGTATTCATCCTCATAGCTTCCGACAGGGTAGTACTGCTCCTTGATGGCCTCTCGGGATGAATTCCAGGTGGGTGCGGCTGAAAATAGTGAGCCAGTACTTTCATCCTTTTGCTCGCAGTAGGTTTCCCACCAGTCCTTGATGTGGGTGGCTGCTTTGAGAAGAGCGAAAACAATCTTTTCCCGACTCGAAAATTCATGAACAGAAAAATAACCCTCTAGCAGATTTAACCATTTATCTACGGCATCTGCGTCTATCTGACCCTCGAATATGGGGATTTCAAAATTAACTTGTACCTTAAAGGGCGTGGCGTTTCCAGAGTAGCTGTTGGAAGCCGATGCGTCGCTTCTGGGTAGCCGCTGAAGGATCTGGGCAAAGCTATCCATCATCGCGTTCTGTTGTCACTCAAGGGCTTCTTCGAGCAAGATTTTGATGGGATCTCCTCCCCCTCGTCTTTCTTCTCATCCGCCATGGGAGGCCGTCGGGATTTCTGAGGCTGGTCTTCCAAAGGTTCGACCAGTTCAAGCCCTAACTCCTTATATCCCGACCTTGTTGGGGACATGCAAAGAAAAACAGAGACAAAGCAGACCGCTCTGATACCACTGATCTGGATTTAAATAGGAATGCAACAAATTACAGAGCTAACCATATACACAAAGATGCAGCGGAAATAATACTTCATTTCATTAATGAAAAATACTCAAATATGCTTACAACCAGAAATGGAAATAAACCAGCTAGGGCGATGGTAGCTTATCTCTGAGAAGAGATGTGGTGGCTACATGCCTCTAAACTGTGTTACAATGAGGCTCAAAGGCCTATTTATTGTTGAGAAACAATGGAAATCCCTTAACATTCCAAAACCTAACCCTAGAAGATGAAACGCCAAACTGTGGGCCCCGTTTGGGTAAATTGTTACACCAACTTCCCAGGGTCGTAACTTTGGCATACGATCTCCGTTTGACGCGTACAATAGCTCGTTAGAAAGATCTATCCAAGCACTACCACTTTGGGAGGCAACATCGATCCATGGACCCATGTTGCCCCAGATTTCCCAAAAAATGTCGTTTAGGGCCTCAAAACGGCTCCAAAAGTTCAGGACCCGGAAAACTGCTAAAAATAGTAAGTTGTGCTACAATTAAGGAAACTGAAAATGCTGAGAGACACAATGGTGGGGGTCCAGGTGGACTTGGCAGGTGGCCACCAATATCCACCTGGATCAAAGAAACGAGCCTCTTCTTCTGAAGTTCCGGGGAGGAGATCAATTGCGAGTTTGAGAGACGAGATTTCACACTGGACTGGTAAGACTGCTTCCAGGCCATATACCAGTTGGAAGGGTGTGAATCCGGTTGCATTCCTTACCGATGTTCGGTAAGCCCACAAGGCTGAGTATAGGATTAGATGCCACCCTCTTTTGTGAACTCCGATCATCCTTTGCAACATGCGCTTCAGGACCTTGTTGATCGCTTCAACTTGTCCGTTGGCTTGCGGATAATACGAAGTAGAGCTGTCGTGAGACAACCCTACTTTGGAAGTTAATTCGACCATCATGTGATTGCGAAAATGTGATCCATGATCTCTGACTATAGCCTGTGGTACGCCGAATCTAGCGACTACATGATTGAAAAAGAAAAGGGCAGCAGTTTCACCAGTATTATCTAATGTAGGCACCGCCTCGGCCCATTTGGTAAAATAGTCAACTGCGACTATGATATACCCATGCCCCCCGGTTGAGGTGGGGTTACATGTCATGAAATCGATGCCCCATTTGGCGAACGGCCCAACAACAACTATTGGCTGTAGAGGTGCGGGTGGTCTTCTGGTTTTGCTATCAAAAATTTGACAAGCATGGCAACTTCTGACTGCGGTTATGCAATCTTTGAACATTGTTGGCCAGAAGTATCCTGCTCGTAAGATTTTTTATGCTGTAGCATATCCAGATTGATGCCCCCCACAGGCGCCTGAATGACACTCATTCAGGACTTTTTCGGCCTCCTCATGGGTGAGGCACCTTCTCAGAACTGTATCAATACCACGACGGTAAAGTGTATCACCGACGATCATGTATTCTTTTGCTTGGTACCAAATATGTTTTTGTTCAGAGTGTGAGGTGTTTGGCCTAAATTTTTGGGTTTGGAGATAAATTATTATATCTCCATACCACTCATTTCTTGTAGATATCAGAAACAAATTCTCATCCACGATTGATTCTTCGGATGTTTCATCGTTGGACGACGATGGGAGATCGCATAATAGTTCTGCAAAAACTAGAGCTTTCTTTGACTTGGATTTTACAAATTCCAGATCAAACTCTTGAAGGATCGCTATCCATTTTGAATATTTGCCCCCCAGCAACTGTCGCAACAATATATAAGTCATGGGTTTGCAATCTGACAGAATGGTAGTTTTCCGAAAGAGGACATAGTGTCGAAATCTTTGTATCGCTTGAACAGCTGCAAGCGCTAGTTTTTCAACATAAGAATATTTGCTTTCTGTATCATTTAAGTTCTTACTTAAATAATATATAGGATGTTCAATTCCATCGACTTCTTGAACTAAAACCATTGCGATGGTCGTATCTGCTGCAACCAGATACAGGTTAAAATCTCTTTGATAATCAGGGGCGTACATTAATGATGCTTTCATTAGGGAATCTTTTAAAGCATCAAAGGAAGCTTGCGCAACCTGATCCCAGACAAAGGGTGCCTCCTTTTTCAAAAGACGTGTATAACCTTTAGCAAGTTCGGCGTAATTTGGAATGAACCTCCTCAGAAAGTTTTCTTTCCCTTGGAGTTTCTGAATCTGAAGCAAATTTGAAGGTGGAGGCAAATTTATGATTGCTTGGACCTTACACGGGTTGAGACGAATCCCATCCTTGGAGACTACAAAGCCAAGTAAACGACCAGAACTGATGCAAAATACACATTTGTGCGGATTGAGTCGTATCTTGTAGTGTCGGCAACGTAGAAATATCGCTCTTAAATGCTACGGATGATCAGTCCGCTTTCGCGAATGAGCCGGAAGGTCGTCGAGGTATGGTTGAACGATGTTTTTGATTTCATGGAAGGCATAATTCATTTCCCTCTGAAACGTCGCCCCTGTGTTCTTTAAACCAAAGTGTAATTTTCGATATGCGAATGTGCCCCACGGACAAATTAATGCAGTCTTTGACTGGTCCTGTGGGCGGATATTTATTTGATTATACCCTGAGAATCCATCCATGAATGAAAAGATTTCGCATCCGGCGCATTCATCAATTATCTGGTCAATGAAGGGTGTAGGGTAGTTGTCTTTTGGACAAGCTTGATTTACATCCCTATAATCGACACACACTCTAATTGTCCCCTGTTTCTTCATAACAGGGACAATATTCGATACCCAATCGGTTAGAGGAACCGGGTAGATGAAACCAGCATGGAGAAGTTTTTCAACTTCTGCCTTAATGGCAGCGGCTTTCTTGGGGTGCACCTGCCTTAGCCGTTGTCGTACTGGTTTGACATATGGATACATCTTAATTTTGTGTTCAACGATACTCGAGTCGATGCCTGGCATTTCACTGTATGACCAAGCAAAGACATCTCTGAATTCGCGAAAAAGAGCGTTATATATTTCCAGTTCTGAAGGAGAACAACATTTGCCAACATAAATATTCTCTACAACATCTGTTTTGGTCGAGATATTTATGGCTATAGTCTCTTCAATGTAGGATAAGTTTCACTCGAAATCCACCGTATTTACAGTATTTGAAAGAAAATCAAATATTGAGGGATGATAAAGGTCATTTTGAGTCTCTTCTTCACAATCCGGAAGAAGGGAACGATGGTGGGAATCATTCCATGGTGCTCCTTCAATTACCATAGCTTGGAGAATTCCTTCGTCGGTGACATGCACTTGCGACCAAGGATCTGAAGGAGTACCATATTCTCTAGACCTATCTATCCAAACGCTTGATGAGCGTTGATTTGGGTTTGCCTCCCATGCTAGAAACATTGATTGCTATAATATTTCTATTGGGCTTGGGGGACAAAACCATTGCATGATCCATGTTGATATCGTTTTCTGAGATCTTTGTGGAAGATATCATGTTGCATGTTCCTATTGACGCTACTTCTGCCAGATTGATTGGAGGTGGAAGAGTGAAAGTTCCCATTAGTATAGGATCTTTTAGTAGGCCTACTCCGATATTCTGAAGCGAATGGGTGCTTCCATGGATCATGGGAATGCTTCCTGTAACTTGAGAACCATTGGGGAGGAAGTTTTGTTGATCGACGATTGTAATCCCTCCTTGAAAGGGAAATGCAATCTTTCTAAAATAGGTCGACACAACAGCTTCCATAGCATATATCCATGGTCTTCCTAGTAGGATGTTGTAATCAAGATTCCCATCGATGACTTCAACATCTATCTCTACTTTTTTCCCTCCTAGTTCAACTTTCAAGTTATTTAGGATACCATATGGGGTATATGTCCTTCCGTCGAATGCTTTTAACGTCGTCACAGACCGCGACAAGGTTGGAGATCCTAAAGTTTTCCAGCAACTCATCGACATGATACATGTAGATGCCCCCTCATCAATAATTGTTCGATGAACAGTTTTGTTGAGGGCTTTCACTTGAACAAGGAAAGCTAGTTGAGCCGATAACTGAGGATCGTATCCTTTGTGGTCGAAGGATACAAGATTGGAATCCTTTGGATCAATCCCACCAATGGCCGATAACAAAGCCTGCCTTTGGGATGGGCAATTTTTTAGTACTTCAAGAGTCGACATAGCGGATGGAGATTGGGCCAAATCTTCCACTATGTTATAATGTTGCGCCGCTCTAGCGTAGGGATTAAATGTCGACTTGTGTACTACTCCCTTCGGTGGTTTTATTATCAATTCAGGAATGGTGGGTGGTACAACTTCTGTCGAAGTTGTTGTCGAACTACTTGGTTGATCTTTATCCTTGTTGTTCGATAGCTGCAAATTCCCGTAATCTTTGTTCCTTGTCGAAATCAAAGCATCATTCTGCTGTTTCGAAATCGACAACATCAGCACTTGAGACGGGGAAGCATTTCTACTTTCAACCAGATTTGTTCCTGGATTTGGAAACGGATCAGTTAATACTACTGAGGTTTTCGAACTTTTAAAGAATTTCTTAAGCTCAGCTTTGTATGGACACTCTTTCGTCCAATGATCCTCATCGCATATATGACATGGAGTTCTTGGTTTCCTACTTCCAGGAGGATTTGAAGAAGATTTTTCAGGAGATGACTCATCCTGTTTTTTCTTCTTCCCTTTGCCTTTCTTCTTGCTTCCTGGTTGTTTGGTTTCTTTGCCCTTATATGTCGATACGGCATTTACTTCCAAAGCAAGAAGTTCGTCTTTTGCATTTTGACCTGAAATCTTACGGGCCTTCTTGGATGTAGCCTTTGTCGATTTCGTGTCTGTTGTGCCAATCACACCATCGCTGGCGTGAGAGTCATTGTTCGATTTAGGAGGAGGAGGAATTGAGAATTCCGGTCTAGGGGCGTCAGGTATTTTGTCGTAGAGCATGCCGGACTGAGTATAGATCAAGTCCAGATATTGTGCACGAGCAATAACTTGCTCTTCTGTTACGACTCCCCCCTTTGCCACATCTTCCGTGATGGAAGGTAGTAATGACTTGTAAACCATTCAGCTAATAGCTGATCGGGAACGTACGTTTTTACCATCCTATGACGACATCGCCACTCATGTATATGATCGGATATGTGATTGGCCGTTGTCTGTTTGAAGTTGGTAAGGAGTTCTGTTCTCGTTTCGTACCTTATTGGTAATTGAAAATGGGTTAAAAAGGTTGTGGCTAAGGTACTGAAGTTGTCGAACGAAGCTCTAGGCAATTCAATGTACCATTTTGCCGCTGGACCCGTTAACATCCTCTGAAAGAGGTGAAGTCTTATCGAACCATCATTTAGGGTGTTTGATGAACACCATAGATGAAATGTCATCACGTGATTCGATGGATCTTCACCCGGATTTCCATTAAATTTAGGAATATCTGATGGAAGTTTATGTGGAATCACTGGCCACCAAGGGGCGTAAGAAATTGGATCGTTTGTTAACCGGTTTAAATCAGGTAACTCTAAAGTTGCCACGAATGATAACTGCTGATTCAGATTAGGTGAAGCATACCCAGGGTAAGATGAGATTGCCTGAGCAGTTGGTCTTTGCATGCCAGCATAATGCATTTGATGCTGGTATGACTGATAAGGTTGGTGGACATGACCATTGTAAAATGGTTGATTTTGACCGTTTTGAATGTACGACTGTCCACTGTTCGCAAAGATTTGCTGCTCAAAACCTTGGTATACTTGTTGGAATTGTGGTTGTTGGTATTGCACCAGCCATGGTTGTGAAGCCATGTGTTGTTGCGCTATACTAACTGTTGGACCAAGGTGTGGGGTAATTGTACCCGTCTGGACCTGTGTCGCCCCACTAGTTGGCGATTGTGGTTGAGTCGCAGGGTCAAGGGGCTGTTGCATTACAACCTGAGAAATTTGAGGTTGGCATACAACAGGCAGCGTTTGAACTTGTGACACCGTCACAATAGCCGGTGTAGTCGGGATATTCGACATAGGTACACATTGTTGCATCGAATACACAACCCTTGGTTGTTGAGGTAGTATAGGTACCCAACCACTTGAGGTAATTCCAGTATAACCTGAATATTGTTGTGAACTCCCTTATGGATATCCTCCCGGAGGGGATAATGAAAGGGCATACTGCCCCCCATACGGTGGTAATCCAGAACTCAAGGGGATTGTTTGCCCTTGGGGACCGGACTACCCAAATTGACCTCCAAATGGATCAATTTGTTGAGACTCAACACAAGATTTTCCGGATATTATTTCGGATGAACAAACAGGAACGGACCAGACTGTTGAAATAGCCCCTGAGTGGGCTCCTTCTAGCAATTGAGGAACTTCCGCTGGTGGTAGACTAACTTCTGATGAAGAAGGATATAGAGTGATCCCAACTCCAAAGTGCGTTGGAGTACTTGTTTGAGGATCTTCTACAATTTCTTCAATCGCAATCAGACCAGGTGGAAGGGGAAGACCGTCAGGTCCGTAAAATATTTCTGGTGCCGAAGAAGGTGTGGAACCGATAGCGACAGATGTTTGAAGAGCAAGACTCTCCGAACCGGTTGTAGATGGAACTGGTTCGGTAACACAAGTGTTTACTCTTAGACTAGGATCAGTATCACTATCCCTCTATGGCTGTTGAACTTCTTCTGTAGAGGCAGGGATTCCAGAAATGTTTGGAGTAACCGGAATCTCTGATGTCGTTGGAACACTTGTTCTAACTTTAATAGGATATTTTGAACCGGTTAAACGAGTTCACTTTGTCCGTACTAGTTTCGATTCCGGAGACAAAGACGGTTGACTCGTAAGCCTCCGCGAACGACGGGGTTTCAATTGACTTTCTTCCACGATTGTGGATTACTCGATCAACTAAAATAAAAAGGGGAAGTATGTTTCCGAATTAAATGAATTTTAGATGCTTTTGACACAACTTGTTTTTTCAATTTTTAAGAGTCGAGAAAAAACAAAAGATGACTCTAGTCTCCTTCGATTTTTAATAAGCCTGAAGTGACAAGTGCTCAGATGGACCTTTTTCGTTAAGGAGTCTGAAAAGGAACGAAAGGGACTGCTCTGGAGATCTAGGTAGAGGGAATACCAAACCAATCACAAAACTGCAGAATACCTTTTACGATACGGCAGTCAATCTTCCCGAATGCTGTGTTCGGTGCATTGCGATCAGTAGGGCGGCCGACACGGCTTCCTATGGATAAAAGGATTTAAGCCTATAGGGGTCTCCCAATATATACTCGATGGTACGTGGGAGCACAAGTCCGTACTGGCACTTATCGTCTCAAAGTGGAGGAATCACCCAACCATCAGTGAGGACAACAGTTACCAGGCTTTACAACGCCGGAATACGTCTCTAGCCTAGACCTCTAAATGTTGTGCGTTAAGTTCCAATGCGTTGTTAGATTCATTCAATTTATTTTAAGTTGATCTTTCTTATGAAGTTTTCCTTTTGGGTTCACCACGATATGTAGATGTAATTCCTAAAATGCAATCTAAAGATGATAAGCAAACTTGTATCTCTTTTTAGCAATGAAAATCCTAGCTACAAGGGGAAAAGAAAGACACAATCTTTTCTCAAAGAGCAAAGAGCACACTGTAAATGCACTTTTCCTAAATCAAGCCAAACAGACTGTCAATATGCAAATGCACATGTGCATGTATTTGTTTTTCACTTTCTTAATATTGATGCCTAAAAAGAAAGTTGATGTACAAATCTGAATTTGCTTTCAAGTGACAAACACAAACAAGCTTCTTTTCGAAATCAAAAGGTAGAGATGATTACGACACTTTATGATTTTGAAATAAATACTTGTTTCGACACTAGAAAGTCACAAATTCAAACCAAAGGCAAAAGTAAAAGCATAATTGACTGTCAATAGCAAATAAACTTTCTCCTAAGATCAAAATCGACACTTACGACAGATCTAAATCAAAGGACGACAGTATGACTATTCTACTTTTCAATGGAAAATTGTAAATGATGTAACAAACACACAAAAACATCTACAGTAATTTTGTACAAAGGAGGCGGAATTAAGGCAAAGAAAAGGGGTTTTTAAACAGACACATACACTGATCACAGGCTGCAAAAATCAGAGACAAAACTGAAAAAATGAAGCAAAGAACTTAGCTGCACAAGGCTAGGCTGATCAGCGCACCTGTTACACAGAGAAACTGGATTGCAGTGCAGGTAGCCCTCTCGGGAACTGTGTTCAAATGCAGAATCTCTTCACAGAGCCTGCACTGGGGCAGAAATGAGAATTCTATCCGGGTTATGGGTCACAGTTTGCAGTTTAATATATGGTTTTTGGCCGAGTAAAAGCAATCAGTAATGCACAATCAGAGGGTAGATTTAAAGGAGGTCTAAGAGCTATCACAAAGGGCAATCAGATCATTTGTGAATCAGTTGTTCAAATCATAAACAGATCCAGTGAATGGATTGAAGTAGCAGATGTCTACTTTGCATTTGTTAATGGAAAATGCAGTTCGATTGCTACTCCTAAGTTTATGAAACAAACAACAAGAGAAACACAAACAAACTAACTAGACACGCTCCCCAGTGGAGTCGCCATTTTGTTAACGGGAAAATTGTCTACTCGGAACGACCCTATCCCACTAAGGTGTGAGAGTGACCTTAGAAACAAACAAGGAAAACTACTTTCTTATTCTTCTTTATGAACTATAAACGAAGAGGAATAGGATGAACCAACCTGTGTCTTGCGCTAGTCCTTTGATCCAATCTCTCTCCTCTTTGACAGCTTCCAGCTACCTGCTCCCTTACTTGCCCAGCTTCACCAAGTTCCTGTAAGATCACAGAAGAAGAAAACTACACAAAGACATGGATTTATATTCATAAATAGCTTAGGATTAGATTTAAACTAAACATACAAATGTAACAAACATCAATGATACACAAGCATGTAGGAGAAACTCAAATAGTTTTATTGATATAACAAGAAGATCCAGGAGGAGTTACAACTGATGATTCCTGATCCAGCATCAACCTCCAAGCATAGAAGTCCCCTCTTCACCTCCAACAAAGCATAAACCACCCAATACTCTGATATATATCTCAAAACCAACAGCAATTCTCTACAATGTACAAAATTCTAGCCCTTTGATCTCTGGGATAAGGGATCCATATATAGATGTATGCAAAGAGGATGAGTCAGCTTATGATTTGACTAGTGGCTTCTCTCTATCAGTTCTTGCTTGCACTTGGAGACTGAGAGCCTCTTACTCATCCTTGGTCGAACTCAGTGAGGCAAGTGTCATTGGGGAAGATTCTGGAAGCTTCCATTGTCTATCCACCTCGTGGAATGACACTGCCATTTGTCATTTCCTGCTCAACGCACCCTGGTAGTGCATTTAGGTGCATTGCAATGCACCTAGCTAGTGTACTTGGGTGTTATGCAACGCAGCTAGCTAGTGGAGTAGCTGAAATGATCCTGATTTGACTGATTCTGAGCAGTTTCTGGTGGAGAACTTCCGGGAGAAGCTGTAATTTGTTGACCTTGTTCCTCTAGGGGCCGGAACAACACTTTTAGGGACTTAGGATCCCTTGGTTTATGGACATTTCATGCTTAGAGCTGTAAGGCACAAAAATGTCTATAACAGTCCGTGATTGGAAGAGGGGTTATTCTAAAATAAGATTCTCTTGTCAAAGTTATGTGAGTTGGCGGGCATCGTCGCTCACCTTTGTTTATGTTGGTAGACATTGCCGAAGAAGTGTTTTGTTTGCACCGCGAATAGAACAATCTTTGGGTAACCTGTAAGAGGTAGTACCCTTCCTGATAAAACGAATGTTTTGTCAGCTCGAATAAAGGGTGACCCTTCCTGATTAAATGAATGTTTTGTCATCTCGAATAGAGGGAGACCTCGAAACTCTGTTTTATACCTGGGGGCATGCAAACCTTTTGGAGTGAAAGCGAGGGGCAACTATTTATTTTTTTTAACTTTTAGGACCTCTAACCCTTTAAACTCGTAGGATTAGTCGTCACCTAACTTGCATAAAGAAAGGATGTGGGGCAAAAATCTAAAAATTGCCATTTTTATATGAGACATTCTTATCATATGACTGGATTAATCGAGCCGTTTTAGCACATAGTTCAAGCTCGTTAAAAAATAAACATAAGACAAGAGCAAATGTTTCCACCCACGTTTAAGCTCGTTAAAAAATGAACTATTCCCCGGTAAATAACCACCGTGAATGTAGTACTTCAGCCATTAAAGCCTTGGTCGTGTTTGCACCGTCACCTCCACTTTTCCATTGGCCGATCATTCACCTCCATTTGATTGTTTACCCATTTTGAGGAACAGCTGCGAAGATTGATTTCACTAGCCATCCTTGTGACACTGCCGTGATTGGAAAATTCCAAACCTTACCTGGAATCAGCTGCTACCCATTTTATCACTCGTTCCTCAAAAGACGAGTCTTCTTTAAGCTCTTTTCAACTGACTCGTAAAATATGAAAATATTGCCGAGTTTTGGCCTTCCAGCTCGTTAAAGCGACGGGAAGTGCTATCCCTCCTCTAGATTTTAATCTTTTTGGACCTGAGGGATTATTGCACAAAAAGATCGAGCGCTTGTTTTGTTCGGCTCGTTAAAACTATTGAAAATTCATCCCTTCTGTATTGTTTTATACTTTTTCGGACTTAAGGGATTAGGTGACGAAAAAGGAATTTTGGAGTTACCTTTACGTACCTTTTCAGACTCTCTAAAAATGAAAAGGACCGAGTTATCTTTGTCGTTAAACTCGTTAAAAAGATTAATAGCGACAAACTTGTCTTTAGATGAGAACGAGTTTCACTATCGCTAGGCTCGTTAAAACATAGCGATGGGTTTGCCCAAAGGGAAAATTATAGAACAAGCATATGTTATCCTCCTCAAGCTTGACAAAAGTAAAGAGGTACTGGTCAGCAATGACTGGGGAAAAATTGGGAAGAAAACTCAAAGAATCTTTATTGGTAGCAAGTCGCTCTTGAACATGACACTTCCACTCCGTGTCCGAGTCGGGTTGGGTTGTTTCATTCACCTGTCACATCACCATGGTCACACCATACCATCCACATTTGGGGTTAATGCTACCAATCCATCACATAAGTGTCACTGACATGTTCAAGAGAAGTCATCCAGAGAAGTCACCTGTGTCCCATCCACTACCATACATTATACTTCATTCTTCCATGACCACCATCCTGAACCGTATATCATCAGATTATTTTCACCTCCATCAAAATCCAAGAAGTTGATCTAGGAACACCCCATTCATTACTTTGAAGCTTGCATGCCTCAATGGCAAGTTTCTCACTTCCGGCGATAGGTATACATCAATGACCTTTGACCGAAAGATTTTGCGTGGTGTTCGACGCCAAGTCCTTTATTCACACCACGTGAATTGTACTGCAGTACCTTGAGGGTCATCATCATTATCGGTGATTCCTCTCGCACTTGTTAACATTTTACATCATTGACTGGTAATCAAGCGATGTCTTTCCATGTTCGACTTCAAAACATTTCTCACATGGATCGACTTGTACTTCGAGTGAAGATCGGACGAGATTGAAGACCCCGGATCTAGTTTCATCCATCCGAGCTGCGATATATATTCAGGAAAATAAAGACATTGAAATGTACAGCATTGCAGCACAGATAATCATCCTACCAAAAGGATGATGGCTCTATCAGAATCATTAGTCTACCATCAGATGATTGTCTGTCCTATGTACATGAAAATGAATTTATAAAGTTGAGCATGGGAATGCCCGCCTCAGCTAGATCATGAAAACAGTATGAAGATAATGTATTGTATTGTATCTTATTACAGGTCTCCTCCCAGCATTGAAAGAACTTCGGATCCTCCTAATAAAGCATTTCACCCGATAAACGGCCTCATACTTTAGGGGGCAACTATTATAGACATTTTTGTGCCTTGCAGCTCCAAGCATGAAATGTCCATAAACCAAGGGATCCTAAGTCCCTAAAAGTTTTGTTCCGACCGCTAAAGGAACAAGGTCAACAAATTACAGCTTCTCCCAGAAGTTCTCCACTAGAAAATACTCAGAATCAGTCAAATCAGGATCATTTCAGCTGCTCCACTGGCTAGCTGCGTTGCATAGCACCCAAGTACACTAGCTAGGTGTGTTGCAATGCACCTAAATGCACTATCAGGGTGTGTTGAGCGGGAAATGATAAACGGCAGTGCCATTCCGCGAGGTGGAAAGACAATGGAAGCTTCCAGAATATTCTCCAATGACACTTGCCTCACTGAGTTCGACCAAGGATGAGTAAGAGGCTCTCAGTCTCGAAGTGGAAGAAAGAACTGACAGAGAGAAGACACTAGTCAAATCATAAGCTGACTCATCCTCTTTTCATACATCTATATATGGATCCCTCATCCCAGAGATCCAGAGGCTGGAATTTTGTACATTGAAAAGAATTACTGTTGGTTTTCAGATAGATATCAGAGTATTGGGTGATTTATGCTTTGTTGGAGGTGAAGAGGGGCTTCTTTGCTGGGAGGTTGATGCTGGATCAGGAATCATCGGTTGTAACTCCTCCTGGATCTTCTTGTTATATCAATAAAACTATTTGATTTTCTCCTACATGCTTGTGTATCATTGATGTTTGTTACATTTGTATGTTTAGCTTAAATCTGATCCTAAGCTTTTTATGAATATAAACCCATGTCTTTGTATAGTTTCTTTCTTCTGTGATCTTACAGGTACTTGGTGAAGCTGGGCAAGTAAGGGAGTAGGTAGCTGGAAGCTGTCAAAGAGGAGAGAGATTAGATCAAAGGACTAGCGCAAGACACAGGTTGGTTCATCCTATTCCTCTTTTTTTATAGTTCATAAAGAAGAATACAAAAGTAGTTTTCTCTGTTTGTTTCTAAGGTAATTGTCACACCTTAGTGGGATAGGGTCGTTCTGAATAGACACTTTTCCTATTAACACTCATGCATGGACAACAGGGAAACATGTGCTTGCATAAAGGCATTAAGCAAATTCCTTCTTGTTTGCACTCCAGAATTTAATTCACTAACCATTTTATTAGTGGGGTGGTGTTTTTGTACATACCTCGGGGTATCTATAGTTTGAGGACTAGAGGGATCTTCCTCGCTTTCTTCTGCAGCTACCTCATCATTTTCTTCACTAATGATCACTAGTCCATCAACGCTAATTTTTCAACCTATTTCACTTCTTGATCAACATGCCCATCCACCTTCACATCAATGTAGTCAATGATTCTCTTAGTGACTTTATTTTAGCAGATGTAACCTTTTTTGGTGTGTGAATTTCCCAGAAAAATGCCTTCATCTACCCTGGCATCGAATTAGCCAAGTTTTTCATCATTTCTCTTGATGTAACATCTACTACCAAATTTTTTGAAGTGTTTAACTATTTCAAGTCTACCACACCACAAATCATAGGAAGTTTTGTCACTCTTTAGTCTGAAATGAGCTTTGTTGAGAATAAATGCCATTGTATGAATTGCCTCTACCCAAAATCTTTGTTGAACATTCCTTTTGTTCATTATTTCTTTGGCTAACTGTTACACTGACCTGTTTTCTCTTTATACTACATTTTGCTACAAAGTATTTGCTATTGTAAATTGTCTCTTGATGCCATTATTTTTATAGAATTCATCAAATTCCTTTGAATTGAACTCACCTCCATTGTCAGACCTTAAGCTTTTGATTTGCAGTCAGTTTCATTTTCAACCATTTATTTGAACTCTTTGAATTTCTCAAAAGCTTTATATTTCTCTCTGAGGAAGGAAACCCTCATCATCCCACCAAAATCATCTATTATTAGCATAAAATACAACTTACTTGTGGTTTACTATGTTCTAGATGGTCCACACAAATCCATTTTTACCAACTGTAATGGCTTTGTTGAAGAGTTTTCCTTTTCCTTGAATAGAACTCGAGCTTTCTTTCACAATTGGAAATATTTACAGATAATATTATTTGGCTTTGAAAGCCTGGGAAAATCCTTAATAGTGGCTTTCTTGCTTAGCTTGACAATCTGGTCACATTTTATATGTCCAAGCCTTATATGCCATAACCAACTCTCATTAATCTTTGCCAAATAACACTTTTCTATCTTTTCTTTCAGCACATAGACAATGTCATCTATTTTTACAGCTTCAATAAGTATTTCTCTTATACTTGTGGACTTGATTTAACAATTTTTAGCTTTGATGATCACATCATGTTGGCATTATGATGCATGTGTTGTACTTGATGGAAACCCACTTGCAACAGAACTAATTGATGAATGAACTAATTGATAAAAGTATAAAAAAGATGTGATAGAATGCATGGAAGTTGTGTTTACAAATGTCAAAAAATGTAGGGCAGTTTAGATAAATCAGTTCAAAAGTGATGTATGATGGAAAATCACATTATAACAGGTCAATTCAGAGGTAAAGAGGATGTTGGAACAAAGGACTACAGATTAGAATCAAGAAGTTGAAGAAAAAGGATATTTTCAGGTATGTTAAGTTGTATACATGGGTTCACTGTACAAGAATAGCATATACACGTGGGTTCACTGTACAAAAAGAGCATATACGTATGCATGAACTTTCACAAGAGGAAAAGTGTTTATGGGCTAGAAAATCAAGGAAATAAAAGGTTAAATAATACCCAGGGTCAATACCATGGTATTAGCCCACAATATTGAGTGGAGTAATGGTTATTTGATCCCGTCTAAGAATACCACAGGTTCTAAGTGTTGTTTTGGTCCGAGGTATTAAGAAAGGCTAGAACTATATAAGGAGGAGAAGATCAAAGTGCTAAGCACACAAGTAATGAATATCTTATTAAGTGTAAGATCAAAAGCAATTATGCATGTTATGGGTTTCTGATGCTTTTCTTGATCTGGATTAAGTATGCACCTAAGTGTTTGTTGATGGATGGGATCTAATGATGGATCAGGATTATAATGACTTATCATTATGAGATTTGATAATGGATAGGCTAGATCTGAGTACTAACAAATGTTTTGTTCTTTAATTTCGATGATATGGGTATATCTAAAGACTACAATAGCTATGAAGTTATAAGTTTTTATCTGTAGATCTTTATGCTGGTTCACCTTCGTGAAGGCGCATATACACGCTGATTCGGCACTTCCAAGTAGCGTATGCAAAAGAAAAGCCTATTGTTCAGATATGATTGATCTATATCATCAGTGTTGTTGTTTTACTGTTGTCAGGCAATGATGCCTTCTTATATCTGAAAGTGGAACTGAATGCATAAGGAGATTGAGTCTGATTGATTGATTGATTAAGTGAGAAGGGTGATATTTTCTGCTAGTTGTTTAGACATCTATAATTTGACAGTAGATCTTCAGATTGTTACTGGTTGGTACAGTTTTGATTCATAGGCTTTTATAATTCAGTAATTTTGGAGGTATACGCAGGTTTTGTTAAAGGAAGTACTGTATACACGTAGGTTGGATTCATTGAAGTAGCGTATACATTCTAACACATGAATTTTGAGGTTACAATTGGTTTTGGTTTGATGATGCAGTGTTCTGGGTTTAGATCTGTGCGATATATTTGTTCCAGTTGATTGGTTGAATTTTGATGACAGTTTGAATGAATGGTTGATTCAGTTGTGTCAGAGGTTCAATTATTGTTTGATTCAGTCTGTCAGAGGTTTCAGCGATTGATTGATTCAATTGATTCATAGATTCACGTTTGGGATTCAGTTATATCAAAGATTGATGATTCAGTTTCAATGATTGGTTGATGCAGATGTATTTGTTAGATGTATTGTAGTGGTGATTGATTTTGAGCTTCAATGTTACTAGTGGGTCCAGTGCAAAAATTTGATGAAACGTGGCCTTCATATTGTGTTGTTGTGTACCAGGTGTATCTAGTCTGAAAATTTATGAAACGTGGTCCCTAGACGACACTGAGTGTTGGAACCTGCAGTGAGGACATCGAAGCTTCCTGCCAGTAGTGGCTGGTGATTAGATCAGGGTGTTGGAGTTCCCTTCCAGTTGCAGCTGTAGAATGAGTGAAGATGGTAGGCCAATGCCTACGTATTGGTAAACATATCAGCTAGTACAAGAGCCAGGGGGTTGTATCTCCCTTCCAGTAGAAGCTAGAGAATGAGAGAAGGTTGTAGCCTTCTGAGGGTGGGTGCCTACGTACTGGTATGATTTTTCACTAGTAAAATATTGTAAATAGATTATTCTTTATATTAAAAGAAGACAAAGACAACAAAAACAAATGGTTTTTCTCTCGCATTGGGTTTCCACCTTAAATCTTGGTTTTCATGTGTGTTTCTTGTGTGTGATGGTTTATTGTGTTATAACTACACGTGCTTACTGTTTAATGTTTAATAAAGTATTGATGCACTAATTAAAGATCAACATATGATGAATTAACTGAATCATAATTTCACTGGATATACGCTAGTTTCCTTAAGAACAATTGTGTGCACACGCAAATTCCGTTCACTGATGTAACATATATAAATCTAATTGTGAAATGGAAAAATTTATTGATTTGTACATACTGATTCACCCCCGTCCCCCTCTCAGTATTATTCCCCACAATTGGTATCAAAGCAGGTCCTTTGACAGAAGCTTGATCGCTTGAAGGAGATCCATTGTAACAATGGGAAAGAAGCAAAATAAGAATGCACCTTAAAAGAAGAAGACATCTCAAAGGAACTATGATAGTGGGAGAGACGATTGACTATTATGTGGAAGTAACTCTTTAGATAAAGAATCACCTCATAATGAACATGAGCAAGCAAAAGAATTAACAGGTACGAATTTTTTGTCCTATGGTAATACATTTCTCTGTTCATTTGAAGATAATGAATGTGACAATGAAACAACTAAATTTTCTCTCATTAGTGAAAGAGAAAGAAATCAAATAGAGGTAGAATTTAAAAAACTCATAGACACAATTAGATATCAAAAAGATCTAATTGATAATAGGGAATGTGCCTACAAAGAAGAAGTTACCAATTTAAAACCTCAATTGGAGGAAGGAAACAAAGTAAGGAATTCTTACAAGGAAAAGGAAGATCAATGTCAAAGGCTGGAAGATGAAGTGACATCATTAAGAAATGAAGTAAATGAAAAGGATACAAAAATCAAGAAAATTATAGAAAGATCCAGTTACTATAAAAGTCTTGAAGTTGAGATGGTGTCTCTAAAAGAAGATCTTGAAAATTCAAATAAGACGAATGAAGAACTATCGTAAGAAGATGAAGAACAAGAAAATGAGATTCTAAAATTAAAACAACAAGTGAAATAAGTAAGAAAAGATGAATAGATCGTGAAGAAGAAATATCTGGAAAAGTAAGAGAAATATCAAGTTGAGGTAAATATCCTAAAAGGTAAATTAGAAGAAAAGGATAAATTGTTACGATTTCAAGATAGTACCAAGATTTTGGATAATATTCTTAGTATTCAAAGGTCTCCTATCATCAAATCTGGTCTTGGTTTTCATGAAATTGTTGAAGGTGAATCTAGCTCACAAGATGAGGCAAGGAACTCTAATGCAAAATCTGAAATTCTCAATAAGGAGATAAGAGGTCAACCCCATCAACAACCAAGGAAATAAATTCTTCAAAGAAAATCATTTACTCCTAACCATGGAAGTCTTAATCGATTCTCTCCTCTGATGAATAATGTTGAATGTTTTATATGTCATAATTTTGGACATGTTGTAGCAACATGCAGAAGTAGAATGGTTGAAGCTAATAATCGTCACATAGAAAGATCATCAACTTCCAGGTACTTTAAGGGATATTGTTTTTCTTACAATATGTTTGATCACAAAGCCATTGATTTCTTTAGAAGGAATATGAAACATATAAGATGTTATGATTGTAACAAGTTTGGGTATATAGAAAAAGAATGCAGGAGAAAATTTCGACCAGCATACCAAAAGGAGCAAACATCATCACACTCCAAGGTATGGAAGAAGAAGGAATTACAGTCAGAAAAATGTGACATAACTTAGTATATGGACAGAACAGACTCAAGAGGAACTGAAAGTATGAAATTTCATTGTTCTAATTCTCATACGTAGTTATCATGAATACAAGTCACATATATACGCGAGTTAGAAGTTGCACAGTCATGTATATGTTGGTTTGATGAAGATGCAATAGGACAGACTCAGGAAAAAAGGTTTGATATGGTTCAGACAATTATCAATGATATTTTTTGTCTAGATGATTGATGCCTACATTCTGTGGATGTTACTTCGAAGTGATTTTGACCCTCATAAGTTGTTAATGACTTGATGTATAACTAGTTGATGATGTTGCCTTGATGATTCTTACTGATATATGCAATGATCAAATCTGACAGTGAACAGTTGGCACAGGTTAAGGGGGAGAATATGTTATGCTTCTAATAATGCATTATTGGCATTATGTTTAGAAGTATTTGTACATAACGATTCTTATCAATGGTGAGTATGATTATGTTGTTGAAGTGTTTAAATGATACATCATGCTATGTTGTAGTCATGAGTTGCCTATGATGAAATATCAAATGATACTTAATTGCTTGAGCCATGTAGTTGTTTTTTATGGACGATTGTGGATGATCCTTTTGATGATGCATACAATACATATGGTATGTCTCTTACATGGTGATCCTCATAAGGACAAGGAGAAGAACAAAGCTTGAGTACACAACTTCATTAGTTGATAAGTGTCACTTCTTTTATGTTGTCGTCATGCCTTCAAAGATGCATAAACTTCATATGGTGCAGTTATGGATGAGGATTCTTATATTTCTTGGATCTCACATGGTTTAGGATTGTTGTTGTTGATGGTATCAGGAAATATTGACAAATGACTGAGCTCATGGTTTGCTAGATACATATTGCTATCTCTTTGATAGATACACATTATGCTAGATACATGGATGATTACTTAAGTTGCATATTGATAAATATTGTTGGCTGGCCAAGAGAATGGTGTTATTTCAGGTCTCTTGAAGACATAGTTATTTGAAGACATGGATATTTGGAGGCATGGCTTATAATGATGATGACTTCTTACTTTATGATGATAGGTTTGATACTCACATATGTTTATTATCATGGTTGATGCTTATCAGATGTGGGAGGTTCCCTAGTGACGATACATGGTTGATTATTAAGGGTTCTTATGGAAAGATCTTGTAGTTCTTTATGATGATGTTATGATCATAGATGATGACTATGGTGTTTTCACATACATATGATATGATGTGAATGTTTTTGTGTTACTGCTTGGAGATATGACATATGCTTAGTTGATTCATGGAAGGTTATGATAAGGATCTTTCTACTAAGGAAACAGAGCAAGTTTATCTTGATGAGATCAAGAGGATGATTTGATATCTATATGCAACATACTTTATCACAGGTTGATGATATTTACATTGTCATATCTCGGGAACTGATGATGGATATATAGGTTGCTAATATATTCACCAAACTGCTTCCTAAAGAAACATTTGAATATCTTGGACAAAATATGGGAGTAGTTTCTATCACATATTGTTGGCATTATGGTTGTTGATTTCAGCTATGGTTTCAGATATTCATTGTTGCATAGGTCATGTAAAGATCTAGGGTGCAATATGTCTCCTTCTGTCGGAGTCTATTTTTCAGTGAGGCATATTGACATACGATGTAATTTGTATCACCTCTATGCATGGGAAGGATGATGTAAAAATTGTTATATTTCATTCATGTATAAAAAATTGGTATATCCCCACTTGGTTGGGTGGATGAGTCAAATTTAGTGTATCCCCACTTGGTTGGGTGATTGATGTGTGTATGAGTCACTAGTTATAGGAAGGTCATACTCACATGGTTGAGTTATAGAGTCATGTTATTCTTTTGGAAAATATTTTTGTAGACTTTGCATGTGCTCAGGGGGAGCATGGACGGTATAGTGCATCCCAGCATGTACAAAGGGGGAGTTTAATAAGACAATTCAAGATGTGCCTAGGGGGAGCATGATCAATGTTCATATTTAGTTATTCAGATATGGAAGTCTTCATTTAACAATGGTCAGTCAGCCCTTTGCCCTTGATGTCAAAGGGGGCAAGTAGCTTGGTGTTTGGAGAGTGGTGTTTGGAGAGTAGATTGATGTTATTTACAGGTTGTGGTGACCAAGAACCAAAGTAGTTTCCATCAAGTCCAAAGGGGGAGATTGTTGGCATTATGATGCATGTGTTATACTTGATGTCAACCCACTTACAGAAGAACAAGTATATGGTAAGTAGATGAATCTACAAGACATATCAAAGGTGACAAAATGATGGAACAAATATGAATCTACAGGTCGAAGGTGACAGAATGATGGAAGAGGATAATGGTAAAAGGTTTGATAAAGGGATATTGTTAATGTGTGTTGTACTTGATATTTTATGAATGAACTAATTGATAAAAGTATAATCAGGATGTAACATAATGCATGGTAGTTGTGCTTACAGATGTGACAAAATGCAGGGCAATTTAGATAAATTAGTTCAGAAGTGATGTATGATGGAAAACCACATTATAACAGGTTAATTCAGAGGTAAAGAGGATGTTGGAACAAAGGAGTACATATCAGAATCAAGAAGTTGAAGAACAAGGATTTTTTCAGGTATGTTAAGTTGTATACATGGGTTCACTATACAAAAAGAGCATATATGTATGCACACACATTCACAAGAGGAAAAGTGCGTATGAGTTGGAAAATCAAGGAAATACAACATTAAAAAATACCAACGGTCAATACCATGGTATTATCCCACAATATTAGGAGTAGTAATGGCTATTTTATCCCGTATAAGAATACCACGGGTTCTAAGTGTTGTTTTGGTTTGAGGTATTAAGAAACACTAAAACTCTATAAGGAGGAGAAGATCAAAGGGCTAAGCGCATAAGTAATGAATATCTTATGAAGTGTTAGATCAAAAGCAATTATGCATGTTATGGTTTTATGATGCTTTGATTGATCGAGACTAAGTATGCACCTAATTGTTTGATGATGGATGAGATCTAATGATGGATCAGGATCATAATGACTTATCATTATGATATCTGATAATGGATAGGCTAGATGTGAGTGCTAACAAATGTTTTGTGATTTCAATGTTATGATATGGGTATATCTGAAGACTAGAATAGCTATGAAGTTATAAGTTTTTATCTGGAGATCTGTACGCTGGTTTGCCTTGGTGAAGCCGCATATTCACGTTGGTTTGGCACTTACAAGTAGCTTATGCAAAAGAAAATCCTGTTGTTCATAGATGACTAATCTATTTGATTAGTGCTTCTGTTTTACTACTGTCTGTCAATGATGTATTCTAAGATCTCAAAGTAGAACTGAATGCATAAGGAGATTGGGTCTGATTGATTGATTGATTAAGTGAGAAGGGTCATCTTTGATGGTGTCTATTTAGATATCTATAATTTGATAGTAGATCTTCATATTTTTACTGGTTGGTACAATTTTGATTCAAAGGTTTTTATAATTTAGTAATTTTGTAGGTATACACAAGATTTGTTAAAGGAAGTAACTTATCAACACAGGTTGCCTTCATTGAAGTAGCATATACATTCTGACACATGATTTTTGACGTTAGAGTTGGTTCTGGTTGTTGATGTTGATGTAATGTTCTGGGTTCATATCTGTGTGATCTGTATGTTCCAGTTGATTTGTTGAATTTTGATGAAGGTTTGAATGAATGGTTGATTCACTTATGTCAGAGGGTGAGTGATTGTTTGATTTAGTGTGTCAGAGGTTTCAGTGATTGATTGATTCAGTTCATTTAGAGATTTATGGTTAGGCTTCAGTTATATCAGATATTTGATGATTGGGTTTCAATGATTGGTTGATGCAAATGTATTTGTTGGATGTATTGTAGTGGTGATTGATTTTGAGCTTCAATGTTACTAATGGGTCCAATGTGAAAATTGATAAAACATGGCCTTCATATTGTGTTTTTGTGTACCAGGAGTATCTAGTCTGAAAATTTATGAAACATGGTCCCTGGAGGATACTGAGGGTCGGAGCCTTCATTGAGGAAGTGAAGCTTCCTTCCTATAGTGGTTGGTGATTAAATCAGGGGGTTGGAGCTCCCTTCCAGTAGCAGTTGGAGAACAAGTGAAGATGGTAGGTCGGTGCCTACATACTGGTAAACATATCAGCTAGTACAAGAGCCAGAGGGTTGTATCTCCCTTCCAGTAGAAGTTGGAGAATGAGAGAAGGTTGTAGCCTTCTACAAGTGGGTGCTTATGTATTGATATGAGTCTGCACCAGTACAAGATTGTAAATATGTTATTTTTTATATTAAAAGAAGACAGAGACAACACCAGCATGTGGCTTTTCTCCCGCATTGGGTTTCCACCTTAAAGCTTGGTGTTCATGTATGTTTCTTGTGTGTGATGGTTTGTTCTGTTATTACTGCACATGGTTACTATTTAATTTTAATAAAGTACCGATGGACTAATTAAAGATAAACATATGATGAATTAACTAAATCATAAATTCATTGGATATATGTTGGTTGCCTTAAGAATAGTTGCGTACACATGAAAGTTCCCTTCACTAAAGTAGCATGTATAAATCTGATTGTGAAATGGAAAAATTTATTGATTTGTAAATAGTGATTCAACCCCAACCCCCCCCCCCCCCCACTCTCAATATTATTCCCAACGCATCATAGCCTTGATAACACATCTGAGACACAGTTAGCAAATTATGTTTCAGCCCATTAACATATAAAACATTTTTGGCTTTACCTTTTCCATTTGATAGACTGGCCATTACTTTTGTAATGATCTTTCCTAGAGAATTGTTTCCAAAAGCCACATTACCTTTTTCAACTAGTTTCCAAGTCATAAAATTCCTTCTATCTCCTGTCATGTGCCTGGAACATCCACTGTCCACATACCAATGGCTCCACCATTTTGAGCATAGAATACAATATCACAATTCTCTAATTTTTCTTTTTCTTTCTAGAAATTTGCTTTTTGCTCCATTTTCTCAATTATAGGCTCTATCTTCTTCTCCTTTAGCCTATAATTCAAAGTTATATGCCCAATTTTTTCGCATTTAAAACATTGCACTAGATAATTTAGAGGAGTAAAAGAGTTATTGTACCTGGGCCTATTTTTTCTCTGCTAAATTCTTCTGTGAAAGCTGAGTTGTATGTAAGAGAGATTGTCTCTACAATTTGTTCTTCAGTGGTGATAATTGGTGCATGTGAAACAATACCCTCAGAAGATATCATTTTTCCCGGCAGACGTCCTTTTGCGCTGAGCTGATTTTTTGGAAGTTTGATTTACTTGGCCATCATTATTCTTTAGTTTCTGTTGCTTTTTCTTTTACGAAGAAATTGTCTCTTGTTTCTTTCCAATCCTTTCTTTTTCTGGAACAAAGGTAATTTTAATTTTACCCTTCAATTTAGTTATTGTGCTGAAATCAACTTCATAGCCTAAACTAGTTCGATTTGAGGAGGGTCTCTGTGCTTCCAATATCTCATTTAAATCTTTAGTCCCTTTTCCAAATTTCTGATTGAAACTGACCTATGTTTTAGCCTTTTCCAACTCCTTCAGTAATACAATTTATCCTTCCAACCTTTCACATGCTTGATTATTTTCATTCAACTACTGGTTCAAGGAATCTTTTATCTTCTTACCTTATTCTATTTGCAAGAGTAATCACTCCATAGTCTCAATCTTTTCTTTTGTCAAAGACTCCTTCGGGACTTTATTTTTCTTCCTCAACCTTTCTATTTCTCCAAGATCACTTACCAGTTCTACTTCAATGTCAACTTCTCCTTCATCATCATTAGAAACAACCTTGACTTGAAAATTTTGTATGGCCATCAGCGTGAATTCTGTAGCGATCTCATCATCTTTGTCCTCATCTAAGGGTTGGCTAGATTCACTTTCGAAGGAGCTCTCTTCTTGAACATAGAAACCTCTCCCATTATCCTTTTTCTTGTCCTTTTGAACATTTTAAAAATTATCTTTAATATCATAATATTTCTTCTTCTTTTCAGGATATTTTGATGCATAATAACCAGTTTTTCCACAATTAAATTATTTAAATGGTAACTTACCTTTATACTTTCCTAATCCTCACTTGAGCTTCCTCACAAAGTAGGATTCTTCTTCATCTGATGCATAACATGATTCATCATGCTAATCCTTGCACTTATTTTCTTCTTTGAGGGTTTATTCCTTGGTTGCAGACTTGCTTTTTTATGTTCTCATCTCATAGGTAGAGTATACCAAGTAGTTGAGCTAGAGTGAGAGTGCTCGTACTTGGCATTTCTTTAATGGTTGACACCTTGGGATTAAACCTCTCAAGAAGAGATGTTAGTATTTTTTGAACTACCACATCTTGATCTAGCTTCTCATCAAGCCTTCTTATAGTGTTCATAACTTCATCAAATCTTAAAAATTACTATGCAACATCTTCATCATCAAGCATGCTCAAAGATTCAAATTACATCCTACAACCTTGGAGTTTATCTTTCCTTACCTTGTTGTCTCCTTCATAAAAGTTGCTCATATTGTCCTAGATTGCTTTGGCAGATGTGAAATACATCCCCTTGACAAGCTATGATTCAAGTAGGGCATTCATTTCTTTAGCATTGCACGTGAACTGCAACTTTTGATCTTTGGTAACCACTGCTGGAGGTCTTTGATATGCTTCTTCCACAACATCCCACACATTAACTCCAAGTGATTGAACATAGATCTTCATCCTCACTTTCCAAAATAATTAGTTTGTTCCATTGAATATAGGTGCCCTATTGGTATGATTTCCTTCCTTGTGTGCCACATTCCTTGATCTTTCTTCCATCTGTTAAACTATTATGAAGTAACTTGGCTCTAATACCAATTTTTGGAAACTAGTATACTATTGATATGGAGGGTAAATTAGTAGTGTAGGAATTTTACCCAGTTTAAATTTCTTTTACTTTGTTTTCATCATCAAATACTTCAGAAATAACTTAAACAACCATAACATAAATTAATGTGAACAATCACAATGGAACACACAAGAATAAGTAACTTTTAGAACTTCTCTTCAATTCATTCATAGGGAAAGCTACAACTTCTTGTTAAAATTTCTCTAGCTACAACCAACAGGAAGCTACAACTCCATGATTTATCAAATACAACTGAATGGAGATATGACTCCAACTATTATCCAACACCAAATCGAAGGAGAAAAAACCCCTAATCAATAAGTTACAACTTGCTTTAGTCACTCATTGTTCCATATTTCATCCATTTTCACACTAGGATCAATGATTTCCTTCTCTTCTTTCAAAAACAAGTGAATCCATCAAACATAAGCACCTTTAGAAATCTTTGATCAGTGGGAAACAAACACCTTCAACAATTTTTGATTACTGATAAAGACACCATACCAACACCTAGTTGCACCAGAAGATTGGTCTCAAAATTTTGTCGATTCTATTGGATTATGCCTGCTTTTATATATTTTTCTTGTTTCTAACTTTGGATTTGTTTATTTTTTGAATTTTGGCATGAAGCCTTATTTTTGTTTTTTTCCTATTCATCTCAGTATTTTGGATATGTTCTCCAAGTTATTTTACCTTAAAATCCATTCTCTACAAGTTAAACTAAGCATTTTTGTATATTTAAGAATTCTGCCTTTTTAACAAGTTTTAGCAAGGCTTCATTATTTTTATTTGCAATTATCTTGGCTTGAATGCCAAATTTTGCTGCCAAAACTGATAGTTTCACTGTTCTAAGCTTAAGCTCCTTTTGTTGGCTCCTTTTCCTGCTTCTTCGTATTAAGACCGGGTCTCCACGACCACTAGCTTAGCCCTTGGGTGCAAAGCCCTGTTGAGCCCTATACGAGCCAATTTCCTTTGTTAAAAATTCTTACGTCATTGGTCCTACTTCTACGTGAAGAAACCATGCCCAACGTTAAGTCCAGAGTTCCCAAGCTCAAACATTTTTATTAATTGAATCTTTTCACAAGTGACGAGATTTCAAGATCTAGGGATGGCCCCACATTATATTTTCGTTGTGCCCTTGGTTGTGTTTCTATGTTAAACAATCCAAGGAGCTAGCATTTAGCCACCCTTGGACCCTCTGTAACTCTTTATATCTTCATGCCCTTGATTTCTTCCTATGGCATGGGGCCATGTGTAGACGCTTAGCCCATAGCTCCCTTCCTCTTGGCGCATTCATTTATGTGCACCCCAATAACCTGTCGAGGCCTCACCTCTGGGTTGACGTTTTTGTGGGGACCACGTGAAGTTTCTTTGCTTGGTTTTCATTATGCCACCTGTTAGGGTCCTATAATAATAGGATTCATAATTTTGAATTGGCTATGTAAAGAGGGTATGCCCTAAAATAATAATCAAAGGACAAAAAGAAATAAAAAAGTAAAAAAATATGAACCCCAAAAAGAGATAAAAATAGATCATGGAAGTGTGCAAATTCAAATGCAACTCCTTTTATTTAATTTGAAAAATAATATTGTGTGAATCTTTTCAAAAATTCCACAATCCATGATGATCAAAGATCTTAATCTTGACTCATTCATGCTTTAAATTTCATGTTGATAGATAGAGAATAAAGATCTAGCAAAACTATTTAAACTTGGCAGATCAATAGTTAGGTAGAGAATAATAATGAGCTCATTAGTTTAAGCAGAGCCATTGGAAGTTATAAGGTTACAATTAGATAGATGTATTATCAAAAGAAAAGGAAATAAAGGGTCAGTAAGCTCAAATGCACCCATTGAAATGAAGAAAAAATGTTAGGTAAATAAAGGGTAGGTAGAAGAACTTTTGCAAAGTGCACAAGGTTTCTAAGTCAAAAGCACATTTATCATGCTTAATCCTATGTTTCATGTGCAGGAGGAATTGAGGAAAAGAAAGGATATTCACCAAATTTTGTTTACTAAATGTCCCCTCGTTTCACTACACCCCCACATACTTATTTGCTAATTTCCCCCATTATCCCTTTATTACTTATAAATACCTTCCCCCTCATTTTGACCTTTACCCCTTGGTTTCACACATTCCCCTAGAAATTAGCCTTCAAAAATCATCCCCCCTGCCGAAAACCCCTTTTCCTTAGTGTCAAACCCATTCTCCATTACAAATATCACTTTCCTCCTTATTAATTTCCCTTTGCCCCTTAAAAACCTACAAAAACCCTTTATCCTAAGTATTTCCTATGCCCCCGTATTATGTAATTAACGTCCCCCACTTTATATTTCCCTAATACCATTTTTAACCCACCAACCTTGGTGCAGTTAAGAAACCCCTGCCACATAACCCATGGTCCCACCTTTATTAGCCCGCCGCTTATATTAAGTCCCGACATTATTCATTAATTAATTACAATTATTTGTAATTAAACCTCAAGCCCCGCCAACCACTTTCCTGACTTCATCTGTGTAACTCAACTATGCGATATCCCTTCGAACTCCCACCCCCACATCCAACGTTGTAAAGCCATTTCGTACGGATTCATTGTCTGATAGTTAATGGCCCGAGAACATGCAAGATTTGCGGTTTGGCCGAGCACTGTTTGGCTACATGGCAACACCACATTATATCGTGTTCTCACGAAAAATACCGCCCACCATCCAAAAGTGGTGCGATGTCATACAAAACCACCTCCCCGCCTAAACACAAAACTGCCCACTATTCATTCAATAATATTTGTGCCAAAATGTAATTGTTATCCGTTAAAAGGCCGAAAAATCCCCAATTCACCTTTTCGTTCATTTTCACTAAAAACCTCTGTTAAGCCATTTGTGACACCCAGAGCCTCTGAGCGACCAATTTAGCCACCAATTGCCACCAGAAGACGTTGTGGACACTAAATTAAAGTAGCAAATATCCATTTCAAACCTCAGTACCTTCTGCAACTACCACAGAACCCCATCTGCACACCAAATAGCTAATTTCCAAGTATTCTTGGAAAAAATAGAATGGCCCTATAAATTTGAAAAATGCATGGTAATTATTGAATAGTTAATTATCTAAATTAATTAAAAATCCTTCCTCAAGTTGAAGAGAAGCCTATTTTCCACCCAAAACCCTTTTTCACAAACTGTAATTACCCTCCCACTGTTCCAGAGCTTCTAAACCTCACTCCTGAAGTCACAGAAAGCATAATTTAGTTGAATTAACCCAATTATGGCTTCCCAAACTTCTCTGGATGTAAGACCTCTGCAAACCCCTCACCTAGATATTGACCACCTTGTGTTAGCTGATAGAGACTTTCAAATTAAAGATACTACTTCCCCTGCCTACCTACTGAAACTCCATGGCTAGAGTAAAGACAATTTTTTAAACCTGAATGATGACATTCACCTTTGGGAGTCAAATTTTCCCAAGTTCTATTTCCCACAGATACACGCATTCCCATAAACCATCCACTTCTTCCAATCATGCTATATTCCAAGTCAAAGAGCCATAGTCACCCCTGATCAACAGGTTTTGTTCACCATTACAGCAGAATCTATAAATCAAATGTTGCAAATTCAGTCAAGTCAAAATGAGACCCCACTTTCAATTGAAGGATTGCTTCACCTCTACACCAAGTTAGATGTTCCTAAGAAGGCTCAGATTATTCAAACTTTCATCATTAACGAGTCTCACACTCCAACAGATTGTCCTCCTTATGCTACCACCATTTTCTCTAAGACAGGGAGACAAATTATTACCATGCTCTCTTGCATTCTAAGGTACACCATAGATGAACATGTGGATGAGGTTGTACTTGCTTTCCTCTCTATCTATTTCCCAGGAAACCCTCCTACTACCATTCACAACTATGCTTAGTTTATAGCAGACAGAATCCATGAGTACTTTATCAGACTACCAAATGAGAGAGTATTCAAATACTCATCTGTATTGTTTCACATGTTCTTATATTATCAATCAGACAAGTTTCCAATCAACATTCATAAGTTAGACACCAAAGGCAACCCAAGATCAGTCATCTATTGGACACCATTGATCCAAATGTATTCCACTGTATTTACTTATAAAGACTTCATTGATTCATTTGTGCATCTTGTTATAAACATGCTAACCAGTAGCTATCAGCCGAGGATCAGTCAGAAGATTAAAAGGGTTTTACGGTTGGCAAAGAATAGTAAAGTGGGATACTAGTATCTATACCAGCACCACACAGAGATCAGGATATATGGATGCCAACTAGCTCCCTACAAACTACCCAAATACCTCCCCATGAGGATATTTGCATTAGAGTACTTTAGGCAGATTATAAACTCTGATGAAGTTAATTTCCTGGCAGCCAAGAAGAAGACTCAATTTAAAATGAAAAACTAATTGGGCCCCTTTATTTGTAATAATAGGGAAGCTAGACTAGAGGCAGATAAGATTCTACAACAGATGAAATTCAAGAATAGTTTTATGTGGCAATAGGACCCGCATGGAGTCATAAATAAACTAAAGCTCAAAGTAAAATTGGGTCCTTTCATACATCATCCCAGGCCAAACATTGAGAGATTTGCCAACTAGTCTAAATGGTTGGAAAACACTTTGATAGACATGGATAATATTGTAGTAGATGTGGAAAATACATTGATAGATGTGGAAAAGAAGATTGATACTAGTTCCTTTCTGCAGGTTCCAGCCCTAGGAGAATAGATGAATATTACTCCCATCCTACAAACTCCAGAAAATGAAGACAGTAATGTTAAAAGAACCAGGGAAGAAGGTTCTAGTTCAACAATGGACACTACAGAGGAACAATTTGAGATCAGTTACAAGAAGAGGCCCAAGCTTAATCCTGTAACTAAGTAGGAAGACACAATTGGAATAGTGGAAATAACTGACACTGACACAATGGTGGGAAGGAGCAAAGGTCCAATGGCTTCATAATAAACACACCAACCTTCTACATCAAACACTCAACTTATTGAGAAACAGCTCAGCATTGAAGTCTCTTCATCCACCAGGCCTGTGGATAAAGACAAAGATATTAAATAAAGGTACAAGGAAATTAAGTTGAGCAATGAGACATTAAAGGCTAAGACTTATGCCTTGTACTTCAAGAAAACACCTGCCAATCAAAATAGGTTAATGTCAGCCTTCGACATTAACACTAGGAAGATGCAAATGACATTCATGCAACCTACATTCCAACAACCAAGATCATCTGCAGACTATAAGAAAACATATTTTGAATTTTTGGCTAGGGATGTTCACCCCATTGACCAAATTGAGTTTCAAAAACAGGTAGGTGAGATGATCTATTCCACCATGACAAACAAATCTATGACTGTGCACAAACTCCAAGGCTCACTAGATAATATCACTGCATAGTACAAACTAGAAAAGGCCTCCTCACAGGCCAAGGACAATAGAATCAAGTCACTGGAAGACTTGGTGATTGAGCTTGGACATGATCCCAATGATGTCAAGGCTGTTGAGAAATTGATAAAGAAAAAGAATGAGGATATTGTTTCTTTGAAAAAGCAACTGAAACTGCCTCATTCAGAGCATCCACAGACAAAAGAGGTCTTAGAAAGCCAAACACAGCAGGAGGAGATGATGGATCTAGTTCTACAACTTAATGACCAATTGAAAGAAATGGAGAAGGAGTTGGACAACTTAATACAATTGAAACAGGCCAGCCTTGAGACTGCCACTACCACTATCATTCCAACAATCACTACAGCAGTACCATCCACCGTGGCAGCTTCATTGGCTCCTATAGCTCCACTGGCTACAACACTTCCAAATGTAATAGCATCTATATCAACAACAGGTTCAACAATAGTAGTAGCTCAGCCAAGTGATGAGGCAAGAAAATTGGTCAAAGCAATGGAAGACATGTCCATTCAGACCACAGAGATAAATAAGCTTAAAGAAAAGATAACAAGTTTAGAGAACGAGAATAAGCTTGCACAAATTATGCACAAGGAGGAAGTTCAGAAGTCAACCAAGTTGACTGAAAGAATGAAGAGCTTAGAGAAAGAACTAACATTGAAGGAGCCACTTGGCCAAGCTAAAGAACAGTTATGGGCCAATATCATTGACTCTGTCAATGATATTTGGCCATCTATACAAGTCATCTTTGAGCAAAATGACTTAGTCAAAGAAGCTATAGAAGCAATACAAAGAGTTAAGGCTGAACTGGGAGACATGCCAAAAGAAGCCACTAGAATAATCCATTTCCTTAACTCTAAAAATAAATATGAATTACAGGAGTTGGACATAGCTGACAGGATAGGCACCATACTGGAGGTTAAAAAGGTGCTCACCAAGAGGAATTTGATGATGAACCTTGAGGACAAATGCCAAACCATGCAGCTGGCTATAGACAGGTTCATGGTAAAGTTTGATGTTTTAAGATAGAAAGGTCTGCCAAATCCCTTAATGATAAATGACAAATTGATGCCACGGGAATACTACAACAGGAGAATCAAAGAGGTGGCAAGGGATCAAGCAAATAATTCTTCTATGAATGGGATGCCTACTAGAAAGGTTCTATATCAGACATTTGAGAACCTGTTTTACCTCCAGCATGAGGTAAAACACCTTTTTGTGAACGACCCCACTTTTTCTAAGTACAGAGAAGAAGATCAAATTTATAGGAAATGGTAAATATAAATTACCAGATGTAGATATTTGGGAGAAGTTAAATGACTTACTGTAAAAATGGACAGTCAAAGTGAAAAAGCAGAGTAAAAGAAAAATAACAGGCCAACCAGATGAAAGAGTATCAGGGTAAAGCATATCATTTGAAAGGGAAAAGTAAAAATAACAGCCAACGTGAAGACCAACAACAAGCCAAAGAATAAATAGCAAAACATCAGAAGCATAAAGACAACCAAACCAAAGAAATAGGGACAACATACAACAGTTAAACATCTATCTCTATCTTCTTGCTTGAAGATATTTCTTTTTCCTAGATTAATTCCCAATACAGTTTGGGATATTTTGTAAACTATTTGTGTATAAATACCTCAGAATTCGAAGTATTGGGTGTGGATTACTAGAGATTTATAGAGTTGTAATGATCTGAAACCTAAGGTTTCACAGTATCATTTTTCCAACTCAACAGACTGGACTGATAATAAAAAGTTTGCATTACAGGATTCATGTGTTGAACTACTTCAATGAAGTATTTTCTTTGTCAAATTTTTATTTTCTTATGTGTTTCACAAACTTGCATGTTATCTAAATTGAATGAATTAACTGGAAATTTATTTCATAATTTGTTTAAGTACACTCTGTCTTGAACAGTTAATCATTTAATGTTTCCTTCTGATATCCGGATCTGAGAATCCTTAATTTCTCTCCCATCCCGGTTGACCTCTTTCACTTCCTTCATAATCCTGTTTAAGGAATCGTTCATTGGTCCTTGGATATGATTGAAAACCACTTCACCATCCAGCCTTAAGATCTGAAATTACTCAACCACCTTGCCTTGTAAACACTATCTTTAGACCTTGATCTAGTCCTATTGTCTTAACACTTGACCCCATATCCCAATGGTAAAGGACATCCCTCTATCCATCTAAGTCAGTGATCCCACCACCAAATCAAAATCAAAACCCAAGTGTAATCATAACTAGCCTAAAATCAATTAACTAATCAAAGTTAAATCATAAAGAGAGATCCCTCTATAAGCATTAGGAAGGCTAGATCCTAATATTCAAAGTAGGTTTGTGGTTACCTCTATTATTTCCTTCCCAACAACTCTAGAGAAATTTTGGAGTGATAACATACGGGCAACCATACTAGGCACTGTTGTGGGGAAAAATGCCTATTTAGGACGATCCTATCCACCTAAGGTGTGACAGCGCCTTAGCAACAAACGAATACAGCTATCATGATTTATTCCTTTATGAAATATGAAAGAGAGGAGATCGGCAGACTTACCGTTGTCTTTCGGTTGTCCCTCGAACTAGATCCTCTTCTCTTTGTGTGTCCACAGCTACTTGCCTCCTCGCTTGATCAAGAGAACAGCTACTTGAATCCCACGAGATCACAAGAGAACAACTACCTGTGACAAGAGAGCAACTACTTGCAACAAGAGAAGGACACAATACAAAGGCAAATATACATATTCATAAATGATTCAGGATTAGAAGTAAATCAAATATACTAATGCAATTACACAAAATACACCAGCATATAGGAAAGAATCAAGATAGCTTTATTGAAAGTAACAGGGTTCAGGAAGAGATACAACCCATAGGGCTCCAACCCAGCATCTCCTTCCCAGCAGAATGGAATTCCTTCTTCAGCTCCTTTCAAAGCATAACACACCCAATATTTCTAGCCACAAACCAACAGCAATTCTTTGCAAATACTAAATTCCCGCCTCCTTAGACCTCATGAGAGAGATCTATATATAGGAGTTTTGGAGAAAGGATGAGTCAGCTTGAGGCTGGCATGAAGTTGACTAGTGTCCTCTCCCACTTCAGTTCTTGAGTCCACTTGGAGGTTCTTGCTTCCACTTGGAGATTTGAAACCTCTTACTCATCACCAGTCGAATTCCCTGATCCAAGTGTCATTTTGGAAGCTTCCTGGGCATTGACACCTTGAGGAATGACTCTGCCACATGTCCAAACTCGCCCAGCGCAGGTAGCCCTCTTTGCAGTTGACATTCAACACAGGTAGACAGTGGAGCAGTTGACATTCAGCGCAGATGCTCAGTGGAGCAGTTGACATGATCCAAAATTGCCTTGTTTTTGAGTGTTTTCAGGTGGAGAACTTTTGTTAAGTGCTGTGGTTTGCTGGCCTTGTTCCTCTAGGGGTAGGAACAACATGTTTAGGGACTTTGGATCCCTTGATTATTGACATTTCATGCTCAGTGATGCCAAGCACAAAAATGTCTATAACAGTTGCCCCCTAAAGTATGAGGCCGTTTATCGGGTGAAATGCTTTATCCAGGAGGGTCCGAAGTTCATCCATCTGCTGGGAGGAGATATGTAATAAAATACAATACAATACATTATGATTCATACTACTTTCGTGATCTATCTGAGGCGGGCATTCCCATGCTCAGCTTTATAAATTCATTTTGGTACATAGAACAGACGATCGTCTGATGGTAGACTGATAATTTTGGTGAAATTATCATCCTTTGAGTAGGATGATCATCTGCTGCAATGATGTACATGTCAAATGTCTTTATCTTTCCTGAATATATATCGCAGCCCGGATGGATGAAACTAGATCCGGGGTCTTCAAACTCATTCGATCTTCACTCTAAGTACAAGTCGATCCATGTGAGAATTGCGCTGAAGTCGAACATGGAAAGACATCGCTTGATTACCGGTCAATTATGTAAACCGTTAACAAGCGCGAGAGGAATCACCGATAATGATAATGACCCTCAAGGTACTGCAGTACAATTCACGTGTTGTGAATAAAGGACTTGGCGTCGAACACCACGCAAAATCTTCTGGTCGAAGGTCATTGATGCATACCTGTAGCCGGAAGTGAGAAACTTGCCATTGAGGCATGCAAGCTTCAAAGTACTGAAGGGGTTGTTCCTAGATCAACTCCTTGGATAATGAGCTGATGTCGACAAGGAGCGATCTGTCAAAGGAGGGCCTTAATGAATCCCACATCAGTGACACGGAACGGAGCTAATGATTTTAATGGAGGTGAAAACAATCTGTGACATATGATTCAGGGTGGCGGTCATGAATGGATGAAGGATAATGTATGGCAGTGGATGGGACCCGGTTGACTCTATCTGAACGACTTCTCTTGAACATATGGCGACACTGATGTGATGGATCGGTAGCATTACCCCAAATATGGATGGTATGGCAAGACCATGGTGATGTGACCGGTGAATGAGACAACCCAACCCGAATTGTGATACGGAGGAAAAGTGTCATGTTCAAGAGCGACCTGCTACCATCAAAGTTTTCTTGATTTTTCCCAATTTTTCCCTAGTCATTGCTGACCAGTACCTCTTTATTTTTGTCAAGCCTGAGGAGGATAACATATGCTTGTTCTATAACCTGCCCTTCGGGCAAGCCCATCGCTATGTTTTAACGAGCTTAGCGATAGGGAAACTCGTTCTCGTCTAAAGACAAGTTTGTCGCTATTTAATCATTTTAACGAGTCTAATGACAAGGATAACTCGGTCCTTTTCATTTTTAGAGAGTCTGAAAAGGTACATAAAGTTAACTCCAAAATTCCTTTTTCGTCATCTAATCCCTTAAGTCCGAAAAACTATAAAACAATACAAAAGGGATGAGTTTTCGATATCTTTAACGAGCTGAACAAAACAAGCGCTCGATCTTTTTGTGCAATAATCCCTCAGGTCCAAAAAGATTAAAATCTAGAGGAGGGATAACTCTTCCGGTCCTTTAACGAGCTGGAAGGCCAAAACTCGGCAATCTTTTCATATTTTACGAGTCAACTGAAAAGAGCTAAAAGAAGACTCGTCTTTTGAGGAACGAGTGATAAACAGGGATAGCAACTGATTCCAGGTAGAGGTTGGAATTTTCCAATCACGGCAGTGTCACAAGGATGGCTAGGTGAAATCACTCTTCGCAGTTGTTCCTCAAAATGGGTAAACAATCATATGGAGGTGAACGATCGGCCAAATGAAAGTGGAGGTGGCAGGTGCAAACACGACCAAGGCTTTTATGGCTGATAAATTTACGATCACAGCGGTTATTTACCGGGATAGGTTCATTTTTTAGTTAAAAATGAGCTTAAACTCTGGAGGAAACATTGCTCACTGCTTATATTTATTTTTTAACGAGCATGAAGACCGCGTTAAAACTGCTTGGATCTTGCGTTTATTTTTTAACGAGCATGAACTTTATGCTAAAACTGCTCGATTATATGGTTAAATTTTGATTTTTTACCATTACTAGCTTTTCTCTTTCCAAGAATAGTATTGTATTTTCAATTGCTGCATCAAACCTAGTTAGAAATACATAATCATGAGATGAAAAACCCTAATATTTTGCTTTGAACTACGTAAAAAGCCATTAAAAAGTGTTTTTACCTCTCATTTTACCATTTCATTTGCATTTGTTTTGTTGGAGCTTTGGAGGTGCCTCTTCCCCCTTGATTTTCACCAGCTGATTTCGCGAGATTCTGTGGACGATTCTCGACGCCGTCTGTACCAGGTATGAGCTAAACCTTAGCTCTTTCTTTTCATGGTTTCCTTTCTTCATTCTGTGCCTGTTTTCCAGTCTTTCTGAGCCTCAGGGGTTTTGCCAGGGCGCCCTAACTTCAGCGCAGGTTGCCCATTCGAAACCTGCGTTGAATGTCAAGCTGCCTTAAGGCAGCCTGACCTTCAACGCAGGTAGGACACTCTCTTCCTGCGTTGGGTTCAGAAAACTGAGTTTTTAGCACATTTTTTTGATGAATTTTCGCCAGTTTCTCATCAAACTCAGTAACTTACTCCTTCTCTTGTTTGTTTTGCAGGGATCTTTGAACAAAATGTCCCTTACATGGCGAGAACGAGAACATGAAGAGGAGGACATGATTGCCCTCCATGACCCTATCACGGTGAACGCACTGCGGAACTGTGGCCTCCTGAAGTTTTTTCGTATCTCTAGCATGAGGGCACAGACCACTTTGCTGCAGTATATGCTTAATGCTTGGGATCCCATTAACCAAGTATTCCAGATTAGGGGAAAATCCATCCCCTTGACCATAGAGGACATTTACTTCTTGACTGGATTGTCAAGGCGAGGTGCCCCCATTTCTTTGTCAGGTTCGGCCCGGGGGACTGACTCCGTGAGAGATTATGTCTGCCAGTATTGCAGGGAAGGTTCCCAGCCGAGCAGAGATGGCAAGGTTGTTATCCGTGAGATTACTGACAGGTCTCTCAGGTCCATTCTGTATACCATTGGTAGGATGGCCGGTAGCGCAGCTCTACATGTTGCCAACAGATCTTATGTGCAGCACGACTTGGAGTGTCTCCAACCGAAAGTATTCAACTGGTGTGATGCAGTACTTGTTCAGATGAAAAGTCAGTTGACCAAGGTAAAGGACGGGAAGCTGAAGAACTTTGGATTTGGTTCTATTCTGACTGCCTTCGCCTTGGAGAAAATCCCACTGATGCAGCCTCAGTATATTATACTCGACTTGCCTTCTCCGACCGAGCCACGCATGCAGAGGTGGGTCGATCACATGTCTAGGCATGCTGGTCAACCTCAGATTACTTTCACTGATTCCTTATTCAGGTGGTTCGAGCGCCAGGAGATGGTCTTTTCCGAGTATCCATTTGTGGGTATGGATTTCCGAGGTGATCCGGATTTGGTGTTACCGGATGGCGAACAGTGGGGCGCTATTGGTAAACTCTTTGACCATATCACTGTTTACTGTTCTTATTCATAATATTGTTGTGCTTTATTCTATCAAGACTTTTAATCATACTCTTGGGTGCATGCAGATGTTGGTCCTGTTCGTCCAGCAGTTCGTCCGAGACCGCCAGTCGCTGCCTCGGCAGTGGAGCCTGCTGGGAGAGTTATCCTTCGCGACCTTGACGATACTGAGACCCTTACAGCTGTGCAGGAGCAGGTTGAGAGCCTTACTATCGGTATTCCGAATGTACGGATCGATGAGTTACCTTTGCAGTTGCAGCGGCATACTACTGGTGTGCCTAGATGATGGACTCGTCTCTTGCGCATGATTGCACAGGCCGTGACGTGCTATCATGAGCACCACTAGGCTAGGGTGCCCCCTAGCACTTTTGAGTTTTTGGGTCATATGACCGATTTTGTCTTGGTTACAGAACATTATGTATGAACGATAAACAGCTTATATGTATTTTGATTTTCGAGTTTTATTCTGGTTGAGTTATATGATCCATATGTACAATCATTGATGATGTGTCTCTTTTATCGCAAATGTCTATCTAACACATAATTTTCTAATGAGTCGGTTAATGTGTTTAAGTTTCTGGAAATATGCTGGTATTGAATTGAATCAAATTGTCTTTCCAAAATCTTAACCCTCAGGAACATGCGATAAATAGCTGGATTGCGAACGAAATATATACCATTGAGTTGTAGTATTACGAGCTGTGAGTCTAGCCTGACAATTAGTCAGCATATGCCACGTGTGATGGCATCAGAGAGTATTTCTATCAACGCGCTATACTCAGCGATGTTATTCGTTGATTGCCCAATACACACACCTCTGAAACTTACTAACTCGCCGCTTGGATAAAAAATGGCCCAGGCTGCGGAGGATAGATTCCGCATACTACGACTCGCTCCGTCAGCATATCCAACACATGTGTCCAGAAGGTTCGACATCTGCAACAAATGAAAAAGGGATCACTCGACCAGAACAAATACTTTAGCGAAAACAAAATACAACAAAAGCATGCAGGTTACTATTTAAGCATAGTAACGCTTGAGGTACAACCCGTTGCGGGGCTGCGCCAGTGGAATTCCGTCATAATCCATTAACTCGTAGGCTCCTTTTGCTAACACCCTCTTAACAATATAGGGGCCCATCCATAAGGATTTGAATTTACCTGCTCCCAATTTATCGGATTCTTGGTCATAAAGCAAGACCAAATCACCTTCTGAGAAGACACGGGTTATGACACTTTTGTCGAACTGCGCTTTGACTCGTTTCTTATGGGCTTCGTTAGCCAAAGCGGCATCACGACGGGTTTCATCCAATTGGATTAATTCCAAGAAACAAGCTTCTTCTTCTGATGTTCCGGGGAGGAGATTAATTGCAAGTTTAAGCGACGAAATTTCGCACTGGATTGGCAAGACTGCTTCCAGGCCATACGCCAGTTGAAAAGGTGTGAACCCGGTTGCGTTCTTTACCGACGTTCGGTAAGCCCACAAGGCTGAGTACAGGATTAGGTGCCACCTTCTTTTATGAACCCCGATCATCCTTTGCAACATACGCTTCAGGACCTTGTTGATTGCTTCAACTTGTCCGTTGGCTTGCGGATAATACGGGGTAGAGATGTCGTGACATAGCCCTAGCTTGGCAGCTAATTCGGCCATCATGTGATTGCGAAAATGCGACCCATGATCTATCACTATAGCCTGTGGTACGCCGAACCTGGCGACTACATGATTGAAAAAGAAAAGGGCAGCTGTTTCACCAGTGTTATCCAATGTAGGCATCGCCTCGGCCCATTTGGTAAAATAGTAAACAACGACTATAATATACCCATGCCCCCCGGTCGAGGTGGGGTTACATTGCATGAAATCGATGCCCCATTTGGCGAAAGGCCCAACAGCAACTATTGGCTGTAAAGGTGCAGGTGGTCTTCTGGTCTTGCTATCAAAAATTTGACAAGCATGGCAACTTCTGACTGCGATTATGCAATCTTTGAACATCGTTGGCCAGAAGTATCCTGCTCGTAAGATTTTTTGTGCTGTTGCATATCCAGATTGATGCCCCCCACACGCGCCTGAATGACACTCATTCAGGGCTTTTTCGGCCTCCTCATGGGTAAGGCACCTCCTCAAAACTGCATCGATACCACGACGGTAAAGTGTATCACCGATGATCATGTAGTCTTTTGCTTGGTATCGTATACGTTTCTGTTCAGAGTGAGAGGTGTTAGGCCTGAATTTTTGGGTTTGGAGATAAACTATGATATCTCCATACCACTCATCGCTTGTAGATATCAGAAACAAACTTTCGTCCATGATTGACTCTTCTGATGTTTCATCGTTGGACAACGATGGGAGATCGCATAATAATTCTGCGAAAACTAGAGCTTTCTTTGATTTGTATTTTACAAATTCCATATCAAACTCTTGAAGGATCGCTATCCATTTTGAATATTTGCCCCCCAGCAACTGTCGCGACAGTATATAAGTCATGGGGTTGCAATCTGACAAAATAGTAGTTTTCCGAAAGAGGACATAATGCCGAAACCTTTGAATCGCTTGAACAACTGCAAGTGCTAGTTTTTCAACATAAGAATATTTACTTTCTGTATCATTTAAGTTTTTACCTAAATAATAGATAGGATGTTCAATTCCATCGACTTCTTGAACTAAAACCATCGCAATGGTCGTATACGCTGCAGCCAGATACAGGTTAAAATCTCTTTGATAGTCTAGGGCGTACATTAATGATGCTTTTACTAGACAATCTTTCAGAGCATCAAAGGCGACAAACGAATACAGCTATCATGATTTCTTCCTTTATGAAATATGAAAGAGAGGAGATCGGCAGACTTACCGTTGTCTTTCGGTTGTCCCTCGAACTAGATCCTCTTCTCTTTGTGTGTCCACAGCTACTTGCCTCCTCGCTTGATCAAGAGAACAGCTACTTGAATCCCACGAGATCACAAGAGAACAGCTACCTGTGACAAGAGAGCAGCTACTTGCAAAGAGAGAAAAACACAATACAAAGGCAAATATACATATTCATAAATGATTCAGGATTAGAAGTAAATCAAATATACTAATGCAATTACACAAAATACACCAGCATATAGGAAAGAATCAAGATAGCTTTATTGAAAGTAACAGGGTTCAGGAAGAGATACAACCCATAGGGCTCCAACCCAGCATCTCCTTCCCAGCATAATGGAATTCCTTCTTCAGCTCCCTTCAAAGCATAACACACCCAATAGTTCTAGCCACAAACCAACAACAATTCTTTGCAAATACTAAATTCCAGCCTCCTTAGACCTCATGAGAGAGATCTATATATAGGAGTTTTGGAGAAAGGATGAGTCAGCTTGAGGCTGGAATGAAGCTGACTAGTGTCCTCTCCCACTTCAGTTCTTGAGTCCACTTGGAGGTTCTTGCTTCCACTTGGAGATTTGGAACCTCTTACTCATCACCAGTGAAATTCCCTTATCCAAGTGTCATTTTGGAAGCTTCCTGGGCATTGACACCTTGAGGAATGACTCTGCCACATGTCCAAACTCGCCCAGCGCAGGTAGCCCTCTTTGAAGTTGACATTCAACGCAGGTAGACAGTGGAGCAGTTGAAATTCAGCGCAAATGCTCAGTGGAGCAGTTGACATGATCCAGAATTGCCTTGTTTTTGAGTGTTTTCAGGTGGAGAACTTTTGTTAAGTGCTGTGGTTTGCTGGCCTTGTTCCTCTAGGGGTAGGAACAACATGTTTAGGGACTTTGGATCCCTTGATTATTGACATTTCATGCTCAGTGATGCCAGGCACAAAAATTTCTATAACAGTTGCCCCCTAAAGTATGACGCCGTTTATCGGGTGAAATGCTTTATCCAGGAGGGTCCGAAGTTCATCCATCTGCTGGGAAGAGACCTGTAATAAAATACAATACAATATATTATGATTCATTCTGCTTTCATGATCTAGCTGAGGCGGGCATTCCCATGCTCAGCTTTATAAATTCATTTTTGTACATAGAACAGATGATCGTCTGATGGTAGACTGATAATTTTGGTGAAAATTATCATCCTTTGAGTAGGATGATCATCTGCTGCAATGATGTACATGTCAAATGTCTTTATTTTTCCTGAATATATATCATAGCCCGGATGGATGAAACTAGATCCGAGTTCTTCAAACTCGTTCGATCTTCACTCTAAGTACAAGTCGATCCATGTGAGAATTGCGCTGAAGTCGAACATGGAAAGACATCGCTTGATTACCGGTCAATGATGTAAACCGTTAACAAGCGCGAGAGGAATCACCGATAATGATAATGACCCTCAAGGTACTGCAGTACAATTCATGTGGTGTGAATAAAGGACTTGGCGTCGAACACCACGCAAAATCTTCTGGTCGAAGGTCGTTGATGTATACCTGTCGCCGGAAGTGAGAAACTTGCCATTGAGGCATGCAAGCTTCAAAGTACTGAAGGGGTTGTTCCTAGATCAACTCCTTGGATAATGAGCTGATGTCGACAAGGAGCGATCCGTCAAAGGAGGGCCTTAATGAATCCCACATCAGTGACACGGAACGGAGCTAATGATTTTAATGGAGGTGAAAACAATCTGTGACATATGATTCAGGGTGGCGGTCATGAATGGATGAAGGATAATGTATGGCAGTGGATGGGACCCGGTTGACTCTTTCTGAACGACTTCTCTTGAACATATGGCGACACTGATGCGATGGATCGGTAGCATTACCCCAAATATGGATGGTATGGCAAGACCATGGTGATGTGACCGGTGAATGAAACAACCCAACCCGAATTGTGATACGGAGGAAAAGTGTCATGTTCAAGAGCGACCTGCTACCATCAAAGTTTTCTTGATTTTTCCCAATTTTTCCCCAGTCATTGCTGACGAGTACCTCTTTATTTTTGTCAAGCTTGAGGAGGATAACATATGCTTGTTCTATAACCTGCCCTTCGGGCAAGCCCATCGCTATGTTTTAACGAGCTTAGCGATAGGGAAACTCGTTCTCGTCTAAAGACAAGTTTGTCTCTATTTAATCATTTTAACGAGTCTAACGACAAGGATAACTCGGTCCTTTTCATTTTTAAAGAGTCTGAAAAGGTACATAAAGTTAACTCCAAAATTCCTTTTTCGTCATCTAATCCCTTAAGTCCGAAAAACTATAAAACAATACAAAAGGGATGAGTTTTCGATATCTTTAACGAGCTGAACAAAACAAGCGCTCGATCTTTTTGTGCAATAATCCCTCAGGTCCAAAAAGATTAAAATCTAGAGGAGGGATAACTCTTCCGGTCCTTTAACGAGCTGGAAGGCCAAAACTCGGCAATCTTTTCATATTTTACGAGTCAGCTGAAAAGAGCTTAAAGAAGACTCGTCTTTTGAGGAACGAGTGATAAACAGGGATAGCAACTGATTCCAGCTAGAGGTTGGAATTTTCCAATCACGGCAGTGTCACAAGGATGGTTAGGTAAAATCACTCTTCGCAGTTGTTCCTCAAAATGGGTAAACAATCATATGGAGGTGAACGATCGGCCAAATGAAAGTGGAGGTGGCAGGTGCAAACACGACCAAGGCTTTTATGGCTGATAAATTTACGATCACAGTGGTTATTTACCGGGATAGGTTCATTTTTTAGTTAAAAATGAGCTTAAACTCTAGAGGAAACATTGCTCACTGCTTATATTTATTTTTTAACGAGCATGAAGACCGCGTTAAAACTGCTCGGATCTTGCGTTTATTTTTTAATGAGCATGAACTTTATGCTAAAACTGCTCGATTATATGGTTAAATTTTGATTTTTTACCATTACTAGCTTTTCTCTTTCCAAGAATAGTATTGTATTTTCAATTGCTGCATCAAACCTAGTTAGAAATACATAATCATGAGATGAAAAACCCTAATATTTTGCTTTGAACTACGTAAAAAGCCATTAAAAAGTGTTTTTACCTCTCATTTTACCATTTCATTTGCATTTGGTTTGTTGGAGCTTTGGAGGTGCCTCTTCCCCCTTGATTTTCACCAGCTGATTTCGGGAGATTCTGTGGACGATTCTCGACACCGTCTGGACCAGGTAGGAGCTAAACCTTAGCTCTTTCTTTTCATGGTTTCCTTTCTTCATTCTGTGCCTGTTTTCCAGTCTTTCTGAGCCTCAGGGGTTTTGCCAGGGCGCCCTAACTTCAGCGCAGGTTGCCCATTCGAAACCTGCGTTGAATGTCAAGCTGCCTTAAGGCAGCCTGACCTTCAACGCAGGTAGGACACTCTCTGCCTGCGTTGGGCTCGGAAAACTGAGTTTTTAGCACATTTGTTTGATGAATTTTCGCCAGTTTCTCATCAAACTCAGGAACTTACTCCTTCTCTTGTTTGTTTTGCAGGGATCTTTGAACAAAATTTCCCTTACATGGCGAGAACGAGAACATGAAGAGGAGGACATGATTGCCCTCCATGACCCTGTCACGGTGAACGCACTGCGGAACTGTGGCCTCCTGAAGTTTTTCCGTATCACTAGCATGAGGGCACAGATCACTTTGCTGCAGTATATGCTTGATGCTTGGGATCCCATTAACCAAGTATTCCAGATTAGGGGAAAATCCATCCCCTTGACCATAGAGGACATTTACTTCTTGACTGGATTGTCAAGGCGAGGTGCCCCCATTTCTTTGTCAGGTTCGGCCCGGGGGACTGACTCCGTGAGAGATTATGTCCGCCAGTATTGCAGGGAAGGTTCCCAGCCGAGCAGAGATGGCAAGGTTGTTATCCGTGAGATTACTGACAGGTCTCTCAGGTCCATTCTGTATACCATTGGTAGGATGGCCGGTAGCGCAGCTCTACATGTTGCCAACAGATCTTATGTGCAGCACGACTTGGAGTGTCTCCAACCGAAAGTATTCAACTGGTGTGATGCAGTACTTGTTCAGATGAAAAGTCAGTTGACCAAGGTAAAGGACGGGAAGCTAAAGAACTTTGGATTTGGTTCTATTCTGACTGCCTTCGCCTTGGAGAAAATCCCACTGATGCAGCCTCAGTATATTATACTCGACTTGCCTTCTCCGACCGAGCCACACATGCAGAGGTGGGTCGATCACATGTCTAGGCATGCTGGTCAACCTCAGATTACTTTCACTGATTCCTTCTTCAGGTGGTTCGAGCGCCAGGAGATGGTCTTTTCCGAGTATCCATATGTGGGTATGGATTTCCGAGGTGATCCGGATTTGGTGTTACCGGATGGCGAACAGTGGGGCGCTATTGGTAAACTCTTTGACCATATCAATGTTTACTGTTCTTATTCATAATGTTGTTGTGCTTTATTCTATCAAGACTTTTAATCATACTCTTGGGTGCATGCAGATGTTGGTCCTGTTCGTCCAGAAGTTCGTCCGAGACCGCCAGTCGCTGCCCCAGCAGTGGAGCCTGCTGGGAGAGTTATCCTTCGCGACCTTGACGATACTGAGACCCTTACAGCTGTGCAAGAGTAGGTTGAGAGCCTTACTCTCGGTATTCCGGATGTATGGATCGATGAGTTACCTTTGAAGTTGCAGCGGCATACTACTGGTGTCCCTAGACGATGGACTCGTCTCTTGCGCATGATTGCACATGCCGTGACGTGCTATCATGAGCACCACTAGGCTAGGGTGCCCCCTAGCACTTTTGAGTTTTTGGGTCATATGACCGATTTTGTCTTGGTTACAGAACATTATGTATGAACGATAAACAGCTTATATGTATTTTGATTTTCGAGTTTTATTCTGGTTGAGTTATATGATCCATATGTACAATCATTGATGATGTGTCTCTTTTATCGCAAATGTCTATCTAACACATAATTTTCTAATGAGTCGGTTAATGTGTTTAAGTTTCTGGAAATATGCTGGTATTGAATTGAATCAAATTGTCTTTCCAAAATCTTAACCCTCAGGAACATGCGATAAAGATCTGGATTGCGAACGAAATATATACCATTGAGTTGTAGTATTACGAGCTGTGAGTCTAGCCTGACAATTAGTCAGCATATGCCACGTGTGATGGCATCAGAGAGTAGTTCTATCAACGCGCTATACTCAGCGATGTTATTCGTTGATTGCCCAATACACACACCTCTGAAACTTACTAACTCGCCGCTTGGATCAAAAATGGCCCAGGCTGCGGAGGATAGGTTCCGCATACTACGACTCGCTCCGTCGGCATATCCAACACATGTTGTCAGAAGGTTCGACATCTGCAACAAATGAAAAAGGGATCACTCGACCAGAACAAATACTTTAGCGAAAACAAAATACAACAAAAGCATGCAGGTTACTATTTAAGCATAGTAACGCTTGAGGTACAACCCGTTGCGGGGCTACGCCAGTGGAATTCCGTCATAATCCATTAACTCGTAGGCTCCTTTTGCTAAAACCCTCTTAACAATATAGGGGCCCATCCATAAGGATTTGAATTTACCTGCTCCCAATTTATCGGATTCTTGGTCATAAAGCAAGACCAAATCACCTTCTGAGAAGACACGGGGTTTGACACTTTTATCGAACTGCGCTTTGACTCGTTTCTTATGGGCTTCGTTAGCCAAAGTGGCATCACGACCGGTTTCATCCAATTGGATTAATTCCAAGAAACAAGCTTCTTCTTCTGAAGTTCCGGGGAGGAGATTAATTGCAAGTTTAAGCGACGAAATTTCGCACTGGATTGGCAGGACTGCTTCCAGGCCATACGCCAGTTGAAAAGGTGTGAACCCGGTTGCGTTCTTTACCGACGTTCGGTAAGCCCACAAGGCTGAGTACAGGATTAGGTGCCACCTTCTTTTATGAACCCCGATCATCCTTTGCAACATACGCTTCAGGACCTTGTTGATTGCTTCAACTTGTCCGTTGGCTTGCGGATAATACGGGGTAGAGCTGTCGTGACATAGCCCTAGCTTGGCAGCTAATTCGACCATCATGTGATTGCGAAAATGCGACCCATGATCTGTCACTATAGCCTGTGGTACGCCGAACCTGGCGACTACATGATTGAAAAAGAAAAGGGCAGCTGTTTCACCAGTGTTATCCAATGTAGGCATCGCCTCGGCCCATTTGGTAAAATAGTCAACAACGACTATAATATACCCATGCCCCCCGGTCGAGGTGGGGTTACATTGCATGAAATTTATGCCCCATTTGGCGAAAGGCCCAACAACAACTATTGGCTGTAAAGGTGTGGGTGGTCTTCTGGTCTTGCTATCAAAAACTTGACAAGCATGGCAACTTCTGACTGCGATTATGCAATCTTTGAACATGGTTGGCCAGAAGTATCCTGCTCGTAAGATTTTTTGTGCTGTTGCATATCCAGATTGATGCCCCCCACACGCGCCTGAATGACACTCATTCAGGGCTTTTTCGGCCTCCTCATGGGTAAGGCACCTCCTCAAAACTGTATCGATACCATGACAGTAAAGTGTATCACCGACGATCATGTAGTCTTTTGCTTGGTATCGTATACGTTTCTGTTCAGAGTGAGAGGTGTTAGGCCTGAATTTTTGGGTTTGGAGATAAACTATGATATCTCCATACCACTCATTGCTTTTAGATATCAGAAACAAACTTTCGTCCACGATTGACTCTTCTGATGTTTCATCGTTGGACAACGATGGGAGATCGCATAATAATTCTGCGAAAACTAGAGCTTTCTTTGATTTGTATTTTACAAATTCCATATCAAACTCTTGAAGGATCGCTATCCATTTTGAATATTTTCCCCCCAGCAACTGTCGCAACAGTATATAAGTCATGGGGTTGCAATCTGACAAAATAGTAGTTTTCCGAAAGAGGACATAATGCTGAAACCTTTGAATCGCTTGAACAGCTGCAAGCGCTAGTTTTTCAACATAAGAATATTTACTTTCTGTATCATTTAAGTTTTTACCTAAATAATAGATAGGATGTTCAATTCCATCGACTTCTTGAACTAAAACCATCGCAATGGTCGTATCCGCTGCAGCCAGATACAGGTTAAAATCTCTTTGATAGTCTGGGGCGTACATTAATGATGCTTTTACTAGACAATCTTTCAGAGCATCAAAGGCGACAAACGAATACAGCTATCATGATTTCTTCCTTTATGAAATATGAAAGAGAGGAGATCGGCAGACTTACCGTTGTCTTTCGGTTGTCCCTCGAACTAGATCCTCTTCTCTTTGTGTGTCCACAGCTACTTGCCTCCTCGCTTGATCAAGAGAACAGCTACTTGAGTCCCACGAGATCACAAGAGAACAGCTACCTGTGACAAGAGAGCAGCTACTTGCAACAAGAGAAAAACACAATACAAAGGCAAATATACATATTCATAAATTATTCAGGATTAGAAGTAAATCAAATATACTAATGCAATTACACAAAATACACCAGCATATAGGAAAGAATCAAGATAGCTTTATTGAAAGTAACAGGGTTCAGGAAGAGATATAACCCATAGGGCTCCAACCCAGCATCTCCTTCCCAGCGTAATGGAATTCCTTCTTCAGCTCCCTTCAAAGCATAACACACCCAATAGTTCTAGCCACAAACCAACAACAATTCTTTGCAAATACTAAATTCCAGCCTCCTTAGACCTCATGAGAGAGATCTATATATAGGAGTTTTGGAGAAAGGATGAGTCAGCTTGAGGCTGGAATGAAGCTGACTAGTGTCCTCTCCCACTTCAGTTCTTGAGTCCACTTGGAGGTTCTTGCTTCCACTTGGAGATTTGGAACCTCTTACTCATCACCAGTCGAATTCCTTGATCCAAGTGTCATTTTGGAAGCTTCCTGGGCATTGACACCTTGAGGAATGACTCTGCCACATGTCCAAACTCGCCCAGTGCAGGTAGCCCTCTTTGAAGTTGACATTCAACGCAAGTAGACAGTGGAGCAGTTGAAATTCAGCGCAGATGCTCAGTGGAGCAGTTGACATGATCCAGAATTGCCTTGTTTTTGAGTGTTTTCAGGTGGAGAACTTTTGTTAAGTGCTGTGGTTTGCTGGCCTTGTTCCTCTAGGGGTAGGAACAACATGTTTAGGGACTTTGGATCCCTTGATTATTGACATTTCATGCTCAGTGATGCCAGGCACAAAAATGTCTATAACAGTTGCCCCCTAAAGTATGAGGTCGTTTATCGGGTGAAATGCTTTATCCAGGAGGGTCCGAAGTTCATCCATCTGCTGGGAAGAGACCTGTAATAAAATACAATACAATATATTATGATTCATTCTGCTTTCATGATCTAGCTGAGGCGGGCATTCCCATGCTCAGCTTTATAAATTCATTTTTGTACATAGAACAGATGATCGTCTGATGGTAGACTGATAATTTTGGTGTAAATTATCATCCTTTGAGTAGGATGATCATCTGCTGCAATGATGTACATGTCAAATGTCTTTATTTTTCCTGAATATATATCGCAGCCCGGATGGATGAAACTAGATCCGGGGTCTTCAAACTCATTCGATCTTCACTCTAAGTACAAGTCGATCCATGTGAGAATTGTGCTGAAGTCGAACATGGAAAGACATCGCTTGATTACCGGTCAATGATGTAAATCGTTAACAAGCGCGAGAGGAATCACCGATAATGATAATGACCCTCAAGGTACTGCAGTACAATTCATGTGGTGTGAATAAAGTACTTGGCGTCGAACACCACGCAAAATCTTCTGGTCGAAGGTCGTTGATGTATACCTGTCGCCGGAAGTGAGAAACTTTCCATTGAGGCATGCAAGCTTCAAAGTACTGAAGGGGTTGTTCCTAGATCAACTCCTTGGATAATGAGCTGATGTCGACAAGGAGCGATCCGTCAAAGGAGGGCCTTAATGAATCCCACATCAGTGACACGGAAAGGAGCTAATGATTTTAATGGAGGTGAAAACAATCTGTGACATATGATTCAGGGTGGCGGTCATGAATGGATGAAGGATAATGTATGGCAGTGGATGGGACCCGGTTGACTCTTTCTGAACGACTTCTCTTGAACATATGGCGACACTGATGCGATGGATCGGTAGCATTACCCCAAATATGGATGGTATGGCAAGACCATGGTGATGTGACCGGTGAATGAAACAACCCAACCCGAATTGTGATACGGAGGAAAAGTGTCATGTTCAAGAGCGACCTGCTACCATCAAAGTTTTCTTGATTTTTCCCAATTTTTCCCCAGTCATTGCTGACGAGTACCTCTTTATTTTTGTCAAGCTTGAGGAGGATAAAATATGCTTGTTCTATAACCTGCCCTTCATGCAAGCCCATCGCTATGTTTTAACGAGCTTAGCGATAGGGAAACTCGTTCTCGTCTAAAGACAAGTTTGTCGCTATTTAATCATTTTAACGAGTCTAACGACAAGGATAACTCGGTCCTTTTCATTTTTAGAGAGTCTGAAAAGGTACATAAAGTTAACTCCAAAATTCCTTTTTCGTCATCTAATCCCTTAAGTCCGAAAAAACTATAAAACAATACAAAAGGGATGAGTTTTCGTTATCTTTAACGAGCTGAACAAAACAAGCTGGAAGGCCAAAACTCGGCAATCTTTTCATATTTTACGAGTCAGCTGAAAAGAGCTTAAAGAAGACTCGTCTTTTGAGGAACGAGTGATAAACAGGGATAGCAACTGATTCCAGGTACAGGTTGGAATTTTCCAATCACGGCAGTGTCACAAGGATGGCTAGGTGAAATCACTCTTTGCAACTGTTCCTCAAAATGGGTAAACAATCATATGGAGGTGAACGATCGGCCAAATGAAAGTGGAGGTGGCAGGTGCAAACACGACCAAGGCTTTTATGGCTGATAAATTTACGATCACAGTGGTTATTTACCGGGATAGGTTCATTTTTTAGTTAAAAATGAGCTTAAACTCTGGAGGAAACATTGCTCACTGCTTATATTTATTTTTTAACGAGCATGAAGACCGCGTTAAAACTGCTCGGATATTGCGTTTATTTTTTAACGAGCATGAAATTTATGCTAAAACTACTCGATTACCCAGTCATAAGATAAGAGTGTCTGAAAGATCCCATTTTTTATAGAGCTTGTGCCTTACCAAAGCTATGCTCACTCTCCTTTTTTTATGCAAGTTAGGAAACGGCTAATCCAAAAAACAGATAAATAATCGCTCTTTGCTTGCACTCCAAAAGGTTTGCATGCACCCAGGTATAAAGTACGATTTCAAAGTTACCTCTACTTCAATTCCATTGAAACTTTCGTTTCACCAAGAGAGGCTTACCTCTTTCAGGTTACCCAAAGATTGTCTCGTTAATCTTTCAAACAAAACACTTCCTCGGCAATGTCTACCGAAATAGACAGAGGTGAGTGATGACCCCCGCCCTCTCACATAACTTTGACAAGAGAATCTTATTCCAGAACAACCCCTCTTCCAACCACGGACGGGGTACGGACTAGTCATATTCTCCCGCGGAAACCTACCCTATACCCAAAGTTTCCCTGCCAAAGCAGGCCAGGATGCATGCCCCCTGGGTTCCAGTCATATCCTCCCAGATTACTCGCGCTCATCAGGAGGACGGACCGTGGGTTGAGAAACTTCTTGCATGAATAGACCATTTAGGGATGGCGCCTGACTATTTGCGATGTGTGATCCGGGAAACGGAAGTTGGTCCACGAGCTTGACCATTCTTCCTTCATGCGAAAAACACATTACTCTAAAGAGTGAGGAGACTACAGCTCCCATGCAATATATATAGTCTCGTCCAAGGAGTAGGTTATAATCCAAGGGTCCTTGAACGACCATCACGTTCATTTGAACGGTCTTCCCTTTCAATGTTATAGGCACATTGGGGAGGATCCCTAAAGGTCGACTGGTTCCTTTATCAAAACCTGATAGATTTCTCATCTCAGGTAAAAGCGCTGGCGAACCAAGCGCTTTCCAAGCAATAGAGGAAAGGATACTCATAGATGCCCCCTCATCAATGATAGTGCCAGCCATTACCATTCTGTATATTTGACAAATAATTCTGAATGGCACACTGGCTGGAAATCGGGGTCTGCCTAGTTGGTTCCAATCAAAGGACACAACCAGGTTGCTTGGTGGTGGGACCGAATATACTGCCAGATAGCGCTCTGATGAACTTCCTTCCTGCGATAAAGGAATGGTGGCATTGCCCCTTTGATCATCAGAGTCAGTGCTGATGAAGAGAACTTGGACGGTGTCGTCTGTATTCTCCTCTGTGATGGTGTCATTCGAAGATGGAGCCTCTGAAGGCAAAACCGGGTCAACTGCCGTATCAACCTTTTGACTTTCGTCAAGCATGGATCCAGACGGTTCTTCTTCAATGACAGGTGCTTCGGCTGACCATCTAAGTGGCTCAGCCAGATTCTCAACTAGTGAGGGACTTGGCAGGAGTCTTTGATATCCAGGAGGAAGATTCGCTCGTAAAATCGGGCGATCTTCCAGAACTCTTTTTGCCTCGTCTAAGAAGGGACAACGGTGGATGGCATGATCGCCTTCACACAGTCTGCAGGGAAATTTAACTTTCCCATTCTGTCCTGGAGCTTCACTCCCACTAGTTGACGGTGAGCAGTCGACATGGCTATCAGAGGTCGATGCTCCCTAATTGTGCAAACGGGGGGACCAGTCTCTTAGTATCCGTGGGATACAGGGACAATCTCTATGGAAGTGGTCTCCCCTGCATATGACGCATGGCGATTTAGGCCTTACGAGTGTGGTGTGTGGATTTTTGTTAGATGACACTTGTTTGCCCCCAGTCGCCTTAGGCTCCTTCTTCTTCTTTTCTTTCTTCTTCTTCTCCTTCTTCTCCTTAGGAACCCGATTTTTTGATCGACCAGTTCCGTCAAGCGAAGAGGAAGGAGGGGAGGAAGACGAAGTGGAAGGCTGGGAGGCAACTCTTGTCTGATCTAACTGTTGACTCGACTGTTCAGGAGTGGTGGTATTCTGAACGACATTGGTCGAAAAGAGCCAAACTGGTAGGCCAATTGTCAATCTTGGAAGCGACAATGTGGCCATGTGGGGCGCACCAACATCTCCCCAAGAGGAGAAGGGACTAGGATTTCCACTCAAGGGAACTCCTTGGTTGGTGTGCTCCATCTTTTCAACCTAAAGATCAACGCAGGATTAAAGGGTGATTGTTCCGTTTAAAATAAATTGTTAACGACGCTTTTAGACACAACTTGCTTTTTCAGTTTTAAAGAGTCGAGAAAAAGCTAATGATGACTCTAGTCACCTTCGATGTTTCCCGCCCCCCTAGACCTCATGAGAGAGATCTATATATAGGAGTTTTGGAGAAAGGATGAGTCAGCTTGAGGCTGGCATGAAGCTGACTAGTGTCCTCTCCCACTTCAGTTCTTGAGTCCACTTGGAGGTTCTTGCTTCCACTTGGAGATTTGGAACCTCTTACTCATCACCAGTCGAATTCCCTGATCCAAGTGTCATTTTGGAAGCTTCCTGGGCATTGACACCTTGAGGAATGACTCTGCCACATGTCCAAACTCGCCCAGCGCAGGTAGCCCTCTTTGCAGTTGACATTCAACGCAGGTAGACAGTGGAGCAGTTGACATTCAGCGCAAATGCTCAGTGGAGCAGTTGACATGATCCAGAATTGCCTTGTTTTTGAGTGTTTTCAGGTGGAGAACTTTTGTTAAGTGCTGTGGTTTGCTGGCCTTGTTCCTCTAGGGGTAGGAACAACATGTTTAGGGACTTTGGATCCCTTGATTATTGACATTTCATGCTCAGTGATGCCAGGCACAAAAATGTCTATAACAATTGCCCCCTAAAGTATGAGGCCGTTTATCGGGTGAAATGCTTTATCCAGGAGGGTCCGAAGTTCATTAATGATGCTTTTACTAGACAATCTTTCAGAGCATCAAAGGAAGCTTGCGCCACCTGGTCCCAGACGAAAGCTACATCCTTTTTCAAAAGACGAGTATAACCTTTACCAAGCTCTGCGTAATTTGGGGCGTACATTAATGATGCTTTTACTAGACAATCTTTCAGAGCATCAAAGGAAGCTTCCGCCACCTGGTCCCAGACGAAAGGTACATCCTTTTTCAAAAGACGAGTATAACCTTTAGCAAGTTCTGCATAATTTGGAATGAACTTCCTCAGAAAGTTCACTTTCCCTTGGATTTTTTGAATCTGAAGCAAATTTGAAGGTGGAGGCAAATTAATGATTGCCTGAACCTTGCAGGGGTCGAGACGAATCCCATCCTTAGAGACTACAAAGCCAAGTAAACGACCAAAACCGACGCAAAACACACATTTGTGCGGATTGAGTCTTATCTTGTAGTGTCGGCAACGTAGAAATATTGCTCTTAAATGCTGCGGATGATCAGTCCGCTTTCGTGAATGAGCCGAAAGGTCGTCGAGATAAGGTTGAACAATGTTCTTGATGTCATGGAAGGCATAATTCATTGTCCTCTGAAACGTCGCCCCTGCGTTCTTTAAACCAAAGGGTAATTTTCGTTAAGCGAATGTGCCCCACGGACAAATAAATGCAGTCTTTGACTGGTCCTGTGGGCGGATATTTATTTGATTATACCCGAAAAATCCATCCATAAATGAAAATATTTCACATCCGGCGCATTCATCAATTATCTGGTCGATGAAGGGTGTAGGGTAGTTGTCCTTCGGACAAGCTTGGTTTACATCCCTATAATCGACACACACTCTAATCGTCCCTTGTTTTTTCATAACAGGGACAATATTCGATACCCAATCGGTTAGAGGAACCGGGTAGATGAATCCAGCATGGAGGAGTTTTTCGACTTCCGCTTTAATGGCAGCGGCTTTCTTGGGGTGCACCTGCCGAAGCCGTTGTCTTACTGGTTTGACATCAGGATACATTTTAATTTCATGTTCAACGATACTCGAGTCAATGCCTGGCATTTCATCATACGACCAAGCAAAGACATCTCTGAATTCGCGAAAAAGAGCGTTATATATTTCCAGTTCTGAAGGGGAACAACCTTTGCCGACATAAATATTCTCTACAACATTTGTTTTAGTCGAGATATTTATGGCTATAGTCTCTTCAATATTGGATAAGTTTCGCTCGGAATCCACCGTATTTACAGTATTTGTTAGGAATTCAAAAACTGAAGGGTGATAAAGGTCACGTTGAGTATCTCCTTCATATTTCGGAAGAAGGGAACGATGGTGGTGATCATTCCATGGTCCCCCCTCAATCGACATTGATTGTAAGATTCCTTCGTCAGTCCCATGTACTTTTGACCAAGGATCTAATGAGGTACCATATTCTCTAGACCTATCTGCCCAAACACTTGACGAGCGTTGATTTGGGTTCGCCTCCCATGCTTGAAACATTAATTGCTACAATATTTCTAAAGGGCTTGGGGGCAAAACAATTGCATGATCCATGTCGACACTGTCTTTTGCGACCTTCGAGGAAGATATCATGTTGCAGGTTGCTACAAACGGTATATTTCCTATGAAAATAGGAGGTGGTAGCGCGAAAGTTCCCATCAATGTGGGGTCTTTCAATAATCCTACTCCGATATCTTGAAGCGAATGGTTGCTCTCATGGATCATGGGAATGCTTCCTGTAACCTGTGAACTATTAGGGAGGAAGTTCTGTTGGTCGACGACCATAATCCCTCCTTCAAACGGGAATTCGATCTTCCTAAAATAAGTCGACACAACAGCTACCATGGCATAAATCCATGGTCTACCCAGTAGGATGTTATAGTCAAGATTTCCATCGATGACCTCGACATCAATTTCTACTGTTTTTCCTCCCAGTTCAACCTTCAAGTTATTAAGGATACCATATGGGGTATAAGTCCTTCCGTCGAAAGCTTTTAATGTCGTCGAAGATCGCGACAAGGTTGGAGATCCTAATGTTTTCCAGCAACTCATCGACATAATACATGTAGATGCTCCCTCATCAATAATTGTTCTGTGAACAGTTTTGTTAAGGGCTTTCACTTGAATAAGGAAAGCTAGTTGAGCTGGTAACTGAGGATCGTATCCTTTGTGATCAAAGGATACAAGATTGGAATCCTTAGGATCAACCCCACCAATAGCCGATAACAAAGCCTGCCTTTGGGATGGGCAATTTTGTAATACCTCAAGAGTCGACATAGCGGATGGCGATTGGGCCAAATCTTCCACTATGTTATAATGCTGCGCCGCCCTAGCGCGAGGATTAAATGTCGACTTGTGTACTACTCCCTTTGGCGGTTTTATTGTTAATTCAGGAATGATGGGCGGTACAACTTCTGTCGAAGTTGTTGTCGAACTACTTGGTTGATCTTTACCTTTGTCGTTTGACAGCTGAGGATTCCCGTAATCTTTGTTCCTTGTCGAAATCAAAGCATCATTCTGCTGTTTTGAAACCGACAACATAAGCACTTGCGACGGGGAAGCATTTCCACTATCAACCAGATTTTGACCTGGGTTGGGAAACGGATCAGTTAACACAGCTGAGGTTTGGGAACTTTTAAAGAACCTTTTCAACTCAGCTTTGAATGGGCAATTCTTTGTCCAGTGATCCTCCTCGTCACATATTTGACATGGAAAATTTTGTTTCCCTTTCCCAGGAGGGTTCGAAGAATTCTTTCCAGGAGATGACTCACCCTGTTTCTTCTTCTTCCCTTTGTTTTGCTTCTTCTTGCTTCCTGGTTGATTGGTTTCTTTGCCTTTATCTGCTGATACGACATTTACTTCCGAAGCAAGAATTTCTTCTTTTGCATTTTGATCCGAATTCATACGGGCTTTCTTAGACGAAGCCTTTATCTATTTCGCGTTTGCCGTGCCAATCACGCCATCACCGGCATGAGAGTCACTATTGGATTTTGGAGGAGGAGGAATTGAAAATTCCGGTCTAGGGGCGTCAGGTATTTTGTCGTAGAGCGTGCCGGACTGAGTATAAACTAAGTCCAGATACTGTGCACGAGCGATAACTTGCTCCTCTGTTACGACTCCCCCCTTTGCCACATCTTCCGTTATAGCAGGAAGTAACGACTTTATAAACCATTCAGCTAACAGCTGATCGGGAACGTATGTTTTAACCATTCTACGACGACGACGCCATTCATGTATATGATCAGATATATGAGTGGCAGTTGTCTGCTTGAAGTTGGTTAATATTTCTGTTCCCGTTTCATACCTTATCGGTAATTGAAAATGGGTTAAGAAAGTCGTGGCTAGGGAACTAAAATTGTCGAACGAGGCTCTAGGTAATTCAATATACCATTTAGCCGCTGGACCTGTCAATGTCCTCTGAAAAAGGCAAAGCCTTATCGAATCGCCGTTCAGGGTGCTGGATGAACACCACAGATGAAAAGTCATCACGTGATTCGATGGGTCTTCACCTGGATTTCCATTGAATTTAGGAATGTCAGATGGAAGTTTGTGAGGAATCGCTGGCCACCAAGGGGCATAAGCAATCAGATCGTTGGTTAACCGGTGTAAATCGGGTAACTCTAAAGTCGCCACGAATGGTAACTGTTGATTCAGGTTAGGTGAAGCATAACCAGGGTACGATGGAATCGCTTGAGCAGTGGGCCTTTGCATACCAGCATAATGTAATTGATGTTGGTATGACTGATACGGTTGGTGGACTTGACCACTGTAAAGTGGTTGGTTTTGACCGTTTTGGATATACGGTTGTCCATTGTTCGCAAAGATCTTATGCTCAGAACCTTGGTACACCTGCTGGAATTGTGGTTGTTGGTATTGCACTAGCCACGGTTGTGAAGCCATGTTCTGTTGCGCTATGCTAACCGTTGGACCAAGGTGTGGGGTAATTGTACCCGTTTGGACCTGTGTCGCCCCACCAGTTGGCGATTTTGGTTGTGACCCATGGTCAAGGGGCTGTTGCATTACAACCTGAGAAATCTGAGGTTGACATGCAACAGGCATCGCTTGAACTTGTGACACTGTTACAATAGCCGGTGTGGTTGGGATGTTCGTCATAGGTACACATTGTTGCATAGAATATACAACCCTTGGTTGTTGAGGTAGCATAGGTACCCAGCCACTTGATGTAATTCCAGTATAACCTGAATACTGTTGCGAACTCCCGTATGGGTTCCCTCCCGGAGGGGGTAATGAAAGGGCATACTGGCCCCCATATGGTAGTAACCCGGAACTCAAGGGGATTGATTGTCCTTGGGGACTGGATTGCCCAAATTGACCTCCAAATGGATCAATTCGGCGAGTTTCGACATAAGAGTTGCCGGATATTACTCCGGATGAACAAACTGGAACAGACCACACTGTCGAAATAGTCCCTTGGTGGACTCCTTCTAGCGGTTGTGAGCTAGTTGGGACAGATGGTATGCCGGCAAACATTGTTGGAGTGACAGCAGGGGCTTCTGCTGTCGCTGTGTCGTTTGACATAGTCCTAGATGATGATGGTTGTTCAGACATTTTAAGTCTATCCAATAGATTGCCTAGCGATTCTACAGGAACCTCCACTTGTGGTGGATTAACCTCTGATGAAGGAAATAGAGTGATCCCGACTCCAAAATGGTTTGGAGTACTTGCTTGCGGATCCTCTGCAATTTCCTCTATCGCAATCAAACCAGGTGGAAGAGGAAGACCGTCAGGTCCGTAAAATATTTCTGGTGCCGAAGAAGGGGTTGTTTCGACAGCGACAGTTGTTTGAGGAACAAAACTCTCTGGACCGGTTACAGATGGAACTGATTCAGTTATACAAGTATTTTCCCCCAGACTGGGTTCAGTATTACTGTCCTTCTGTGGCTATTGAACTTCTTCTATAGAGGCCGGGTTTCCAGAAATGTTTGGAGTAACCAGAATCTCAGATGTAGTTGGAACACTAGTTCGAACTTTTATAGGAGATTTTGAACCGGTTAAATGAATTCGCTTTGTCCATACTATTTTCGATTCCGGAGACAAAGACGGTTCACTCGTAAGCCTCCGCGAACGACGGGGTTTCAATTGACTTTCTTCCACGATTGCGGATTACTCGATCAACCAAAATATTAAAAGGGGAAATTTGTTTTTCCGAACTGAATGAATTTTATTAGACGCTTTAGACACAACTTGCTTTTTTAGTTTTAAAGAGTCGAGAAAAAGCTAAAGATGACTCTAGTCTCCTTCGATGTTTTAACGAGCCCGAAGTGACAAATGCTCGGATGGACTTTTTCTGTTATAGAGTGTGAAGCCCGAAGTGACAAATGCTCGGATGGACTTTTTCTGTTATAGAGTCTGAAAAAGGCCAAAATAAACTGCTCTGGAGATCTAGGCAGAGGGTGTGCCAAACCTTTCGCAAAACCACAGAATACGTTTTACAGTACGGGTGGTCGATCTTCGTGAATGCTGTGTTCACTGCATTGCGATCAGTAGGGCAACCGACACAGCTTCCTAAGGATAAAAGATATATGCCTATAGGGGTCTCCCAATATATACGCGACGGTACGTGGGAGCACAATCCGTATTAGTGCCACCGACTCTCAGGAGGAATCACCCACCTTCTTCGAGATCGACAGTCACTATGTTTAATGACGCCGGAACACGTCTCTAGCCTAGACCTCTATGTTGTGCGTTATGTTACAAAGCGTTGTTAGGTTCATTCAGTTTATTTTAGGTTGATCTTTTTAAAGTTTTCCTTTCAACGTTCACCACGAAATGTATGATACAACTTCCTAAATGCAGTCTAAGATGATAAGCAAGCTTTACAATCTTTCAACTTTGAAAATCCTAACTACTAAGGGAAAAGAGAGCGACTATCTTTTCTCAAAGAGCAATCAGCACACTCTAATTCACTTTCCCTAAATCCAACATGCAAACTTATCAAATGCAAAATGCACAATGCAGGTGTTTGTTTTCACTTTCTTAGTATAAATGCCTACAAAGAAAGCTTTTTGCACAACTTTGAATTTGCTTTTACAATGATCAAAAATAAACAAGTTCACTTTCTTCGAAATCAACAAGGGTAGAAGAGATTACAATCACTTTGCGATTTTCGAAATAAAGACTCGTTTTGATACTTTGAAAAGAACAAATTCAAACCAAGAAGCAAAAGTAACAGTATAATCAATCTGAACAAACAGCCAATGAACTCTCTTCTAAGATCACTCTCAATCAGATCTGAATCAAAGGCTACAGAAAGACTACTTTACTCATGCAAAGGAAGACTGTAAATGACGCCACAAACACATAAAAACATTCACAATCTTTTTGTACAAAAATGGGGCGGAATTCAGGCAAAGAAAAGGGTTATCAGACTAGCACCTATGCTGGTTAAAGGCTGCAAAAACAGAGATCAAAACAGGGCAACAAAGGACAAAGAACCCCAGCTGCACAAGGCCACACTGGTTCAGCGCAGGTCCAACACTGTCAGTTTGACATTCAGCGCAGGTAGCCCCTTCGGGACCTGCGTTGAAATGCAGACTGCCTTCACAGTGCCTGCGCTAAAGAGAGAAACTCTCGTTTCCCTCGGTTTCTGGGTCACAAAATGCTCAAAAATCAACTGTTTCAGGCCAAATCAGAAACACAAGCAAGGTATAAACAGAGGGATGCTTTGATAGGGTACTAAAGACTATCACAAGGATCAATCAAATCATTTTTGGATCTAGTTTAAATCATAGACAAGTCCAGCATACTGGATCAAAGCAGCAACTTTTACTTTGCATCCGGGAAAGATGCAGTTCAAGAGTTGTTGTCAAGTCTATGAAGTAAACAAATGACGGAAACACAAATGAAATGAATAAACAAGTTCTTCCCCAGCGGAGTCGCCAATTTGTTGTGGGGAAAAATGCCTATTTAGGACGATCCTATCCACCTAAGGTGTGATAGCGCCTTAGCAATAAACGAATACAGCTATCATGATTTCTTCCTTTATGAAATATGAAAGAGAGGAGATCGGCAGACTTACCGTTGTCTTTCGGTTGTCCATCGAACTAGATCCTCTTCTCTTTGTGTGTCCACAGCTACTTGCCTCCTCGCTTGATCAAGAGAACAGCTACTTGAATCCCACGAGATCACAAGAGAACAGCTACCTGTGACAAGAGAGCAGCTACTTGCAACAAGAGAAGGACACAATACAAAGGCAAATATACATATTCATAAATGATTCAGGATTAGAAGTAAATCAAATATACTAATGCAATTACACAAAATACACCAGCATATAGGAAAGAATCAAGATAGCTTTATTGAAAGTAACAGGGTTCAGGAAGAGATACAACCCATAGGGCTCCAACCCAGCATCTCCTTCCCTGCAGAATGGAATCCCTTCTTCAGCTCCTTTCAAAGCATAACACACCCAATATTTCTAGCCACAAACCAACAGCAATTCTTTGCAAATACTAAATTCCCACCTCCTTAGACCTCATGAGAGAGATCTATATATAGGAGTTTTGGAGAAAGGATGAGTCAGCTTGAGGCTGGCATCAAGCTGACTAGTGTCCTCTCCCACTTCAGTTCTTGAGTCCACTTGGAGGTTCTTGCTTCCACTTGGAGATTTGGAACCTCTTACTCATCACCAGTCGAATTCCCTGATCCAAGTGTCATTTTGGAAGCTTCCTGGGCATTGACACCTTGAGGAATGACTCTGCCACATGTCCAAACTTGCCCAACGTAGGTAGCCCTCTTTGCAGTTGACATTCAACGTAGGTAGACAGTGGAGCAGTTGACATTCAGCGCAGATGCTCAGTGGAGCAGTTGACATGATCCAGAATTGCCTTGTTTTTGAGTGTTTTCAGGTGGAGAACTTTTGTTAAGTGCTGTGGTTTGCTGGCCTTGTTCCTCTAGGGGTAGGAACAACATGTTTAGGGACTTTGGATCCCTTGATTATTGACATTTCATGCTCAGTGATGCCAAGCACAAAAATGTCTATAACAGGCACCAGTACTCAATGTAATAAAACTTTAAGGAAATCTTAAATTTTACCTTTTTCACCTTAAGGTCATATTAAAGTTGTTAAAAAGTTTCATAAAACAATTAAAAAACTAAAATTTTGGCTTCCAGGAGAACACACTATACCAGCACAAATCTAGATCCAAACCCTGCAACAATAGTTGATGACCCTGACAGAATTTTAAGAAAATAAAAAAAGGTAGAAACTCAAGGAAGTAATAGTCAGATAGTTGAAGAAAATTCACTCCCCAAAGTATGATCAAGTTTAGAGGATATTCAGTTTGATCTGTCATTTGAGCTTTCATTGTTTAGAACCAAATCAAAAAATTCAATTCATGAAACTGTAATAGACCCTAGTTTTATTCAATTCCTTGTGTCAAATAAGGTGCCTAGCATTATGACACAAATTTGGCACTATGACACAGGTGTTGTCCTTGATGGAAACTCACTCAGATGACAAATCACAGTTCAGACTCACAGAATGAAGAAAGAGAGGTATACGCAAGTTCCCCATGACCAAGCCACGTGTGCACGCGGGTTCGCAGACTAAAAGGCGCGTATAGAGTACACATGCACTTTCATGGAAGGAAAGGCGCGTACATGTTGGAAAACTTAGTTTTGGTTCACGGTATTTGGTCCATGGTATTTTGATCCTTGGTATTGGTCCAAGGTATCTTGTCCAAAGTGTTGACCCCAGGTATTTGGTCCAAGGTATCGGTTCTAAGTGGTTTTGGTCCATGGTATTGAGTAAGGCCTAAGACTATAAACGGACGAGAAGATCATTAGGCAAAGGCACTCATGCATTGAATATCTAATGAAAAGAAAGATCTAGAATACAGGTTATTGGGTTATGGTGCACAACTGGATCTGAATCAAGGATGAACCTTAGCGCTTGATGAAGGATAAGATCTAATGATGAGATGAGATCTTAAGGCTTGAAGTGAAGCATCTTTGTGTATTTTGATCTTTTATCTGAATAATTGGCACATGTTGTAGACTATAAATATGATGATCTGGGTATAACTGAAGTCTAGAATTGTTGCAAAGATTAAATCATCATTTATAGATCTGTACGCAGGTTCACCCTGGAAAAGGTGCGTATACACGTTGGTTCTGCATATCTAAATAGCGTATATATCTTAAATTTGATTTGCAGATCTGTACACAGGTTTGCCTTGAGAAAACAGCGTATGTACACAAGTTTGATGCATTGAAGTAGCGTATACCTCATAACATATGCTTTATCTACTTTTGTTTGTTGTTGCAGTGTTCTGGGTTCTGGCTTGGGTTCTGGTTACTATTACTGTATTCTGGTTACAACATTCTGAGAAGTGATTGATTGATTCAGTTTTGGTTGGTACAAAGGAGATTGGTTGATGCAAATATATTTGATGTTTGATTGATGTTATTGCTGGATCCAGTGTGAAAATTTATGAAACGTGGTCCCTGGAAGAAAAGAGAAGGTTGTAGCCTTCTGTAGGCTAGCACCTACATACTAGTAAACACATCAACTAGTACAAAAGCTAGGGGGTTGTAGCTCCCTTCTAGGAGAAGCTGGAGAACTAGAGAAGGTTACAACCTTCTGCAGGTAGAAGCCTGTGTATTGGTATAAGACTGCACTAGTACAAAAATTGTGAAAAAAAGTTTCTTATTAAAAGAAGATAGAGACGATTGCAGCAGGTGGTTTTCACCCACATTGGGTTTCCACCTTATATCTTGTGTTCATGTGTGTGATTGTCTGTTCTGTTTTTTACTGCAACTGGTTACTGCTTATATGGTTCTGATGCACAGATTAAAGATCAACATATGATGAATTAACTAAGTTATAAGTTTGCAGGGTATACACTAGTTGCCTTAAATACAGTTGCGTATACACGCAAGTTTCATTAACTGAAGTAGCGTATATGAATCTGATTTTGGAAATAAAATATTATTGACTTTCTAATATTGATTCACCCACCCCTTCTCAATTTTATTTCCAACAATTGGTATCAGAGCAGGTCCTTTAGAAGAAGCTTGATAGCTTGAAGGAATATCTATCATCATGAGTAACAACAAAAGAGAGGGATCCATTAGACCACCAATGTTTGATGGGAGAAACTTCGTTTATTGGAAGGTAAGAACCACAGCCTATCTTCAATCTCTTGGAACAGATGTCTAGGAAATCATGGAAGGAGGATATACATTTCTATCAGCAATTCCTACAGATAGGGCAGATAAAAAGCAATATGAAACCAATACCAAGGCTGTCAACACATTATTGGGGAGTCTGTCACAATCAAAATTTGTCGAAGTTATGCAACTCAAAACCTCCAAATAAATATGGGACAATATTGTCCTAAGCTATGAAGGAGACAATCAGGTAAAACGTGCAAAACTAAAGTCTCTCAGAATTCAATATGAAATGCTCAAAATGCACAATGATAAAAGTATAGCTAGTTACTTCTTACATATAGATGAGATTGTTAATTGCATGAAGAACTTGGGTGAAGAGATAAAAGAAGTTACTTTAGTTGAAAAGGCTTTAAGATCCTTGTCTACTAAGTTTGAATCAAAAGTTTCTGCCATAGAAGAAAAGCAGGATCTTCAGAGTATTATTATGACACAGCTGCGCGAAATCTTAACTGCGTTCGAAATGAGAAAAGGAGGTCCACCAGATATGAGAGAAGTCGAATTCAAAGCTTCAGGAAGAGAAGAACTCAATGAATCAGGACATATTTTAGAAGGAGAGGAAGAAGCAAACTTTGTCAAGAACCTTCAATGGGGTTCTGGAAGATTCAGAGGTAAACTACATTTCAAATGTTTTGCTTGTGGAAGAGTCGGTCATTATGTGGCCAAATGTCCTCATAAAGATAACCTTGATAAAGGTAAGGAATTAGCAAAATGGAATAGAAAACAAAGTGTAAGTAAGAAGAGCTACTATACGAATGAAGATAGCGATGGTTTATCAATTAGTGATGAAGATGAAAATAGTAATGACTATAGACTTCTAATGGCTTTTGAAGATGATGATTTCTTGGATGCTTTAGATGAAGATGACCTTTATGAAGAAATCTCTAAACTTAAAATTTGTGTAGAAGAAAAGAATATGATTATAGATACTCTAACATTCCAACGTGCTGAAAGAGAAAAACACAATGAAAAACTAGAATGTGAAATTGTGGGTCTAAGAAAGGATATTGAGAAAACAAAAGCTCTCAATCTTAGATTTGCTAAAGGATCAGAAACCCTAAATGAAATTATCAAAGTGTAGTGTTCTCCTCTGATAAACACAGGTCTTGGATATACTGAAGAAGCATCCCAAGCACGGAAGCCGTCAACCTCCACTAAAAGCTATCTTGATGCAGCAAAGAGTAGTGAATAGTTTGACAATCAAAGGCATAAAGCAGATCACTAGGTAAATCGGGCTCAATTTATGTCAAGGATAAACAGAAGCTACAACCAACCTTAGGTAAATCATACTCAGTCTGTTTCAAGAATGAATAGCAACTACAATCACCAGGTCAGTAGATTCGATAATCACATGAACTTCTTCAATGGCCAATGTTTTTCATGTCATAACTTTGGACACAAAGCTACTCAATGTGTTGCTTACAAGACCATCATGACTAGAGAAGCACAAAATGAAAGGAATGTGATGGGGATCATGAAACGAACCTACAATAACTTTTCTCTTCTTGAAAATGAAATAGAATTCTCTATCTGCAAGAACTTTGGTCATGAAGAATCTGAATGCATGAGAAAATTTCAGAAAACATCTCAAAAGGAGCAAACTTCATTAAATCCCAAAATATGGAGAAAGAAATAACTGCAAACAGAAAGATGTGGTATAGCCTTGTATGCAGAAGTACAATAAAATGAGTGGTACATCAACAGTGGATGCTCGAAACACATGACAAGTGATAAAGAAAAACTTCAGCCATATAATGCCTTAGAAAAGGAAAAGAAGGTCTCATTTGGAAATGACACTCCTGCTATCATAAAAGGTAAATTTTTTGTTCTCTTAAAAGAAAAATTTAAAGCTGGGAATGTTATGTATGTTGATGGTCTAAAGCATAACCTGTTGAGTGTCAGTCAAATGTGTGATCAAGGAAATGAAGTAGTATTTCGATCAAATGGATGTGTTGTTCATGAGCTTGATACAGGAGAAACCTTGATCAAAGGTATAAGAACTCCAAACAGCTTATATATACTCAAGGGAGGACAACAACAGTGCTATCTAAGTAAAATGATGAACACTGGCTATGACACAAAAGATTGGGGCATCTAAGCTTCTCTCAAATAAGAAAAGCAAGAAAATTCCAGGTTGTTCGTGATCTTCCTGATATCAGCATTCCAGAAAATACAATATGCAAATCATGTCAATTTGGTAAGCAAACCAGGTCACAATTCCCTAAAAAGGAAGGATCAGCTAGTAAGCCTCTTGAACTTGTTCATACTAATTTATGTGGTCCATCAAGGAAAAAGTCACCTCATGGAGAAGAATACTTTATATTGTTCATTGATTGTTTTTCCAGAATGTGTTGGATAGGGCTTCTAAAGCATAAAGATGAAGCATTTGAAAAATTCAAAGCCTTCAAAGCCCTGGTTGAAAATGAATCAGATTGTAAAATAAAATGTCTTAGATTTGATCGAGGAGGAGAATTTACCTCGGATGAATTCTTTGACTTTTGTGAAGAACATGGAATAAAAGGGCAATTCTCCACTGCAAGGACTCCTCAGCAAAATGGAGTGGTAGAAAGGATGAACAGAACTGTTCAAAAAATGGCCCGTGCTATGCTAGATGAGTCTAGAACTCCTACAACCTTCTGGGGTGAAGCTGCATTCGTTGTCATCATTATTATCAACAAAGCAAATGTTCGGGTAAACAAAATTCAAACTCCACATGAACTTTGGCATGGTAAGACTCGTACCGTAAAATACTTCAAAGTTTTTGGAAGCAAATGTTACATCAAAAGGACTGATGAAAAACGTGAAAAGTTTGAACCCAGAGCAGATGAAGGCATTCTCCATGGTTAGTCTTCCTGAAGTAAAGGATAGAAGTGTTATAATAAAAGACTTGGTAAAATTATTGAAAGTATTGATGTTGTGGTTGATGAAGCATGCAAAAATCCAAAGCAGGTAAAAACCAAAGATTGTGGAGAAGATGAGGATTATCCTTCCACATCAAATCAGACTAATTCTGAAGAAGAAACCAATGAAGCACCAGAAGAACAGATAACGACAGAATAAAAGACTCCATCCAAGTATGTTCAGAAAAATCATCCAGAGACTCAAATTTTGGGATAGAAAGAGGCAGGGGTGAAGACAAGAAGAACTATTACAGAAGCTTCAAGCTATCTAGCATTTCTTTCCTCCATCAAACCTCAAAATGTAAATGAAGCATGCAAATATGAATGTTGGGTCAAGGCCATGAATGAAGAACTTGAGAAAATTGAAAAGAATAATACTTGGTAATTAGTTGCTAGACGTCGTGATAAGAATATCATAGGAACCAAATGGATATTCAAAAACAAGCTGAATGAAAATGGTGAAGTTATTATAAACAAGGCCAGACTTATTTGTAAAGGATATGCTCAAAAATAAGGTATAGATTTTGAAGAAAATTTTGCACCTGTTGCTAGACTTGAAGCCATAAGAATGTTCCTTGCTCTTTCTAGTTTTCAGAAATTCAAAGTATACCAAATGGATGTAAAATCTGCCTTTCTTAATGGGGACTTAGAAGAAGAAGTATATATTGAGCAACTAGATGGATTCATCCTTGTAAATGATCCAAAACTTGTATGCAAACTCAGAAAGGCTCTCTATGGTCTAAAACAAGCTCCAAGGGCCTGGTATTACCGTCTTGACAAATACCTCCATCAACATGGTTTTTCAAAAGGAACAACTGATAGCAATCTATATACAAATATTGACAATAATAAATTGCTAATACTTGTTTTGTATGTTGATGATATCATTTTTGGTAGAAATGAAGAAGCCATGAGTCAAAACTTTGCTTTGGAAATGCAACAAGAATTTGAAATGTCCCTGCTTGGCGAGCTCACATATTTTCTTGGTCTACAAGTTCAACAAAATAAAGATGGTATTTTTCTATGACAAACCAAGTATCTCAAGCAGATCTTGAAAAAATATGGCATGGAAGATTCTAAACCAGTATGTACCCCTATGGTAATAGGATGCAGTCTCAGCTCAAATGATGAATCAACAGCAGTACATCAACCAACCTATAGATCCATGATTGGCAGTCTGCTTTATCTAATAGGTACCCGACCAAACATCAAGCATGCAGTGGGAATAGTTGGAAGATTCCAAGCCAATCCAAAGGAATCACACCTTCAGGCAGTCAAAAGGATTTTCAAATATCTTCAAGGAACACAGAATTTTGGTTTATGGTATCCTAGAGATACAGATATTACACTTCATGCATATACAGATGCAAATTCGGCAGGAAGCGTTGATGACAGTAAAAGCACTAGTGGTGGTGCATTCTATATGGGTTCTAGATTAGTGTCTTGGTTCAGTAAGAAACAAAGTTCAATTGCATTATCTACCGCTAAAGCAGAATATGTGGCTGTTGCATCTTGTTTCACACAACTCCTTTGGATGATGCAAACATTGCAAGACATTCAGATCACATGTACTCCACCCATCTCCATTCTATGTGATAATACAAGTGCAATTAGTATTTCAAAAAATCTAGTCATGCATTCCAAGAGCAAGCACATACCCATCAAATATCATTTTCTACGTGAACTAGTGCTTGAACAAAAGGTCAAAATGGAGTATGTTCCCTCCAAAGAACAGGTTGTTGATATATTCACCAAACCACTGCCCAGAGAGACATTTGAATATCTCAGACAGAATCTGGGAGTAGTTGATACATCATCTTGCAGTTAAAACTTATCTGTTTCAGAGAAAAGTGGTTATACGCGAGTTCCATGAAGCGTATCCATGTACATATGCCGGTTTCTATGGATACAGTCGCGTATATGTTGGTTTGAAGAAAAACAGTGAGCCAGACTCAGGGTGAAAGGAGTCTGATATGGGTCTGACAGTGATCATCTGGCACAGGTTCAGGGGGAGCATATACTTCTAATAATGCATTGTTGGCATTATCTTAGAAGATCTTGGTACAAATTCACAGTTGTTTTTTATTCAGGTGGAACAGGTTCAGGGGGAGATCATGGTTGCTAGTCTGGATGGTGATTGACAGATGTTGCTGATGATAGTTGCTGATAACTATCATGGTCTTATTTCAGATATTTGGTCTCTATGTCATGTATATCTTTTAAGGTCAAGGTCATGAAACGACCTATTTTGTTTCCCCACTATGCATGGGATGGTTGATGTAATGTTCATGTTTTGACATGTATAAACATTTGGTATATCCCCACATGGTTGGGTGGATGATTCAAACTTGGTATATCCCCACTTGGTTGGGAGATGGATGTATGTATGAATCATTGGTGATATGAAGGTCATTTATGATGTATAGAGTCATGTTCTTCTTTTAGAACATCTTTTTGCAGACCTTGCTTATATACAGGGGGAGCATGGACTCGAGCATGGAGCTCAATCAGCACTCGTTAGAATATCAAAACATTCAACATGTACTCAGGGGGAGCACAAACTTTTGCCATTGATGACAAAGGGGGAGAGTGACTTGGGGTTGCCATCAAGTCCAAAGAGGGAGATTATTGGCATTATGACACAGATTTGGCACTATGACATAGGTGTTGTCTTTGATGGAAACTCACTCAAATGACAAATCACAGTTTAGACTCAAAATGAAGAAAGAGAGGTACACGCAGGTTCCCCATTGACCAAGCCGCATGTACACGTGGGTTCGCAGACCGAAAGGTGCGTATAGCGTACACACGCACTTTCACGGAAGGAAAGGCACGTACATGTTGTAAAATTTAGTTTTGGTTCATGGTATTTGGTCCATGGTATTTTGATCCTTGGTATTGGTCCAAGGTATCTTGTCCGAAGTGTTGACCCTAGGTATTTGGTCCAAGGTATTGGTTCTAAGTGGTTTTGGTCCATGGTATTGAGTAAGTCCTAAGACTATAAAAGTAGGAGAAGATCATTAGGTAAAGGCACTCATGCATTGGATATCTAATGAAGAGCAAGATCTAGAATACAAGTTATTGGGTTATGGTGCACAGCTGGATCTGAATCAACGATGAACCTTAGCGCTTGATGAAGGATAAGATCTAATGATGAGTCGAGATCTTAAGGCTTGAAGTGAAGTATCTTTGTGTGTTTTGATCTTTTATCTTAATAATTGGTGCATGTTGTAGACTATAAATATGATGATCTAGGTATAACTGAAGTCTGGAATTATTGTAAAGATTAAATCATCATTTACATATCTCTATGCAGGTTCACCCTAGAAAAGGCATGTATACACGCTGGTTCTACATATCAAAATAGCGTATATATCTTAAATTTTATTTGCAGATCTGTACGTAGGTTCGCCTTGAGAAAACAGCGTATGTATGCAGGTTCGACACATTGAAGTAGCATATACCTCATAAATATGCTTTAGCTACTTCTGTTTGTTGTTGCAGTGTTCTAGGTTCTGGCTTGGGTTCTGGTTATTGTTACTATATTCTAGTTACAACATTCTGATAAGTGATTGATTGATTTAGTTTTGGTTGGTGCAAAGGAGATTGGTTGATGCAGATGTGTTTGATGTTTGATTCATGTTATTGATGGATCTAGTCTGAAAATTTATGAAACATGGTCCCTGGAAGAAAAGAGAAGGTTGTAGCCTTTTGTAGGCCAGCACCTACGTACTAGTAAACACATCAGCTAGTAGAAGAGCTAGGGGGTTGTAGCTCCCTTCCAGGAGAAGCTGGATAATGAGAGAAGGTTGTAGCCTTCTGCAGGTAGAAGCATGCATACTAGTATAAGACTACACTAGTATAAAAATTGTAAAAATAAGTTTCTTATTAAAAGAAGATAGAGACGATTGCAGCAGGTGGTTTTCACCCACATTGGGTTTCCACCTTATATCTTGCGTTCATGTGTGTGATTGTCTATTCTATTTTTTACTGCACCTGGTTACTGTTTTTATGGTTCTAATGCACATATTAAAGATAAACATATGATGAATTAACTAAGTTATAAGTTTGCAGGGTATACGCTAGTTTCCTTAAATACAATTGCGTATACATACAAGTTTCATTAACTGAAGTAGCGTATATGAATCTAATTGTGGAAATAAAATATTATTGAATTGCTAATACTGATTCACCCACCCCCTCTCAGTATTATTTCCAACAATCTTAGAGTTGTTAAAAAGTTTCATAAAACAATTAAAAAACTAAAATTCTGTCTTCCAGGAGAACACACTATAACAGGGCAAATCTAGATCCAAACCCTGCAACAATAGTTGATGACCCTAACAAAATTTTAAGAAAATCAAAAAAGGTAGAAACTCAAGGAAGTAGTAGTCAGTTAGTTAAAGAAAATTCACTCCCCAAAGAATTATCAAGTTTAGAGGATATTCAATTTGATCTGTCATTTGAGCTTTCATTGTTTAGAACCAAATCAGAAAATTCAATTCATGAAACTATGACAGACCTTAGTTTTATTCAATTCATTGATTCAAAAAAGGTGCCTATACATCCAGATTTAGATCAACTTGTTTTTTATACTTTTGATAAACTAGAAGATTTAACCTCAACCTTGATAAACCATATAGATGATGCCTATCTTCAACAATTAGTTGAATTAGATGCCCTCACTATTGCTACCTCTAAACTTTCTACATATTCTTCAAAAACTATAAAGACAACTTCATTTACTACCACCTCACCTATAATATCCACCATAGTTCATTCCCCTAAACCATTGATACCTTAGCTTCCTCTCCAACCGAGCATCTCAAGTTCATCTAGTTCATCTACACCCATCTCAAGTCCTTTAGCACCACTACTTTTCCCCACAGTCAAACCAAAATCCTTTCATTTTACCAGCCCAACTACATGCCATGCCCCAAGGCTATCAAAGAAAAATCTTTTTGTTTGATGCTACTGGTCAGTATACTGCACAACAACATGTGAATAAAATGACTGATTACTTTCAATTGCATGAGATTGACGAGTCTGATGTCGAAATGAGGTTATTTTCCAAAACACTGACAAGGGATGTTAAAAAATGGTTTAAAGGTTTACCTGCCAATCATATTACAAATTTAGCTTCTTTTCATAGATTGTTCATTGATAGATGGGAAAGAAATAAAAACCCCTTACAAATACTATATGAATATGATAACATTAGAAGAGCTCCTAATGAATCAGTTCAGGATTATTATACTAGGTTCAACAGTGTCTATAATGCAATCCCTTCAAACATTAAACCTCCACCAGACCTAGCACTCATCAAATTCCCAAATGGGTTTGACACTGATATGTCTTACAAATTGAGGGAAAGGAACCCTAAAACATTATAACAGATGCAAAGTAATGATGTTAGTGTAGAAGCCAATTTATTAGCTAAGAAAGCGAGGATGAGAAATGAGAAAAGAGTTGTCATTAAAGAGGAAACCTCCACTTCAGATGGTAAAATAGATAGTCTAGCCAAAAGTGTTGAAAGTATAATGGATAGATTAGAAAACATGGAAAGAAAAACTCACTGGGAATATCAACAGCCACCCCCAATAAGAAACCCCAACTTTAGGTAAAACCCTCACACTAGAAAAAATGATATACCAGATCAATAGATTAGACCTCCTTTCCAGGAAAACTATGCTGAGGGTTCACAAAACCATGAAGAAGAGGAGGATACCTAGATAAATATATTAGGAATTAAAAATGAAGATGTTATTTTTCTTACTCAAGAAGAATAGGAATTGTACATGCTGCAACAATTACAATTAGAATCTGGAGAGTCCTTTGACTTCAAGCAAGGCTATGAATCTGCTATATATGATGTTCACAAAAAGTTTATCCTTAGAATAAAAAAGAATAATGTAATTCCCACTAAGAAATCAATCCAAATCCAAACTAAAAAGATAGCATAAGCTCCTATGAACAAAGTGCTACAAATTCTCCCTAGAGGAACTCAGGAGACTTTCAACCCTAAAATTGTAGATATAACTTCAGTTACAACTCAAACCGAAACTGTTAGTCAAACTATCCCAAATAAGAGAATCTAAAACAAAATTGCTGGTAGACAAACTAAATTGCCCACTGTTGATAAAGAAGATAAAAATAGACAAACCACAATTTCTCATGAACATCTCACACAATCAGGAAAAACTCAATTTCCATTCAACATTAAGACTGAGATAGCCAAATTGAAAATATCAGTTCCTTTGACAGAGTTAGTGAAAAATGAATCATATAAAGCACAAATCATTCAAACACTAAACATAGGTGAAGGAGAAGATGTTGTAAACCTTAGTGATGATCAACCTGAGTTATTGTTTGGCCCAAAAGTAAATGGCACACATCAGCAAGGGGGTATCCCTCCATTCTACATTAGCTTGAATGTTCATGATAAAATCTTACATAATGCTATGCTAGATTCAGGGGCATCCCATAACTTAATGCCAAAAGCAATCATGGAGAGATTAAACTTAGATATCACTAGACCATACAAGGACCTCTTTTCCTTTGATTCTAGCCAAGTCAAATGCCTTGGCCTGATTAAAGATTTGTGTGTGACTCTAGTCCAGTGCCCAGCAAAGAGCATTGTCATGGACATAGTAGTTGCTGATATCCCACCCAAGTATGGAATGTTGTTATCTCACTCATGGGGAGAAAAATTGTAGGGATCTCTATAGTTAGACATGTCATATGCCACCATCTCTATGTTTGGTCAGCCAAGAAAACTTTACAGAGAGACCTTGATGAAATACATGGTGAGTAGTGTAGAAAAACCACAAAATTTCCCCATATACTCCATGCATTATGATATGGACTCTTTTATCTTATATAATTCAGACAATGGAAAAATGAAATCACAACTGTAGAAGAAATACACAAATCACGTGATAGTGAAAACATATTTCATGAGTCTCTATGGCATTTGGATTTTTATGGCTCTGTGAATAGATTAGGAGGAGGTGAAGGAGTTTGGATTCACAACATGGAAAATAATCATTATGAAGGTCATGCCTTTATATTCAACTTTAAATGCACAAACAACATTAAAAAATATGGAGCTTTAATCTTAGGACTACAAATTGTTAGAAAACTTGAATTCAAGAGAGTTTCTATCATCAGAGATTCAAAATTGATTATAAAACAAATTAAAGGAGAATAATCTGTGAATAATCCCAAACCTAGCCAATAGAGAGAGATTGTCCTAGATTTAATTAAGGACCTTCTTGAAACTAATTTTCCTGCCATTCCGAGGAAACAGAACATGCAAGCTCATAGTCTGTCCACTTTTGCTAGTACCTTTAAATTTCCTTTTCATCCCAACCACAAGTACACTGTAGAAGTGAGACATAGGCCTATTATACCTGACAATTTGAAATATTGGCAGATTTTTTCACAAGATTCTCAAATTTATGATTTCATGAATGTTAAAGGAGAGTTTCAAAACTGTAACATAGATACTAATTGTACAATAGATAATAACATAGATAGTGAGATAGATATAAATAATTTAGATTTGGATAAACCCACTAATTTCACTAAAGTAGAAATAGATAACTTAGAAAAGGTAGAAATAGAAGAAATAATGAATGATGATACTGAAATTTTAAACCTTAAAGATAACTTTTTTCCCAAGGGATTAGTTCCATCAGAAGATTTTTTTGATTCAAATGATGTAGCTAGAAAACCACAAATGGAACCTTTAAGAGCAAACATAGAAGAGTGTAACATAGGAACAAAAGAAAAACCCGAGCTTATCAAAATATCAAAAGAATTACCTTCAAATGAAAAGATGAAATACATAAATCTATTCAAAGAGTTTCAAGATGTCTTTGCCTAGAGTTATGAAGACCTTAAGTCTTATGATACCAACATAATTCAACATAAGATACCCATCAAAGAAGATCATAAACCCTTTAAACAGAAGCTTAGGAGAATTAATCCAGTTCTTATGCCATTAATTGAAAAAGAAGTGAAAAGGATGTATGATGCACAAATCATAGCACCAATTAGATATTCAGACTGGGTCTCTAATTTGGTCACTACTAGAAAGAAAACAGGAGAAATCAGACTCTGTGTTGATTTCAGGAACTTGAACAAAGTGTCATTAAAAGATAACTACCCTCTCCCTAAAATGGACCACATTCTCCAAAGGGTAGTAGGCTCATCCAAAATTTCATTACTTGATGGATTCTCTGGATACAACCAAATCTTAGTTCAACCAAAGGATCAAGCAAAGACTGCATTTACCACTCCCTGGGGTACTTTTATGTATTTAAAGATGCCTTTTGGACTGATGAATGCAGGAGAAACATTCCAAAGAGCTATGGACATAGCTTTTTCAAAAGAAATCCATGACTTTCTAGTTGTTTACCAAGATGACATCACAGTGTTTTCAAAATCAGATAATGAACATCTAGATCACCTAAGAAGAGTTTTCATTAAATGCAAAAAATTTGGTATTTCCTTAAATCCCAAAAAGGCACTCTTTAGTCTAGAAGAAGGTAAAGTATTGGGACACATAATATCAAAAGATGGAATAAAAATAGATACATCTAGAATAGAGGAAATCCTAAACATCATTCATCCTAGAAACATCAAAGAATTACAGTCATTCTTAGGCAAAATAAATTTTCTTAGGAGATTCGTTTCAAACATAGCAGAATTAATTAGAGAACTAAATAACATGTTAAAGAAAGATTCAGCACCTAAGTGGACAATAGAGTCTAAAAATTATTTTGAGGCAATCACAGAAGCCCTTACTATAATACCAGTCCTCACAAGTCCTGATTTCCAAAAAGATTTTATAATTTTTTCTTTTTCTTCATAACATACTATTGCAACAGTCTTTTTGCAAAAGAATGATCAAGGATATGAGAAACCTATTGCATTTTTCAGCGAATCTCTGATATATGCTACATTAAAGTACAACATAATGGAAAAACAAGCACTAGCTTTAGTGAAAGCTATTAAAGATTTTAGAGTGTACATCTTGTATTCACACATCATTGCTTATGTTCCAAATTTAGTAGTAAAGGGCACACTGACATAAGATGGGCCTGAAGGAAAGAGAGGCAAATGGATTACCACTATTTTGAAATATGAAATAGAAATAAAGCCTACAAAACTTATCAAAGGCCAAGTTTTAGCTAAACTCGTGGTTGAATCAAACTGTCAAGCCTTAGATATCAATTTCATTGGTGGCCTAGATGATTAGGAATAGATGGTGACTCCACATATCATTGAAACTTTTACAGATTCACCTTGGTATGCAGATATCATATTTTTTCTACTAAAATTACAATATCCTCCTAGCTTATCTAGAACTAAAGGTAGATTTTTGAAAATGAAAACAATGAAATATTGTATCATAGACAATGCTTTATTTTGGAAAGATAATGGTGGCATTCTATTAAATTGTTTATTGAAAGATGAAGCTAACAAAGTTAAGCAAGAATTTCATGCAGGAGATTGTGGAGGACACCTATATTGGAAAACAACTGCTAATAAGATTATAAGGGTATGTTTTTACTAGCCCACCCTTTTTGCAGATGTCAAGAAACATGTGATCTCCTGTCACAAGTGCCAAATATTTGAGGGAAAAAATAAACTCTTACGATTACCTCTCAAACCCATCCCCACAGAAATACCTTTTCAACAATGGGATTTAGACTTCATTGGGGAAATTCACCCATCCTCCTCAGCCCAGCACAAATGGAGTTTGAAAACCATTGATTACTTTACTAAATGGATAGAAGCCATCCCTTCTAGAAAAGCAACAGGCTCTGTCATTATCTCATTCCCTGAAAACAATATCCTTTCAAGATTTGGATGCCCCCAAAAGCTCATTACCGATAATGCAACTACTTTCAAATCCAAGAAAATGGTAGAATTTTGTCATATATATCACATTACCCTTGGCCATTCCACTACCTATTACCCTCAAGGTAATGGACTTGCAGAATCCTCAAACAAAATCCTTGTCAATATCATCAAGAAATTGTTAGAAGACAACAAGAAGACCTAGAACAAAAAGTTGGTAAATGCCTTATGGGCAGACATACTAACTATCAAAAAGTCCATTGGTACATCTCCTTACCATATAGTATATGGAATGGATGTTGGTTTTCCATTCCATCCTCCTGAGGAGTACCAGTGATGAAGATCATTCAAGAGTTGCAAGTAGAACCGAATGATATCCAAAGGAGGATAAATCAGGCAATACACTTGCAGCAAACCAGAGAAGAATTCTATGTCAAATCACAAGTAATCCAGGATAGAATCAAAAAGATTTTTGACAAGAAAACCAAAGTTGATGATTTTTACATAGGTGATAAAGTACTCAAATGGGATTCTAGAAGAGAAGAAAAGGGTAAACATGGTAAATTTAATTTTCTATGGCAAGGCCCTTATATCATTTATGGTTACAGAGGTAACAATGCATTTTTCTTGAGACAGTTAGATGGAACAGATCTACCAGGAGGAATTGTCAACAGTAGAATGCAGAAGCATTACTTATCCATAGATTAACAGTAGTTCATTTTACTTTTCTCATTGTATATAACATTGCAGAGTTTAGATTGGATTGGATGGTAATATTTTGAGGTTGAAAATCAGAGAGAAAGCCCTGAGATTTGAAAGGTGTACCATCATATGTGTGAATAAAGTAGATCACAGAGGAGCAGTTACAAGCCAACCACAGTCAAACTTTCAAAGGATATTGATCTTAAAAGTTCTTGAAATTTCACCAGGAAATTCCATCCCCATGTGGAGCCACTGTTAGGGTCCTATAATAATAGGATTCATAATTTTGAATTGGCTATGGTTAGTCTTGAAATATTGTACATACTTTTGCTTTCTGCAAAATGTTTTCCATATTAAAAAGTTAAAAAATATAAAGAGGGTAGGTCGTAAACGAATAATCAAAGGAAAAAAAGAAAGAAAAAAGATTAAAAAAGTAAAAAAAATCTGAACCCCAAAAAGAGATAAAAATAGATCATGAAAGTGTGCAAATTCAAATGCCACTCCTTTTACTTTAATTTGCAAAATAATATTGTGTTAAGCTTGTCAAAAATGCCACAATCCATGATGGTCAAATAGCTTAATCTTAACCCATTCATGCTTTAAATTTCATGTTGATAGATAGAGAATAAAGATCTAGCCAAACTGTTTAAACTTGGTAGATCAGTAGTTAGGTAGAGAATAATAATGAGTTCATCAGTTCAATCTGAGCCATTGGAAGTTATAAGGTTACAATTAGATAGTTTGTTTATCAAAAGAAAAAGAACTAAAGGGTTAGCAAGCTCAAATTCGCACATTGAAATGAAGAAAAAATGTTAGGGTAAATAAAGGGTAGGTAGAAGAACTTTTGCAAAGTGTGCAAGGTTGCTAAGTCAAAATCACATTTATCATGCTTAATCATATGTTTCATGTGTAGGAGGAATTGAGGAAAAGAAAGGATATTCACCAAATTTTGTTTACTAAATTTACCCTCATTTCACTACACCCCCACATACTTATTTGCTAATTTCCCCCATTATCCCTTTATTACTTATAAATACCTTTCCCCCTCATTTTGACCTTTACCCCTTGGTTTCACACATTCCCCTAGAAATTACCCTTCAAAAATCATCCCCCCTTCCCAAAACCCCTTTTCCCTAGTGTCAAACCCATTCCCCATTACAAATATCACTTTCCCCCTTATTAATTTCCCTTTTCCCCTTAAAAACCCACAAAAACCCTTTATCCTAAGTTTTTCCTATGCCCTTGCATTATGTAATTAACATCCCCCACTTTATATTTCCCCGATACCCTTTTTAACCCACCAACCCTGGTGCAGTTAAAAAACCCCTGCCACATAACCCATGGTCCCACCTTTATTAGCCCGTTGCTTATATTAAATCCCGACATTATTCATTAATTAATTACAATTCTTTGTAATTAAACCTCGGGCCCCACCAACCACTTTCCTAACTTCATCCATGCAACTCAACTATGCGATATCCCTCCGATCTCCCCCCCCCCCCCCCGAAATCCAACACCTAAAGCCATATCGCACGGATTAATTGTCCAGAAATTAATGGCCTAAGAGCACGTGAGATTTGCAGTTTTGGCCGAGCACTGTTTGGCTACATGGCAGCGCCACATTATCTCGCGTGCTCGCGAAAAATACCACCTGCCATCCAAAAGCAGTGCAATGTCACACAAAACCACCTCACCGCCTAAAAGCAAAACTACCCATTTTTCATTCAATAATATTTGTGCCCAAATGTGACCTTTATCGGTTAAAAGGTCAAAAAAACCCCAATTCACTCTTTTCGTTCATTTTCACTGAAAACCTCTGCTAAGCCATTTGTGACACCTAGAGCCTCTGAACGACCAATCTAGCCACCAATTGCCACCATAAGACACTTTGGACACCAAATTAAAGCAACAAATATCCAGTTCAAGCCTCAGTACCTTCTGCAGCTACCATAGAACCCCATCTGCACACCAAATCACTAATTTCCAGGTATTCTTGGAAAAACTAGAACGACCCTGTGAATTTGAAAAATGCACAATAATTATTGAATGGTTAATTAATTAAATTAACTAAAAAACCTTCCTGAAGTTGAAGAGAAGCCTACTATCCACCCAAAACCCTTTTTCACAAACTGTAATTACCCTCCCACTGTTCCAGAGCTTCTAAACCTCACTCCTGAAGTCATAGAAAGCATAATTTAGTTGAATTAACCCAATTATGGCTTCCCAAACTTCTCTGGATGTAAGACCTTTGCAAACCCCTCACCTGGATATTGACCACCTTGCATTAGCCAATAGAGACTTTCAAATTAAAGATATTGCTTCCCCTGCCTACCTACTGAAACTCCACTGCTGGAGTAAAGACAAGTTTTTAAACCAGAATGATGACATTCACCTTTGGGAGTCAAATTTGCCCAAGTACTATTTCCCATAGGTACACCCATTCCTAGAAATCATCCACTTCTGCCAAGCATGCTATATTCCAAGTCAGAGAGCCATAGTCACCCATGATCAGCAGGTTTTGTTCACCATTACAGCAGAATCTATAAATCAAATGTTGCAAATCCAGTCAAGTCAAAATGAGACCCCACTTTCAATTGAAGGATTGCTTGACCTCTACACCAAGCTAGATATTCCCAAGAAAGCTCAAATTATTCAAACATGCATCATTAAAGAGTCTCACACTCAACAGATAGTACTCCTTATGTTGCCACCATTTTCTCTAAGAGAGGCAGACAAATTATTACCATGCTCTCTTGCATTCTAGGGTGTTGGGCTAGGAAAAAAGTATGATTTCTCTTCATAAAGTGCTTCATTTATCATTCATCCTTCTACGATTATCTCTGTTTATAGGTTAAAATAAGAAAAATATAAGGTAAATTTGGATGAAACTATTTGGTGATAGAATAGGCAAATCTAGTTCGAAAAACTGATTCTTTGCTATCTTTGTATGTAGAGATGCAGATTGGGAAAAAGTTGTTCAGTTGGCAGAACAACACGAGGCCATAAAAGGGAAAAGCTACAATGTCTTGGGAAAACAAGGAAGTGGAAGATCAGTTCGAACATTCCTATTTTATCACATGATCAGATTTTATATTGCGAAATCCTCAGGAGCCCCTGATCTTGAGGATTCACTTTTATCCAGTTTCTCGTTTATGTTATATATAGGGCCGAAATGCAATTAGATACAGTTTAGGTTTTGATAATCTATAATTATTATTTTTGGAACATATATGCTGTTATATGAGTGACTCTGTTAGTTGTTACTTGAAATTAATGAAAGAAGTTTGCGTTTGATACATCTTCATATTCTGAGTTTTTATTAAGCAGAGGCTTCTGGTGACTCTGGGCCCAATCACAAGAAGTTCCACTACTCCTTTGTGTTATAGTTTTATATTTAGTCTTTGAAATTGATTTAATGTTCAGTTATTTCATTTATCGTGAAGATTTGGGATACTAATTGATATTGTTGTTCAATTAGATTCAGAGTGAAGTCGTGAGAGATACTTAAGTAGCGCTTTGATTGGAATGAGTGAATTTGTGTTGATAGCAGATTGTTGTTCATTTGAATAAGATGCTATCATAGATCTTGAGAGACAAGACTAATTCACTTCTATAGATTGAAAAATAGATCGTTTTCCATTTAGGAATCCTTTATCGCTATTTGTTGTTCAATTACTGATTGTTGATTGTTGTTCACTTACTGTTGTTGTTCAATTGAGTAATGTAGATTGATTTGGGTTGTTATAGATTAACAGTGTTGTTCAATAGTCATAGTTTCTTTACTTGATTGAGTGCGATTAATCTTAATTTTATTTGAAAAATTTTAAGTGAAATTATTATTTGCATTCAGTTTCAATTGATTTCGGAACAAGTTGCATAGAATTGCAGAGTGTGTCAAAGAGTATTTCTTCCATAGATTATTCTTTTCAGAAGTTGTGTGAATGGAATTGAAGAATTAGCCCTTAGTAATTGCAACAATTCATCATTAGATAACCTCTAGATTCACTGCAAATACTATGTTGGCACTCTTGAGATAAAAAGACTTAACTCGGGTTGATAACTAATGTAGGGATTAAGATTGCCTGTAAAAAGACATCTTAGTGAGCCAACATTTTGGTGTCATTGCCAGGGAGAGTGTTTCAAGTGATTGTTTTTATTTCTTTGTTGTGTTATCACTCAGAATTTTCTCTAGAATTTATTAGAAGAAAGGAAACGATTGAGGTAACCACAAACCAAATTTTAAGCATAGGCTCTAGCCAACCTATGGATCAGAGAGAACTCTCTCTATATGATTTAGCTTTGTTTGTTGGGATTTTAGGCTAGTTATGAATGTTCAGGGGGGTTTTTTATTTGTATTGAAGATTGGATGGTGGGATCCTTAAAACAGATGGATAGAATGATGTCTTTAGACCATTGGGATATGGAGTCAATAAAAGGGAAGCCGGACTGGATCAACTCACTAAAGGGAATGGTCAGAGGGCAAGCTAGCGGAGTAAAGTGCATGTCTTTGGAACAGGAGGGTGAAATGGTTTTAATCAGGGTGATAGAGCAATTAAGAATTCTAAGACTGAGATATAAAGGAGAAATAGAGGGTAATCGAAACAAAGGGAAATTAAGAATCCTTTGATATGGATTAGCAAGAAGCAACCTAAACTAAGGAGCAATTAAGAATTCCTTAACTTAGATATCAATTGAAAACATTTAAATGCCTAACTATTAAAGCAGAATGTAATTAAACAAATTCTGAGATATTGTTCTAGTTATAACATTCAGATTTAGAAATACATTAGAGATTGTGGGAAAATGTTAAGAAAAATGACAACAACATGAGAAAATATTTGTCTGCACTTCGCTTAACACATGAATCCTGTGAAATATTTTGTCTTTATTCATCAATCCAGCTTGCTGGCCCAGCCAGTGATACAATAGTTTTACAGTCTTTTGATCAAGAAGTCTATAGAAATGTCTAAGAATCCACCCTACATACTTCGAATTGTGAAGTATTTATGCAAAATTTTATTACAAAATATCCCAAACTAACTTGAGATTTAATCTAGGAAATAAAAATATCTTCTTGTTAGAAGGTAGAGACAGCTATTGAACTCCTTCATGTTATCCCTAGTATTTTGGTGCTTCTGGACTTTATAGTTGGGTTTCTAGCGTTTTATGTTGCCTTGCTGTTTGGTTTTTTTACGCTAGAAGCTGCATTCACCTTTGGCTTTCATCTAATACTCTTTGACATTGATACTCTTTGACCCTGCTAATTTGAATTCATCTTTTACCCTGCTAACTATACATTAACCATTTTACTACATTTTACTATAGTAAATCAGTCAATTTTTCCCATAATTCAGCATCAGATAACTTGATTTTCAACATCCTCCTATATATATCATCTGCCTCGGTGTACTTAGCAAAAGTAGGCCTAGTGATGAATAGGTGTTTCACCTCATGTTGGAGGAAAAACAGGTTTTCAAGTGTCTGGTAAAGAATTTTGCCTATTGGCAATGCCTTTATCAATGATGTACTCGCCTGTTCTTTAGCTAGTTCTCTGATTTTGTTGTCATAATCATGTTGTGTCATGAGCTTGTCATTTATGACCAAGGGACTAGGTAACCCTTTCTCTCTCAAAATTTGAATCTTGGCCATAAATCTATCAACTGCTACCTGCATATTTTGACGCTTCTCCTCCAAGTTTAACATTAAGTTTCTCTTGGAAAGGACCTTTCTTACCTCCAAAATTGTTTCTATCCTATCCTCTATATCCAATTCCTGAATTTCATACTTGTTTTTACTGTTGAGGAAGTGGATAAGTCTGGTAGCATGTTTAGGCATGTCTCCTAGTTCTTCCTTGACTTTTTGGATAGCTTCTGTGGCTATCTTTATCAGATCTATTTGTTCAAAAATCGCTTGAATGGATGGCCAAATATTATTAATAGAGTCAATGATATTGGCCCATAATAGTTCCTTGGCTTGCCCAAGGGGTTTGTTTAGTGTTAGATATTTCTCCATGGCCTTTAATCTTTCATTCATTCTGGTAGCTTTTTGCACTTCTTCCTTGTGCATGATCTTGGTAAGCTTGCAATATGTTTCCAAGCTTGTCAGCTTTTCCTTCAACTTTATTCATCTTTGTAGCCTGTATGGACATTTCCTCCATGGATCTGACCAACTTTGTTGCTTCTTCACTTAATGCACCTGATGTTGATGTAGACTCTATTGAAACTGGTTGTGTTGTAGGCATGGGAGTTGTGGGAGCCAATGAGGCTACCAGCATTGAGGGCACTGTTGTTGAGACCATTGGGATGAAATTTGTAGATGTAGTGGAAATATCACTTTGCTTTAATTGGATTAAAGTGTCCAATTATTTCTCTATCTCCTTTAATTTATCATTAAGTTTTAGGGACAATTCCATCAACTCTTCATGTTCGGTTTGTCTCTCTAATACCTCCTGTGTTTGGGGATGTTGCGGCTGAGGTATCTTCTGTTAGAAAATTATGTATTACGAAGCAATGGAACACATAAAATATTGCAGAAATATAAACACAGAAAACGCACAAAACACGAGAGACACAGATATACGTGGTTCACCCAGTTTGGGCTACGTCCACCCCGAACAACCAGTCCTTCCTTTCTATTATCTAGCAAAATGAAGAGACACAACCTACAGCAAATCCGCTGTAATATCCTATGCTTTCTCTCACAGTCTCACCTCTCTGTTTCTTGCTCACAGAATACACATCTATTTCACCGCCTCAAATACAATACCCTCATACAAAGAGAGGGGTTGCCTTCTAGGGCAAAAAATCCTAAACTAAACATAAGTTCTACCGTTAGATCATCCGCCTAATGAACGGCCTAGATTGACTAGAAATTACTATACTTTTACAAGGCAATTTTACATTTATTTTTGGCTTCGGGGGCGCTGCCCCCGAGCCCCCGGACCCCCCAGCCGGGGGCGATGGGCCCCCCCGCACCCCCCGCGTGGAGGGGTGTACAAAACTTCCTGGGGTATACATCCGGCTGAAACAAAGACCTCTGAACAATCATGCTCCATACACAACATCTTCAATTATTTTTTCAGTGTAAAAATGTCATCATTTTTCTTCTTTATCAGTTGTTCAATGGCTTTGATATCTTTGGGATCATGTCCCAATTCAATCACTAAGTCTTCCAAAGACTTGATTCTAGCATCCTTGGCCTATGAGGAGGCCTTCTCTAATTGATATTGAGCTGAGATATTTCTCAACGAATTCTGTAACTGATGAGAAGCTATGGCTTTACCTCTGAGGGTGGAGTATATCATCTCTCCAGCTTGCTTGTGAAATTCAATTTGGTCAATGGGATGAATATCCCTTTCCATCACTTCAAAATCAATTTTCTTGCAATCTGTTGATGTCCTTGGTTGTTGTGCAGTTGGTTTTATGAAGGACATCTGTAGTTTTCCTTCTTTGATGTCAAAAGAAGACATCAACCTGGTCTGATTAGTAGGTGTGAGTTTGAGATACTGAGCATAAGTTTGGGCCCTTAGTTTCTCATTTCTCATCTTGATCTCTTTATATATATCCTTTATATCCTTATACTTATCAGCAAGCCTACTGAATGAGGATACTTCTACACTTAGTTGCCTTTCCAAAATCTGGGTCTGCGATGTGGATGGTCCCTGTGTTTCCTCAGATGGAGTTGTGCTTTTACTTATGTCTAGCTCAATATCAGTTATTTCTACTGAGCCTTATATGTCTTCGTGCTCTGAAATAGGATTTAGCCTAGGTATTTTGCTCTGAATGGTCTCATATTGTATATTTGATGTGCCCATTCCTAAACTTGAGGGTTCCTCCCTAGTCCTTTTGGTGTTCTTTTCCTCATTCTGAGGAGTCTGCATGATAGGAGGGGTGCTCATAGTTGCTTCCTGTTGTTCAGATACCTGCAAAAACGAGCTCTCATCAAACTATCTTTCTAAGTCACATAAGGTATTCTCCACATCTACCTTTGTATTGTCTCTGTCTACAAGAGTATTTTCAACCCACTTAGATTGATTGGCATATCTTTCTATCTCTGGTATGGGCTGGTGAATATAAGGTCCCAACCTAACCTTCTTTCTCAATCTAGTCATAAATTCTTGAGGATCATACCTCCACATGAAACTCTTTTGGAACTTCATTTGCTGCAAGATTTGGTCTGCCTCCTCCCATGCCTCTCTAGAATTGTAGATTAAGGGGCCTAACTAGTTTTTTACTTTGAATTGTGATATTTTCTTGGCCGAGACAAAATTTATCTCATCAGATTTCATTATTTTTCTATAGTACTCTAGAGAAAATAACCTTATGGGGAGGTATTTGGGTAGTTTATATGGTGCAAGCTTGTAACCATAAATTCTTATCTCTATGTGTTTTTGGTAAAGGTACTAGTCTACCACTTTTCTTGGTTTAGACAACTGAAGGATCCTTTTGACCTCTGGACTTATCCTCTGTGGAGGGCTTCCTATCAGCATAGTCATGACTAGATGAAAAAAAGAATCTATGAAATTTGAATAGGTATATGGTGATTGAAGCTTATGGAACAATGGGGTCCAAAAAATGACAAACCTAGGTTGGCCTTTGGTATCTAGTTTCTGGAGAGAAAAAGGAAATCTATCTGGTTGATAGTATTGAAACATATAGTAGAGGAAAGATGATTATTTAAACACTCTCTCATTGTGCATCCTGTTGAACTGTTCATGCATTCTCTCAGCTATGAAACCAGCTCAAGAAAAGATAGAAAAGAAAGATCAATGCCTTAGAATTCAGCCTCTTCGAGGGGGCAACCTCCTTTACATTACATAAATGAACAATTCTTGGATGATACAAATGAAAAGACCTCATTTCTATATATAGGAGTCTAAGGGGTTATAACATAATCAGAGCCGACATAACAATAATAATGTAAGGGCACAATAATAACAATAGTGGGCTTCTATGGGGCACAATAGTAACAATATGGGCACTACATGGGTACATCAATATAATAAGTGGGTTATACTAATAACAATAAGGGGTTACACTAGTAGTATATGGGCCTAACATGCCCCTCTCCTTCAAAAAGCGTTGTCCTCAACGCTTGAGTAGTTCTTGATGCTTCTGTATAAAATTCTTGTCCTCCCATGTGGAATATTCAACGGGTAAGTTCTTCCACTTGATGAGATACTCTGAAATTGATCGATTTTGTAGCTGTTGGGTTCTTGTTTCTGTGACTGCTCCAGGTTCCAATATGATTTTTCCTTCCTCTTCAATTTCTGGCAATATTGCTTGAATTGGGATCTTTTGCAACTTTTGAATAAGTGGCCATACTTCTTCGTCCTTCTTCCATTCATCCCTTGCTTCGTTTATCCAATCTGGTTCGATAATATAAATAGCACAAAACAATGCTTCCACATCGTCATCCTTGAAGAGTCTTCCCATTCGGTAAGGTCGCCATTTTTTAAGTGCATGTAGTATTGCCAACATTTCCTTCTCATAAATAGCATGCTTGAGATGTAGCAGTAAAAATACCCAATCACCTACATCAAAACATTTTTCACTACGATGTTGATCTACCTGTTGTTTCGTTTGATTTTGCACCGAAGTGGCGTTATCCTTTAAAAGTTGGAGAAATTGTTGTTGATGCTCGATGTGATCTTTCTATGCTTGAACCTTTTTCTTCTTGATATGTCCTTCTATCTTTTGAAGAGTGGTAATTTCTTCCAGTCCTTTACAAGATATGGTCGAATTCATTTCTTGATGCTCGATGTGATCTTTCACTTCTTGAACATTTTTCTTCTTGATGTGTCCTTTTATCTTGATAGTTTGAGGAGTGGTAATTTCGTCCATTAAATTACAAGATATAGTTGGATTCGTTTCTTCTTTCTCGATGTGATATTTCACTTCTTGCACCTTTTTCTTCTTGATATGTCCTTCTATCTTGAGAGTTTGAGGAGTGGTAATTCTTGCCAATGCTTTACAAGATATGGTCTGATTCATTTCTTCTTTCTCTAGGGTGGTGTCCTGGCGTATATCCTCTTCTTTTGATGTTTCTTGATCCTTTTCCTCCTCCTCTTCATATTCTATGTAAAATAATTTCTTTTCAGCACACCTATGACCTTTAGTGCATTTTCTATCACAATTGTAACAAAGCCCTTTTTCTCTTTTTTCTTCCAATTGTTGTGGTGTAACCCTTGTAGGTTGTGGAAGGCTGGGAGAAACAAAACTTCGATCTTTATAGTTGTGAGGGGTATGCTTCCTGATTTCCATAATTTTTCTTTCCATTATGTCACAAAGCCCTTTTACTCTTTCGAATTGTTGTGGTGTTGCTCTAAAGAAGGTGTTGCTCTTTGTATCCTCATAATGTGCTATCATTTCCTCCGTGAAAATTGACCACGTAACAAGTTTTTTACGAGAATAAAGCCATTCATACCATAAAAATTGATCTGGTTCTAAATATGAAGATGCAATACATACCTTTTGTAACAGTTGTACACCATGTAGATCAAAATATTGCTCCATCTGAAGTATCCAATTTACTGGATCCTTGCCATCAAACTTCCTCATCTTGCTTTTTCTTGATTTTAGGAGCTCGACCTTGAAACGACTGTAACTTTGTACTTTCAGATCTTTAAGTTCTGAAATTGTGAACTATAGTAGCCCTCTATGTCCTCTTTCCAATGCCAGAAGTCTGATCAAAATTGGATTCTCCAAGAAAGAGTTATGTGAAATCTCCCACAGTGACTTGCTTATATACTAGTTCAGTAGAGCGAACTTGTACGACGTGCCACGAGTCACTGTTTTGACCTTTGGATCTGAAACACACATACAAGAAACTACAGTCCGTCCTCTTTCTGTACCTTTTTACTAAATTTCAATCCGATCCTCAGAGAGAACGTTATGACGATTTTCCCCAGGTCACCTGTTTTGAATGTAATTCAGGAGTCTGCAAAAAGACCAACTTCCTCAGATCATATCTCCGAGAATATCGCGCGAAAAGATCTGAAAATTGGACACAAGGTTTAGCGCCAATTCTTCTCAAATGGGTTTTTTTTTGCGACTTCTGAAACGTCATAGAAAAAACGTTGTAGCGAAAATGCCACGATGACCTGTTTGGAGCAGCGAAGCCCTAGAATCCAAAGCTCTGATACCAAATGTTATGAAACCAGCTCACAAAAAGATAGAAAAGAGAGATCAACGCCTTAGAATTCAGCCTCTTCGAGGGGGCAACCTCCTTTACATTACATAAATGAACAATTCTTGGATGATACAAATGAAAAGACCTCCTTTCTATATATAGGAGTCTAAGGGGTCATAACATAATCAGAGCCGACATAACAATAATAATGTAAGGGAACAATAATAACAATAGTGGGTTTCTATGGGGCACAATAGTAACAATATGGGCACTACATGGGTACATCAATATAATAAGTGGGTTATACTAATAACAATAAGCGGTTACACTAGTAGTATAGGGGCCTAACAAACTCAACATAGTTGTACAAAACAACAGGAGGATGTCCTGGGGTATAAATTGACATGAAATCCAAGACAAGTTCATCAACAAATTCATCAGCGGTGCAACCAAAAACACATGATATCATGGTGATGATTTGTTTGCCCCTTTTGGAGAACATGGCAGAAACATATGGAGGGGGATCTTTGGGAATATACCACTCTTCTATAATGAATGTCTGGAATATTTGGGCTAACCTGGACAGGCTCAACTTGGAGTACTGGTCTAGCAAATCCCCAATGATGAGTGGGGTTAGGCTTTCACCTGGTTGGATTTTCAACATTTCCTTAATGGAATCAGTTTTAATGGTGAATGAAACCTTTTGATCAGGGGACATAATAGCTCTCAGGCTATGAATGTAATAGGCATGGCACTGGTGGACAATTTCAGGGAAAACATGTAACTCTGGGAACTGGTATTTGGGAAAATTTGACTCACAAAGGCAAATATCATCATCATGATTGAGGTATCTATCCCTACTTAAACAATGGATTTCAAGCTGGATCCTTAATTTGGAAATCCCTGTCAGCCAGGGGAAGGTGAGCTAGGTCCAAATGTGCAGTTGTGATAGGTCTAACATTCATGGCAACAGGGGCAGCCATAATTTAGTTCTTATGGATTTAAATTTGGCTTTAAAGGTTTAATTCATAGGTTTTTCATGGAAACTGGGATTTTTCAGAGGGTTTGGCCGCGGGTTTTCAAATTTAAAGTATTTTTCAATTAGTTTTACCTAATTGAAATACTTCACAGGCTGAAAATTTTCCAAATTTGAAAGGGTGAGTGGTAATTCACGGTGAAATACCTGGAATTGGGTGAATTATTTGTAAATTTGGAGTTCATGGGAGTTGCAGAGATTCGAATGGATCTGGTGCTGACTGAGAGGTCGACTAGGGTCTCTGCAACTTTCTTGAGGAGTGAATTCGGAATTCAAATGATGAATTCAGCATTTACATGAATCACACTGGTTTGTAGAGGTTCATAGAGAAAACGAGCAAAAAGAATGTGAAAAAGGGCTTGTCGGCTTTTTTATGGAGCAATAGTTATTTTTTGGCGGGTGATTTCAAATGAACAATAGGTAGTTTGGTGGGTTGAGTGGGGAGACAGTTTCCAAGGCCATCGCACCACTTATGGAGGTTAGGCAGTATTTCAGAGGGGCCACCTGATCTACTCCAGAGCATGACACATAGCAGTCAGGGGGCGGGAGGAAATCGCTTTATTGGGCAGGTAACGGTCGGCCATCGGGAATGACCGATATGGCTGTGGACTATTTGATGAGGGGAACGGTGATCGAATGGCAATCGAGCGAGGGAGGTGTGCGAGTGATAAAAGCTTGGGCAAAGGGAGGGCCCAAGGGTTTTAATTATAGTGGATTGTGATTATTTAAGGTTAATGAGGGGATTTGTTTGTTTTGTCAGGATAAGGGGTAAATGTACAGTTTTTATTAAAACTAAGGGTTGGGGGTATTTACTTATGGGATTTAATTAATATACGATAAAATGTTTTATCGGGGAATTAAATAATAAAGTTAAAAATTAATGTGAAATGTGATGGGTGGAGTGGATATTGCCCTAAGAATAGTGTAAAGTGTAATATTTGTGCGTACGCTTTATACTTATGATAAAAAAAAAATTGTGGGTTTTTGGGTGAAATAGGATTTACATGGGGGTTTTCACTTTTCCTAGGCAAACGAAGTTTATCCTTAGGAAAAGGGGTTTTATTGAGGTAATGAGGGGGAGATGAATTTCATGAAAGGGATTCTATCACTTGATGTCCTTAAGTCATTAATCCTATGGTCCGGTCCCACCAAAAGTCAGGGAAATGCTCTAAGCCTCTTTGACTTGAAGGATTTAAAGTGCTAGAGCATACTTGTGTATAGGAAATTAGTAAGTAAGAGGAAAAATGAATGATGGGGAGTTAATCACATTAACTTGCAAACCTTTCTTTTTTCTTCCATAATTAATAATTCATATTGAAATATGAGTCTAAGCATGATACATGCATTTTGATCCAATTAACTTTATACTTCAACAACCTTTCTTCTACTTACCCATTTACCTATTCTAACATTTTTTCATCATTTATTTTGGTGCATTTAGGCTAGCAAACCCTTATTCTACCTTTTCTTTAATAAAAAAAAAACTATCTATTTCTAACATTATATCATCCAAGGGCTCAGATTAAACTTATGAGCTCCTTTTATTTGGTTATGCTCTTGACCTGCAAGAAGATACTATAATACCAAATATGCGAAGAAATATACCCAGAACACAGAACAATAAGAAATAACAACACGTATTTTATTATTCAGAAAGTAATGTTCACTTGCCTCTTTGAGGGGGAAACCTCCAATAGAGCTCGGCTCAATTACAAAATAAGACATGATGCTCCTCGAGGGGAGTCTCTATCCTTTATATAGGATTCATACATGCAATACCATGGGTCAATACCATGGTTCTTATTAATATCATCTATCTAATACCATGGCCCATTTGCAACTAACTGTGGTCCCTTCTTTAAATGCGGGTCAACCACTTACAATTATTAATATGCGCTTTATTGACTCTTTACTTAACTATAACTATGACTCGATCCTATTACATAAATAAGGGGGTTAGGGATGGACCCTAACATGACCTCCCCCATAAGAATAGGCTTTTCCTCAAGGCTGAAGCTATGGAAATTGCTGAAGGATAGTCGCTGGTTCCTAGGTCGCATCTTTCGGAGAGGTGTCTTTCCACTTGACGAGGACTTCCTGGATCGTGCAGCCGCGCAGGTGCCATTCTCGTGTGTCAAGAACCTGTTCAGGTTGGAGCCAGATTGACCCTTCTTCATCTAATTCAGGTAAACTAGTTTGAATTCGGCAATGGTTCCCAATCACTTTCTTAAGGTATGAGACATGGAAGACTAGATGGATTTTTGCAGTGGGTGGCAAAGCTAGCTTGTAGGCGGCTTCTCTGATGCACTGAAGTACTTGATATGGTCCATAGAATTTGGGAGATAATTTCTAACAACCCTTGTCTTTGAGTGATGTTTGCTTATATGGTTGCAGCCTCAAAAATACCTGATCCCCTTCTTGAAATTGGCGTTCTGAATGATGCTGATATGCCTATTGCTTCATGTGGTTTTGAGCTTGATGGAGATTCTCTCTAAGGTGGGTCAACATGGTTGTGTGGTTCTGTAGGAGTTGATCCACTGCTTGTACCTTAGAGCATCCCTTGATATAAGAAGTAGGTGAAGGAGGGAGTTGACCATAAACTACTGCATATGGAATCATTTTGGTGGTGGCATGATAGTTGGTGTTATACCACCATTCGATTAGAGGTAACCACTGTACCCATAAATGTTGATTTTCTGAAGTGAAACACCTAAGGTAGGTCTCTAGACATTTGTTGACTGCTTCAGTTCGACCATCAGTTTGTGGATGATAGGAAGTACTGAGTTGTAGTTAGGTACCTTGTAGACTGAAGAGTTCCTGCCAAAAGTTACTGGTGAAGATCAGGTCACGATTAGACACAATGGAAGTGGGAATGCCATGCAATTTGAAGATGTGGTCCATGAAAGATTGAGCGACCAAAGTCGGTGTAAAAGGGTGGGGTAGGGCGCAAAAATGAGCTTACTTAGAAAGTCTATCCATAACCACCATGATGACTGACTTGTTTCCTGACTTCGGAAGACTCGTAGTGAAATCCATAGAAACCTCCATCTAGATTGAGGCTGGGATGGGCAATCGCTATAATGTGCCTGGGGATTTGACTGTTTCTCCTTTGTGGCGCTGACATACGTCGCACTCAACTACAAAAGTAAGAATGTCCTTTTTCATGCTTGTCCAAAAGAATGAACGTCAAGTGCGAGCATTAGTCTTTTGATAGCCTGAATGGCCTACAGTGGGAGATGAGTGCAACTTTGCCAAAATGTGACTTTTGAGGGTGGATGTTGGTGATATCACGACTCTGTCCTTGTAGCGAAGAATCTCATCCTACCAAGAGTGACCCGTAGTGGAATTTGGATCCGCCTGTAATTGATTAATGAGTTGGGAGAGCCAGGGATGTGAAAGCCATTCCTTGCGAGCCTCTTCAATCCATTCTGGAATGGGAAGGGAGATTGGGAACAGGTTGCTTTCCTCCTCAAATTGGCGTGATAACACATCTGCTACGATATTTTCACGCCTTTTCTTATAAATTATCTCATATTCATATCCAAGCATTTTGGTGAGCCATTTATTTTGTTGTGGCGAGGATAGGCATTGCTCCAAAAAATATTTAAGGCTTAGAAGGTCTGTGCGGATTTGGAAATGCCACCCCAATAATTATGGTCGCCAGGTATCTACTGCATGTAATATGGCCATCATCTCCTTCTCATAGGTATATTTTCCCAGATTTTTCCCACTTAGTTGTTGGCTTGTGAAGGCCAAGGGTTGACCTTCCTGCATTAAGACCGCCCCAATACCCATACCTGAAGTATCACATTCAATCACAAAAGATTTGGTGAAGTCGGGTAGTGCTAATACGGGAGTGGAACACATGGCATGTTTGAGAGCTATAAATGCCTGTTGTGCTTCATCATTCCAGAGAAATGAATTTTTCTAAGGAGGTAAGTGAGGGGTCTAGCAAAGCAACCATAATTGTGGACAAATTTGCGATAGTAGCCCGTGAGACCCAAAAATCCTCTCAAGCTCTTCAAGGTCTTTGGTTGAGGCCAATCCTGCATTGCCTGGATCTTTTTTGGGTCCACCCTGACACCTTCACGCCCCACAATGTGGCCAAAATACTCAACTTCTTCCATGCCAAAAGAGCACTTGGACATCTTAACAAATAATTTATGCTTTCGGAGAAGTTGCAAGAGCAGATCTACATGCTGAAGATGTGTGGCCCAGGTGCCGCTGTAGATGAGGATGTCATCAAAGAAAACAAGGACAAATTTTCTGAGATATGATTTGAGCAGGTGGTTCATAAGGCTCTGAAAAGTGGATGGGGCATTACAAAGACCAAATGGCATGACCAAGAACTCATAATGGCCTTCATGAGTTCAGAAAGTAGTCTTTGGAATGTCTACTTCTTTCATGCGAATTTGGTGATAGCCTGAGCGAAGGTCGAGCTTAGTAAAGAATTGAGCCCCATTTATTTCATCGAGAAAATCATCGACAACCGGGATAGAAAATTTATCTTTGACTGTCAACTTGTTGAGGGCCCTGAATTCTAGACACATACGCCATTCCCCATCTTTCTTGAGCACCATGACCACAGGAAATGAATGAGGACTAATGTTAAGACGAATGATGCCTGCTTCCAAGATTTCCTTGATGATTTTTTCAGTTTCATTCTTTTGGATGAATGGATATCTATATGGGCACACATTTGGTGGTTGGGCCCCTCGGACCAAAGTAATGCTATGATCATGTTCCCCTCTCAAGGGTGGAAGCTCATGAGGCTTGTCAAAGACTGGTAGATGGTTGTTTAAGATCTGTTGCATCTCAGGATTAATATGAAGAGAAGTGGGTTCGAAGGCCTGGATGGCATTAAATTGTGCTATAACTCCATGGTGGCCCTTTTTTAACAATTTTTTCATCCTATGTGAGCTGATGATAGAGGCATCACCCGCCCGGAGTCCGCGAAGGGTATGTGTGTGGTTGTTCTGCTTAAAGCTCATATATAACTCCTAGAAATCCATTTTGATTCGGCCAAGTGTGCGGAGCCATTCAACACCCAAGACAATGTCACACCCTCCCATGTGTATGGCAAACGTGTGTGTCTTTAACTGATAATCACCCATTTGAAGTTTGACATATTCACAGCTGTTATCGGGAAATCTAGTGTCCACTTGGAGTTGCTAGTCCCACTAAGACTGGTAACTATCTTAGAAACAAACAAACTAAAACTACTTTCATTTTCCTTTATGAGAAGTAGATGAGAGTGGAATTAAGGACACCAACCTCAGTCTTGCGGTTGGTTCCTTGCTCGGTTCCCCTCCCTTCTGACAGATATTTGTTGCTTCTCCTTCGTCTACCCCGCTTCAAAGAGCACCTGTGGAATCAAAACAGAATAACACTATCGAAGAACAGAGATCTACAATCATAAACAATATATGACCAGATATATATTGACCACACAAATGCATATATCATCAAACACACAAGAATGTGGAGGAACACTTGAATAGCTTTATTAATAATCAAGAGTAGCAAAGAGGATTACAACCAATTGTTCTGACCCAGCGTCATCCTCCAGCATGAAATCCCTTCTTTCACCTCATGAAAATCTTAGATCACCCAACACTATGATATTCCAACAAGAAACCAATAGCACTTCCTTACAAGATACAAAATTCCAACCTCTGGATCTCTGGGATGAGGGATCCATATATAGATGATTGCAGGGGGGTGAGTCAGCGTCTGGGATTTGATTAGAGTCCTCTCTCTGATATTTCTTGATCGCACTTGGAGATTGATGATCTCTTACTCATCCCTAGGCGAATTCAGAGAGACAAGTGTCACAGGAGAAGTTTCTCAAAGATTCCATGATCATCCACCTCGCAAACTGTCTCTGCCATTTGTCCACTTTCACCCATCGCACCACATAGAATGGGTATGCATTGCACCTCCCATGTGCATTTAGGTGGGATGCATTGTACTTCGACCATGGATCAGGTGAGATGGTCCAGTTTTGACCAGTTCTGAGTATTTTTTCATGAGAACTTCTGGGAGATGATGTAATCAGTTGACCTTGTTTTTTTAGGGGATGGAACAACACTTTTAAGGACTAAGGAGCCCTTGGTTTATGGACATGTTTGATTGGGGTTTTTGTGCCCAAAAATGTCTATAACAGTTGCCCCCTAAAGCATGAGGTCGTTAATCTTTTGATGTCGAGTGAAGTGTTTTATCATGAGGATCCGAAGTTTTTTCGAGCTGGAAGGCGTCCTGTATTAAGATACAATACAATACATTATCTTCATAGTATTTTTCATGATCTAGCTAAGGCGGGCATTCCCATGCTTATCTTTATAAATTCATTTTCATGTACATAAGACAGATAACCGTCTGTGTGGGAGACTGATGATTCTGATAGAGCCATCATCCTTTGATTCAGATGATCATCTGTGCAGCAGCAGTGTACATTTGATGTCTTTATTTTCTTGAATATATCGCAGCCCGGATGGATGAAACTAGATCCGGGGTGTTCAAACTCGTTCAATCTTCACTCGGAGTACAAGTCAATCCATGTGAAAGATGTTTTGGAGTCGAACATGGAAGGACATCGCCTGATTACCAGCTAATGATGTTAGCTGTTAACAGGTGCGAGAGGAATCACCGATAATGATGATGACCCTCAAGGTACTACAGTACAATTCTCGTGGTGTGAATAAGGGACTTAGCGTCGAACACCACGCAAAATCTTTTGGTCGAAGGCCATTTATGTAAACCTGTCATCGGAAGTGAGAAACTTGCCATTGAGGCATGCAAGCTTCAAAGTACTGAAAGGGTTGTTCCTAAGTCGACTTCTTGGATAATGAGTTGATGTTGACAAGAAGTGACCCATCGTCGGAGGGCCTTAATGAATCCCACATCTATGACACGGAACGGAGTAAATGATTTTGGAGGTGAAAACGGTCTGATGATATAGGGTTCAGGGTGGCGGTCATGAAAGAATGGAGCGTGAATGTATTGCAGCAGATGAGACACAGGTGAATTCTCTGAGCGACTTCTCTTGAACATACCGGCGACACTAACATGATGGATTGGTAGCATTAACCCCAAATGTGGATGGTGTGATGGACCAATGGTGATATGACCAGTGAATGGAACAACCCAACCCAAATCGTATGCAGAGCGAAAGTGTCATGTTCAAGAGTGACTTGCTACCAATAAAGTTTCTTCAAGTTTTCTTCCCAATTTTTCCCCAGTCATTGCTGACCAGTACCTCTTTATTTTTGTCAAGATTGAGGATGATAACATATGCTTGTTCTATAATTTTCCCTTCGGGCAAACCCATCGCTATATTTTAACAAGTCTAGTGACAGTGAAACTCGTTCTTGTCTGTATGGACAAGTTTGTCGCTATTTGGTTTTAACTAGTTTAAAGACAAAGATAACTCGGTCCTTTTCAATTTTAGAGAGTTTGAAAGGGACGTAAAGGAAACTCCAATGATCCTTTTTTGTCATATAATCCCTTAAGTTCGAAAAAGTATAAAATAATACAAAAGGGATGAATTTTCTGTAATTTTAACGAGCCGAACAAAACAAGCGCTCGATCTTTTTGTGTAATAATCCCTCAGGTCCAAAAAGATTAAAATCTATAGGAGGGATAGCACTTCCGGTCACTTTAACGAGTTGGAGAGGCCAATCGCTCGACAATCTTTTCATATTTTATGAGTCAGGTGAAAAGAGCTTAAAAGAGACTCGTTTTTTAGGAACGAGTGATAATTTTCGGTAGTAGCTGATTCCAGGTAAGGTTTGGAATTTTTTAGTCACGGCAGTGTCACGAGGATGGCTAACAGGATCACTCTTCGCAGCCGTTCCTCAAAAGGGGTAAACAATCAAATGGAGGTGAATGATCGGCTAAAACAGAGTGGAGGTGATGATGAGGACACAACCAAGGCTCAAAAGCTGATGATAATGCCTTCACAATGGTTATTTACCAGAAATTGGTTCATTTTTTAATGAGCTTAAACTCTAGGGATCGTTTTCTCATTGCTTATGCTTAATTTTTAACGAGCTTGAGCTCTGCGTAAAAGCTGCTCGTGCCAGTCATATAATAAGGATGTCTCATCTAAGATGCCATTTTTATGGAGCTTGCACCTTACAAAGCTTTGCTCCGGATCCTTTCTTTATGCAATTTAGGAACGACCAATCCTACGAGTTTAAAGGGTTGAGAAACTACAAACTAAGAAAATAAATGGTCGCTCTTCTCTTGCATGCAAAAAGGTTTTCATGCCCCCGGGTATAGAAAAAAATTCCCAGGTTACCATATGAAAGTTCTCCATCCGCATCGCAGACAAAATGATTCCTTGGCGATGTCTACCGAAATAGACAAAGGTGAGTGGCGCAGTCACCTCCACTCACATAACTTTGATGAGGGAATCTTATTCCAGTCTAATCCCATTTTCCTAAATGGACGGGTGTGTCAGACTAGTCATATATCCTCCGCAGAAACCTACTCTATACCCAAGGTTTTCCTGCCGAAATAGACCAGGGTGCATGCCCCCTGGGTTTCAGTCATGTCCTCCCGAATCCCTCGCGCTCATCAGGTGGGTGGACTGGAGATTGATGAGACATTCCTTGTGTGAAAAGACCATTTAGGGATGGTATTTTACTATTTGCTATTTGTGAGCTGGGAAACGACAGCTGGTCTATGAGCTTGACCACTCTGCCTTCGTGCGGAAAACACATTACTCTAAAGAGTGAGGAGACAATGGCTCCCATGCAATAAATATAGTCATGCCCAAGGAGTAGATTATAATCTAGAGGTCCTTGGACTACCATTACGTTCATGTGAACGGTTTTCCTTCTCGATGTTATCAACACATTGGGAAGGATCCCTAATGGTCGACTGGTTCCTTTGTCAAAGCCTGTCATATTTCTCATCTCAGGCAGAAGCGATGGCGAACCAAGTGCTTTCCAAGCAGTTGAGGAAAGGATACTCACAGAAGCCCCTTCATCTATGATGGTATCGGCCATGACCATTCTGTATATTTTTGTAATGATTCGGAATGGTACACTAGCCGGTAAATGGGGTCTACCTAGTAGGTTCCAATCAAAGGAAACAACAAGGTTGCTTGGAGGTGGGACCGAATAGACGGCCGGATATGACTCTGACAAACTTCCTTCCTGCGGTAAAGGAATGGGTAGACTGCCCTCATGTTCATCGGAGTTTGTGTTTACGAAAAGAATTTGGACGGTGTCATTATCATTCTCTTCGATGATTGTGTCATCTGAAGATGGACCTTCCGAAGACAAGACTGGGTTGACTGCCGCCTCAACCTTTTAACTTTCATCTGGTATAGGTTCGGCAGGTTTATCTTCAATGATAGATGCTTTGACCAAACACAATGGTGTGTCAGTCAGATTTTTAACCAGTGATGGACTTGGCAAGAGTTTCTTATATCCAGGAGGAAGCCGTAACGGTGAAACCGGATGGTCATCCAAAACTCTTTTAGCTTCGCCCAGGAAGGGACAACGGTGGAGGGCATGATTGCCTTCACACTGTCTACAAGGAAATTTACATTTTCCTTTTCTTCCAGGTGCTTCGCTTTCACTAGTTGGTGGTGTACTTTCAACATGGTCCTCAGAGGTTGATGACACCGGGTTGTGCAAACAAGGAGACCAGTCCCTTAATATCCGAGGGATGCAGGGACAATCTCGGTGGTAGTGGTCTCCTTCAGAAATGACACATCATGATTTAGGCATGGATGGTGCAGTGTGTGGATTTTCACTAGACGATGCATGGTTGCCCCCTTTCGTCTTTGGCTCCTTCTTCTTCTTCTTCTCTTTCTTATTTTTCTCCTTCTTCTTCTTAGTTACTTGGTTTTGGGCCTTACCGACTTTATCAAGCGAAGAGGAAGGAGGAGAGGGGGAATCAGATGAAGGGGAAGGTTGAGGGGTAACTTTAGTATCATCTAGTTGCTGACTCGATAGTTCAGGAATCGCGGTATTCTGAATGACAGAGGTCGATAAGAGCCATATGGGCAAGCAAATTGTCAATCTTGGAAGCGACAATGTGGCCATATGGGGTGCTCCAACATCTCCCCAAGAGGAGAAAGGACTAGTATTTCCTCCAAGGGGAATTCCTTGGTTGGTGGACTCCATTTCCCTCAACCTAAGACTAATGCGAGAATGGTGATATTATTCCGATTAAAATAAATTTTACACGCTTTGACACAACTTGTTTTTTCAATTTTTAAGAGTTGAGAAAAAACAAAAGATCACTCTAGTCGTCTTCGATTTTTAATGAGCTTGAAGTGACAAGTGCTCAAATGGACCTTTTCCTTTAAGGAGTCTGAAAAGGAATGAAAGAGACTGCTCTGGAAATCTAGACAAAGGGATTACCAAACTGCAGAATACTTTTTACGGTATGGTAGTCAATCTTCCCGAATGTTGTGTTCAGTGCATTGCGATCGATAGGGTAGCAGACACGGCTTCCTATGGATAAAGGATATAGCCTATTGTGGTCTCCCAATATATACTCGACGATACATGGGAGCACAAGTCTGTACTGGCACTTGTCATCTCAAATACGAGGAATCACCCAAGCAACAGTGAAAGCGACAGTTACTAGGCTTTACGACGCCGGAATACGTCTCTAGCCTAGACTTCTAGATGTTGTGCATTAGGTTCCAAAGCGTTTTTAGGTTCATTAAATTTATTTTACAGTTGATCTTTCTTAAGAAATTTTCCTTTCAGGTTCACCACCTAATGTAGATGTACAATTCCTAAAATGCAATCTAAGATGATAAACAATTGTTTAATCTTCTTTTTGCAATGAAAATCATAGCTACTAAAGAAAGAGAGATGATATTATTTCAACATAGAGCAGAGAGCACACACTAGATGCACTGTCTTAAATCAAACCAACAAGCAGCCTAAATGCAAATGCACATACATGTATTTGTTTTCAGCTTTCTTAATGTGTGAATGACAAGAAGAATGCTAAGTACAAATCTGAATTATCTTTTCTAAGCGACAGTACTAACAAATTTCTCTTCAAAACAAAAGGAAGATAATGACGACACTTTACTATTTTGAATTGAAAACTGCTTTCGACTCTTGAAAAACTACTAATTCAAATCAAATACAAGAGTAACTGTATAATCAATCATCAAGAACAATGGAATTCTTTTCTTTAACTGAAAAAGACACTTGCGACACTTTCAAATCAAAAGATGACAGTTTGACTATGCTACTACTTTGTAAAAGAGAACTGAAAATGACGGAAAATACATAAAAACATTCACAGTTCTTTGCACAATGGAGGCGGAATGATGGAAAGGAAGGGGGTTTCCACAATGGTATACTGATCACAGATAGCAAAACTCTAGAATAGAGCTGAAAACAGTGAAGAAAAACCAAGACCAGGAGGAAAAATTAGCCTTTTCTGATCATCGCACCTGTAACACAAGGAAACAGGGATGCATCCCACATACTGCACACGGGAGGTGCGATGCATCCAGATTTCCTTGAAGAGCGGGTGCGATGGTACAAGGACGAGACTTTATTTGGCTGTTGGTCACCGTTTGCAACTAAGTTCAGGGATTTAGGCCGAGCAAATGATGTAAAGTAAATAGAAATAACAGGGGCTAATCTAATGTGGTTACTAGAGCCACCACTAGGGCAATTAGAAGGTTTGCAAATCAATTGTTCAGTTTATAAAAAAAACCTGGAGATAGACTGAAGTAGCATTGATCTACTTTGCACTTGCATAGCAAATGCAGTTCCAAGGCTAGCTAGCTTGACTTCATCCTCCGTCTGTAAGTTTATAAAACAAACAAATATAGACAAACAAGCAATATATTCACTCCCTAGTGGAGTCTGTTGGGTGTGGAGCCTGATTATCTTCTATAGTACCGGCATATTGGACCCCAGTTCAAAATGGGGCGGCAATGCCGCCCGTAAAATAATCGCTGCCGTGGGGGGTCACTTTTGGGAGCCCCCCCCTGGCGGGGGGTTTCGGGGGCAGCGCCCCCGAAGCTAAAAACAGCTGTAAAATTGCCTTGTAAAAGTATAGTAATTTCTAGTCAATCTGGGCCGTTCATTAGGCGGATGATCTGACGGTAGAACTTATGTTTAGTTTAGGGTTTTTTTCCCTAGAAGGCAACCCCTCTCTTTATATGAGGGCATTGTATTTGAGGCTGTGATATAGATGTGTATTCGGTGAGCGAGAAACATAGAGGTGAGACTGTGAGAGAAAACAGAGGATATTACAGCGGTTTTGCTGTAGGTTGTATCTCTTCATTTTGCTGGATAATAGAAAGGAAGGACTGGCTGTTCGGGGTGGACGTAGCCCAAACTGGGTGAACCACGTATATCTGTGTCTCTCTTGTTTTGTGTGTTTTCTGTGTTTATATTTCTGCAATATTTTATGTGTTCCATTGCTCTGTAATATATAATTTTCTAACAGAGTCACCATTTTGTTATCAAGAAATCTAGTGTCCACTCGGAGCTGCTAGTCCCACTAAGACTGGTAACTATCTTAGAAACAAACAAACTAAAACCACAGTTTTCGTTTTCCTTTATGAGAAGTAGATGAGAGTGGAATGAAGGACACCAACCTCAGTCTTGTGCTTGGTTCCTTGCTCGGTTCCCCTCCCTTCTGATAGATCCTTGCTGCTTCTCCTTCGTCTACCCGACTTCAAAGAGCACCTGTGGAATCAAAGCAACATAACACTATCGAAGAACAAAGATCTAAAATCATAAACAATATAGGACCAGATATATATTGACCACACAAATGCATATATCATCAAATATACAAGAATGTCGAGGAAAACTTGAATAGCTTTATTAATAATCAAGAGTAGCAAAGAGGATTACAACCAATTGTTCTGACCCAACGTCATCCTCCAGAATGAAAGCCCTTCTTTCACCTCATGAAAAGCTTAGATCACCCAGCACTATGATATTCCAACAAGAAACCAACAACACTTCCTTACAAGATACAAAATTCCAGCCTCTGGATCTCTGGGATGAGGGATCCATATATAGATGATTGCAGGGGGGTGAGTCAGCTTCTGGGATTTGATTGGTGTCCTCTCTCTGATAGTTCTTCATTCACTTAGAGATTGATGATCTCTTACTCATCCCTGGGCGAATTCAAAGAGGCAAGTGTCACAGGAGAAGTTTCTGGAAGATTCCATGATCATCCACCTCGCAACTGTCTCTGCCATTTGTCAACTTTCTCCCATCGCACCCCATAGAAGGGATTTTCAGTATGCATCGCACCTCCCATGTGCATTTAGGTGGGATGCATAACACTTTGACTGTGGAGTAGGTGAGATGGTCCAGTTTTGACCAATTCTGAGTACTTTTTCATGGAGAACTTCTGGGAGATGATATAATCAGCTAACCTTGTTTTTTTAGGGGATGGAACAACACTTTTAGGGACTTAGGAGCCCTTTGTTTATGGACATGTTTGATTGGCGTTGCAGTGCCCAAAAATGTCTAGAACGACAATGGCCTTCACATTTCATTGTCCCTCCATCAGCAATTTGGACCTGGAAGTTAGAGACTGTTACGAAAAACAATGTATTGCTTCTACGACTCTTTGATGGATAAAGTTATGCGTACTGCCATTATCAATCAAGAATACTGCTGGGCGATGCTTAATAAAACCTCTGATTTTGAGAGTTTGCGGAGAAGAAATCCCTACCAAAGCAAGCAGTGACATAACTAGTTCTTCAGGTACATTGTCCAGCTAGTTGTCCTCATCTTCCTCCTCTCGTTCCTCAAGTGGTGGGGCTTCCTCCGATGAATTGTGATCAGTAGCATCAATTTGAAAGAATTTTGGCTCCTTGCATTTATGCTCGGGGGAGTATTTCTCATCACAGTAGTAACACAATCCTTGCTTTCTTCTTTATGCCATTTCCACTGGTGACACCTTTTGAACCTTGAGTGTTTGGGTAGTGCTTTGAGCCTGGGTGGGCGACCCTTGGCTATGAAATTTGGGGGATTGCACTGGGCCGCTAATGCACATTCTACTTCATGAGCTATCCTGCAAGCATCCAGCCATGAGGTAGGTTGTTGCAGTCGGACATGGGATTGTATGGCTTCTTTGAGACCACTGACAAAACATTCAAAGTAGAACTGATCGTGTAGACCTCCTATGCGAAAATTTAAGGCTTAAAAGGCTATAATATATTCGTTCACTATTCCTATCTGTCGAATCTTAGTGAGATGACCTAAAAAGTTAGATTCATGGTCAAAGCGATCCGTAAGAGCTTTTGCGAATGTCTACCAAGTCATTTTCCTTCCATAGCAAAGTTCATGCCACTGCCACCATTTCCATCTTTCATTGTCCAAGTACATGCTACCCACACTAAGCTGAGTCGAATCATCTCTGATGTGATTTAGTGTGAAATATTGCTCCATTTCTGCTAGCCATGTGGCTAGATGAGAGCCATCAAATTTATACATCTCCAGCTTGGGTGGTCACGTCTGGGATTGTTGGTGGTTGCTAAAGGGTGAAGAGAATGGATAGACTTGCCCTCAATGTTTTCATTGTAAACATATGCCTCCGCGAGTTCCTCCGACTTTCCCTTTGTGAGTGTGTCCACTAAGGTCTTGAGTGACGACAGTACTGAGTCCAACTTTGTTTCCAAGCTGTCGATATTATCATTGGCCATAGCTTGAGCTCTAGTTTGTACCATGCACCAATCCGATGCAGTTAAAATTTGGGACCACCCAATTTTTTTTTTTGACGCAAACAATTGAATGGTACCACCTTGCTCAGCTCGTCGACCTGATTCTTATGGGCTAAGTCTCCTATAAGCATCCCAGGAGGCTCTCAGATTTTTTAATTTTTTTTCACTCGAAAAGGAGTTTTACTCCTCGCTTAGGAATACTAGAGTAGCCAAATCCCAGAAAAGTCAATTCTGCCCAATGTCCTGCGAGAATCACACCCAAGTATAGGAGCCCACACAAATAGTCAGATCTGTCAGCAAACCCTCAACTGCAGAGTATGAGTAGGAATGTGCCAGTGATCGAACCTCTACTGTTAGATCTTAATGGTGGATCTGATTGTTGCGACTGCTACAGATCCCAAACTACTAGATCTAGATGGCGGATCTGATAGATCTAATTGGCGAATCTGATAGATTTGAATGTCAGATTTGATAGATCTGAATGGCAGAACTGATTGTTGCTGCTGCGACAGAACCCCACCTGCTAGATCTAATCTGGCAAATATGATGCATGATCCAGAGAGAGACAAGGTAACTATGGTCACAAGGAGTGTCAAGTGCTACAGATCGCAATATACATAAGGGTCTGATAGTAGTACCCGACCCAATATTTCAGGGCACTAACCAAGGGGGATCAATCATACCCTTAGCTGTACAACCGGACTACCCTATCATACGTGCGAGTAATCTCCCTGAGTGCTATTCTCGGTGTACTATAGCAACAAGATGACTGACGGTTTATCTATGGCAAGTTTTCAAGAGAGCCTAGGGGGCTTCCGAGATACCCAGAGGGTACTTGGAAGATAGTCCGTGTGCGGTTCTGTCTAATGCACTACTACTCGAAGGGGTACCCACAGGCGTTACAAGGGAGTCCAACAAGTGTGACCATCTCTTGTATTTCCTGCATGCATGCCTCCCCAAATCCACATGTTTATGTGCTCAATGACAGATCCTGTGGTTTAAAGATGCCGGAACACGTCTCTAGCCAAAAAAAAAAAATTGCTAAAAAATGGAGATCCCACTGGCCCTGGAAAGTGCTCTGATACCACTTGTTATGTTCTTGACCTGCAAGAAGATACCATAATACCAAATATGCAAAGAAATATGCCCAGAGTGGAGAAAAATAAGAAATAACAAAAAGTATTTTATTATTCAGAAAGCAATGTTCACTTGCCTCTTCGAGGGGGCAACCTCCAATAGAGCTGGGCTCAATTACAAAATAAGACACAATGCTCCTTGAGGGGAGTCTCCATCCTTTATATAGGATTCATACATGCAATACCATGGGTGAATACCATGGTCCTTATTAATACCATCTATCTAATACCATGGCCCATTTGCAACTAACTGTGGTCCCTTCTTTAAATGCGGATCAACCACTTACAATTATTAAGATGGCCTTTATTGACTCTTTACTTAACTATAACTATGACTCGATCCTATTACATAAATAAGGAGGTTAGGGTTGGACCCTAACATATTCTCTCTACCTATCTAATGATCTACCAAGGTTAAACTATTTGGTCAGATTTTATTCTCTAACTATAAACACAAAATTCAAAGCATGATATAATCAAGATTAAACAGTTTGATTACCATGGATTGTAGCATGAATGACAAGCTGCACACAATCATTATTATGCATAAAAGTAAGTAGTAGTGGCATTTAGGCTTTCTCACTTTCATGGTCTCTTTTTGTTTCTTGGGGTTCATATATTTTCATTTTTTGACCTTTTCTCATTCTTTTTGTCCTTTAATTTTTCTTTTAGGACATACCCTCTTTACATTTTTTTAATTTTTTTAATATGGAAAAAATTTGGAGAAAGAAAAGGTATGTACAATATTACAAGGCTTAACCTTAGTCATTCAAAATTATGACTCCTATTGGTATAGGAACCTAACAGTGGCTCCACTTGGGGATGGAATCTTTTGAAAATATGTCAAGAACTAATGAAGATCAGTAGCCTTTGACTTGTTGCTGATGTTACCTTGCAAAGTGTTCTTCTATGCATCTTCATTATTGATACTTATGACAATAAATATTTTAAAGCTTAGGGCCTTCTATTCGGGATTCAACTTCAAAGATCACCACGTAATCCAATCTAGGCTTTGTAAATGAAGTATGTAAAACATGGGAAATGAAAATTAGTAACTTGGTTCAAAGTAATGTTTTAGCATTTGACCATTCACTGGCCCACCTTCTGCATCTGTACCATTAATTTCTCTCAAGAAGAAAGCATTATTTCCTCTGTAAGCATAAATTACATAGCGACCTTTCCATAGGAAATCAAATTTCCCATGTTTACCTTTGTCCTCCCTACTTTAATCCCACTTGAACACCTTGTCGCCAAGGTAGAAATCTTCAGTCTTGGTACTCTTATAAAAAATCTTTTTAACCCTTTCCTACACAACTTGAGACCTGATATAGACCTCTTCTCTGGTTTGTTGTAGATGAATAGTTTGGTTGATTCTTCTTTGGACACTATTTGGTTCAACATGCAATCCTTGAAGTATCTTCATTACTGTTACTCCCAAAGAGGATGGAAAGACAACTTCCATGCCATAAACTAGTTGATAGGGAGAAGTACCAATTGATTTCTTAGTAATCAATCTAGTTGCCCATAAGGCATTGACTAGCTTTTTGTTCTAAGTTTTCTTATTGTCCTCTAGTAACTGCTTGATGATGTTTACCATGCTTTTGTTTGAGGATTCTTCCAGTCCATTACCTTGAGGGTAATAGGCTGTAGAATGGCCTAGGGTGATATGATACTTATTGTAGAAATCTATCATTCTTTTGTCTTTAAAGGCTACTGCATTATCAATAATGAGCTTAGTTGGACATCCAAATATTGATAGAATATTGGTTTCAAGGAAGGTTATGATAATAGCGTCTGTGGCTTTCCTTGAAGGTATGGCCTCTATCCATTTTGTGAAGTAGTTTATGGCTATGAGGATCCACTTATGCTGGGCAGATGAGGGTGGGTGAATTTCATCAATGAAGTCTAAACCCCATTGTTGAAAAGGTATTTCTACAGAGATTGGCTTGAGGGATAAAGGTAAGAGCTTTTTCTTCCCCTCAAAAATTTGACATTTGTGACAGGAGGTCACATATTTTTTGACATCAGTAATCAAGTTAGGCCAATAGAAACCAGCTCTAAGGATTTTATCTGAAATGGTCTTCCAATAAAGGTGTCCACCACAGTCACCTACATGAAACTTTTGCAAAACTTTGTCAAATTCCTCTTTTAATAAGAAATTGAGAAGAATACCTTCATGATCTCTCCAAAATAGAACATTGTCTAATATACAAAATTTCAAGGATTTCATCTTCAAAAACCTACTTTTAGTCCTAGATAATCTAGGAGGAGCTTGTAAGTTCAATAAAAAATAATTAATATCAGCATACCAAGGTGATTCAATAAAGGCCTGGCTGACTAGTGGAGTCGCCATCTCCTCTCCATTATCTATTGTTGCAATAAATTTTATATCCAAGTCCTGACAGTTTGATTCATCCATGAGCTTGGCTAAACCTTGGCCTTTGATTAACTTAGTAGGTTTGATTTCTATATCACACTCTAAAAGAGTAGCAATCCACTTTCCCCGCTTTCCATCAGGACCATCCTGAGTCAGGATGTCTTTGATTACTGAATTTGGAATGTAGGCTACTATATGAGAATATAAGATGTATACCCTAAAGACCTTAATGGCTTTGACTAAAGCCAATTCTTGTTTTTCCATTATATTATATTTCAAGGCGGCATCTCTCAGGGCTTTTCTAAAGAAAGCAATGGGTTGTTCATAGCCCTGGTCATTTTTCTACAAGAGAGCTGCACCAATTGTATGCTTAGAAGCAAAGGAAAACAAGATGAAATCTTTCAAATTTAGGATTGATTAACACAGGTGTTTTAGTCAAGGCTAGTTTAATGTCTTCAAAGGATTTTTTAGCCTCAACAATCCATTTTATGGTGGAGTCTTTTTTCAACATTTTGTTTAGCGATGTAATTAATTCTGCTATATTAGATATAAATCTTCTAAGAAAAATATTTTTTCCTAAGAAAGCTTGTAACTCTTTAATGTTCCTAGGGTGTTGTATTTGCAAGATGGCTTCTATTCTCGTAGGGTCTATTGTTATACCATCTTTTGAAATTATGTGACCTAACAATTTTCCTTCTTCTAACCCAAACAAGGACTTATTGGTGTTTAAGGAGATTCCAAACCTCCTGCATTTAATAAAAACTTGTCTTAGATGATCCAAATGTTGATTGTCAGATTTTGAAAATATGGTAATATCATCTAGATATATCACAAGGAAGTCATGAATTTCTTTTGCAAAGGCTATATCCATAGCCCTCTGGAAAGTGGCTCCTGCATTCATTAGCCCAAAAGGCATTTTCACATACATAAATGTGCCCCAAGGAGTAGTAAAAGAAGTTTTGGGTTGGTCATCAAGATGAACCAAGATTTGATTGTAACCAGAAAACCCATCCAACAATGAGATTCTGGTTGATCCAACTACTCTCTGTAAAATGTGGTCCATTTTGGGGAGAGGGTAATTGTCTTTTAGTGACACTTTGTTGAGGTTTCTGAGATCCACACAGAGTCTGATCTCACCAATTTTCTTTCTAGTTGGTACCAAGTTTGAGACCCAATCAGAAAATCTGATTGGTGCAATTATTTTGGCAACATACATCCTCTGATTTCCTTTTCAATGGCAGGTAATAAGACAGGATTAATCCTTCTAAGTTTTTTTTTGAAAGGTATTTGATTTTATTTAATAGGAATTGTGTGCTGGATTATGTTGGTGTCATAGGATTTGAGGTCCTCATAACTCCAAGCAAAGACATCCTGAAATTCTTTCAACAACTCAATGTATTTCACTTTTTCAGTTGGGGGTAATGATTTTGAAAGTTTGATCAATTTAGGATTTTAATTGGTGCATATATTACATTCATTTATATCAGTCTACCTTAAGGGTTCCATTTTAGGTTTCCTAGGAACATCATTTGAATCAAATAAATCTTCCAGAGGGGTTAATACCTTTGGTAAGAAATTATCCTTGAGATCAATTACTTCGGTTTCTTCACTAATTATTTCATCAATCTCAATTTGCTCCAAATTATCTACTTCTAATTTGGTAAATTTAGTTGGGTTGAGTTTATCTAGTTCGTCACCTTCTATCTCATTTATTTCTATCTCACTCTTAGTGTCAGGATCTATTGATGTATCGATATCTATATTGTTATTTACAAACTCTTCTTCTGAAAGTAAAAAGTTATTTATCTGTTTGTCATCAGAAAATATTTGCCAATTCTTCAAATTATCTAGAATTGCAGGTCTCTGCCTAACTTCAGAAGTGTACTGATGGTCAGGTTGAAAGGGTAATTTGCAGGTGCTAACAAACATGCCTAAACTATGGGCTTGTATATTGTGTTTTCTAGGGATTACTGCAAGCTTTGTTTCTAGGAAAGTGTTAAGTATTTCTACAATAGTTCCTCTATAACAACTTAATCTAGGGTCCTTTGTCATATATACAACATCAATCTGTTTTATAATTAGTTTAGAGTCTCCCATGATAGAAACTCTTTTAGCTCCTAGATTCCTAACTAACTTAAGACCTAAAATTAATGCTTCATACTCGGCCATATTATTGGTACATTTAAAATTCAATCTATATGCATGGCCTTCTGAGTGATTATTTTCCAAATTATATATCCACACTCCTGCTCTTGCTCCTAACCTATTGACTGACCCATCAAATTCTAAATGCCATAATATCTCATGATCATAATTTTCACTATCTGGTGCAACAAACTTTTCATCATTTATAGCAATTTGACCATCTTGTTCATTGAAAAGTTTTGTAGTTTGGTTAGTTTCATTTTGTGTAGAAACTACAATTTATTTTGGTTCTGTATTAATATTGTCTGAAATTTCTTCTTGTGTTTGATCGGCATTCTATAGGATAAAATAATTGATATCTGAGTGTATGGAGTAGATGGGAAAGTTCTAAGGCCAATCCTGGCTACTTACCATATATTTCATTAAGGTTTCTCGGTATAGTTTCTTAAGTTTTCCAAAAACAGAGATTGTTGCATATGACATATCTAGTTGTAAGGATCCCTAAATTTTGGCTCCCCATGATCTGGATAACAGCATGCTATACTTTGGTGGGATGTCAACAACTATAATATCCATAAGGATGCTTTTGGCAGGATATTGGACTAAAGTGACACACAGGTCTTTGATCAGTCCTAGACACGGTACCTGACTGGAGTCAAATGAGAATAAGTGTTTGTAAGGCCTTGTAATGTCTAGGTTTAATTTCTCCATCACTGATTTGGGCATTAAGTTATGAGAGGCCCTAGAATCCAACATTGCATTATGTAGAATTTTTTGATGGATACTAAGGCTGATGTAAAAAGGTGGAACTCCTCCTTCTAATGGTTTGCCATTAACATGTGGACCAAATATGAGTTCTGGTTGGTCATCAAACAAGTTGACTGAATCCTCATTTTTAGCAATGTTTAAGGTTTGGTTTAATTGTGATTTGTAAGTTTCATTCTTGATTAGTTCTGTTAAAGGAACTGAAATCTTTAGCTTTGCTATCTATGCTCCCAGATTGAATGGCAAAGAGACTTTTTATGTTTGAAGGTTTTGAATTTTTGGAGCAGGGACTTGACTAGGCTTGTATTTAAATTATGATATTAATTTATTAAGATATTAAAAACAAATATTGTTAAGTAATGGCTATATTAAACAGCTAGTTTTTGAAAATTAATATTTAAATAATGATATTGTTTTATTAATTTATTAAAAATATTAATCGGTAACGGCTATATTAAACGACTATTTTTTGAAAAATAATATTTAAATTAATTTATTAAAAATAAATATTACTAGTTTTTGAAACATAGTATTTAAATAATGATATTAGTTTATTAATTTATTATAAATTATTAATAAGTAATGGCTATATTAAATGGCTAGTTTTTGAAAAATAATATTTAAATTATGATATTAGTTTATTAATTTATTCAAAAAAAAATATTAATAAGTAACCGCAATATTAAACAACTACTTTTTGAGAAATAATATTTAAATTAATTTAATAAAAGACAAAATAATAATAATAAATAAATGAAATAAAAGTCTAACTCTAAAGAAGGAGGGAAGTTAAAAGTTATAAAAACGAGTCAAGACCCTAATGGAGACAATATCATTTGATAAATAAAATAATTAATAGAAATAAAATAAACTAAATTAAATTTTACATTAATTGTTTAATGGAAAATTTAATTTAGTTTATTTTATTTCTGAGATGATTGAGTTCCCTCCTTCTTTAGAGTTTGACTTTTATTTTATTTATTTATTATTATTATTTTTTATTTTATTAAATTAATTTAAATATTATTTCTCAAAAACTAGTTGTTTAATATTGGGGTTACTTATTAATATTTGTTTTTAATAAATTAATAAACTAATATCATAATTTAAATATTATTTTCAAAAGCTAGTAATATTTGGTTTTAATAATTATTCTAAATATTATTTTTCAAAACTAGTAATATTTATTTTTAATAAATTAATTTGAATATTATTTTTCAAAAACTAGCCATTTAATATAGCCGTTACCTATTAATGTTTTTAATAAATTAATAAATTAATATCATTATTTAAATATTAATTTTAAAAAACTAGCCGTTTAATATAGTCGTTACTTAATAATATTTGTTTTTAATATAATAATAAATTAATATTATAATTTAAATATTATTGTTCAAAAATAGTCATTACTTGGATATTATGTCTCTACGTTGCTCTCTATTTAAGCCTTTGCCATGGTCTCCCTCTTCGTCTGGTCCTAATGATGAACCACACTTGTTGGTTTGAAACGTGTCAGCCAAAAATTTCTGTCATGTGATTTCTACCTAAAGACTTTGCTTAATTCATTATGGATCACAGAAGCTTGAATAGAGCAATTACTACCCTATACAGAAGGGCCACTGCTATTAAAGTTCATCACTTTGAATAGTCTCGTGTAAGGGTTTCCAAGTTGAAGAGAGATCTGGCTTTTCTAAAACGATGTAGAGACTCTTCCCTTATTCCCCCATTCACTCAGATTAAGAACCCCCTTAATAATTCTAGTGGCTATCATATTTTTCTTAATGCTAGCATGGCATCAGTTTGTTTGGAGATTGGTAGGGTGAGAAAGGTTTTGGATTTCTTTTCTTGTAATTTGTTCTGTCTCCATTTGGAACTTTCAAATGAGATATCTTCCCCCCTTTGGTCAAGGATCGAGGCATGCTCGACACTAAAATCTACTCATCTAGAAGAAATATGGAAAGCAAAGCAGTCCAAGAAGTTTAGTAAGTTCTCAGAGAAATTGAACTCACAACCTAATGAGTCTAGTTTCTTTCATGGTCCTTCCAGAAGTAGAATTAATTCTAATCAAATCTCTGCTCTTCAATCATGGGTTGATGGTGTTTCTCATCCTTCTGCCATCAAAGGTGAAGCTGGAACAGTCTCGTATTCACCGTGTTAGATTCCCTCAGGTTCGTTGTCTGTTAATTCTTCTTTGGTTTCTGTTGGTTTCGAAAATAGTGGAAGTGGTTCTATTAATAATAATATTCAATTGAATAATAATAATAATAATAATAATTGGTTTAATAGTAATAATAATAATAGTGACTGTATTTTCACCTTAGATAGGAATAATAATATTAGGAATAGCAATAATAATTTATGCTTGGATGATGATAATAATAATAATAATAATAATAATAATAATAATAATAATAATAATAGTAATATAATAATATTATTATTATTATTAGTGGACTTAATAATAATAATAATAATAATAATATTAATGAGGTTAGTGACTCTGTTTTCAATTCTGATAATTGTAATAAGACTGGTAATAAGACTAGGTTTGGATAATATTGTTTGTTCTAATAGGGTTGTCAATCTCTCTAGCTTTTCTTTTGATCCCCCTATCTTTAGTCTTTTGGAGAAAGGTTTAAATTTTGCTCTTGCTCCTAGAAATATCCCAGTCGATGATATCATCTGCGACATTAGATATGGTATTAGAGACTTACCAGACGTCACTAAATATATCATTCATTAAGACTATGTGGTTGTCCTTAGAAAGGCAAAGCCCCCCAAGAACAACATCAGCAAACCTAAGTTTGATCCTCTCAAATCATTAAACAGTAATAAGAATATTGTTGTTCTCAAATCCGACAAAGGTGGTGTTGTGATTATTCTTGATAAAGATTGTTACCGTCGGAAGATGTTGGACCACCTCCATAATAGTGGGAGCTACAAGAAACTCAACAAGGATCCCCTAAAGAAGATTTCCAAAAGTGTGGCTCTTCCTATCAATGTTAGTAGCCTAGTCAGCTCCTTCAGTCATAATCTTATTGAAATTTGCCCTCTTACCCCCAGAATCTATGGTCTGCCAAAGATTTATAAGGAAGGGGCTCCTCTGAGACCCATTGTCAACACAATAGGAGGGAAAAATTATCTTCTTGCTAAATATTTAGCCCAGAAGCTTAAGCGCCTTGCTGGCCATACAGAATCCTTCGTCAAGGACTCTGCATCATTTGTTAATGAGTTAAATAGTTTCAATCTTGATCCAGATGACAAGATTGTTAGCTTCGATGTGGTCTCCCTCTATACTAATATCCCTATCAATGAGGCCATCGAAATCATCAAGCACATAACAAATCCTGATACAACTTATTTAGTTGGTATTTGTCTGTCTTCTACTTTCTTTTCATTCAATGGGTAATTGTATGAGCAAACTTGTGGTGTCGCCATGGGTTCCCCCCTCTCCCCTATGGTAGCTAATCAATTCATGGAGGATTTTGAATCAAAGGCCTTCGCTCCTTCTCGTCTTCTGCCTAAGATGTGGAAAAGGTTTGCAGATGACACTTGTGTCATCTAGTCCCATGGTAAAGAAAATTTGGAACTATTTTTCCTCCATCTAAGCAATCAATTTAGTTCTATAAAGTTCACCATGGAATTTGGATGTAATGTTAGTTTTCCCTTCCTTGATGTCCTCCTCTCAAGGAATGATGATGGCTCTTTTTCTCATCAGGTATTTGATAAGAAAATTCATACGCAACAATATCTTCATGCTAATTCTCATCATTTCCGAGCTCAAAAGATTGGTATTCTCAACACCATAGTGACTAGAGCTTTAATAGTTTCTAATGACAACCATCTCAATGAAGAGAAATCACATCTCCTAAGTGTTTTCTTTAATAATGGGTATAGTAGACACCAATGTATTAAGGCTTTCCTCAGAGCTAAAAAAGGTCCTAAGGCTAAGAAAGTTACCAAGGATCGATTTTCTGGTGTTCATCTTCCTTTTATCCAAGGGACCACTAACAAGATTGCGAGGATCCTAAGGAAGCATAAGGTGCCTTCAACCTTAGGGCCTTTAAATACCATCGAGAGCTCCCTTAGATCTGTAAAAGACCTAGTGGACCCAAAGAATATGAAGGGTGTTTACATTATCCCATTCTCTTGAGGGATTCCCTACATTGGTGAGACAGGTCGCTTAATTAATCAAAGGATTCTTGAGCATGTTGCTAACATCAAGCATGGCAGGACCCGCTCCTCTGCTTTGGCAGAGCATGCAGATAAATATAAGCATCACATCTGCATTGAGGAGGCCCAAGTCGTTGCTAGGGTTAGTCATTTCCATCATCATAAATTGATGGAGGCCCTAGAAATTGAAAAAATACCCAATAATTTGAATATAGATGATGGTTGGAATATTAGTAGAGGTTGGGTCCCGGTCTTGTCCTCCTAGTTTTTAGGCTTCTTTTTTAGATTTATTTTGTGTGTTTGTTTACCTATGCAGGTATTGACATCCTTTTTATAGTATTTGTTGTTGATTTATTTTTCATTAGAGTTTATTTTCTTGATCCTTCATGTTTTTCATGTATTTTATCATCCTATTTGTTCTTACTTAACTCCTTTTAGTATTTTTGTTATTTGTTTAATGGGCCTCAGCCCCACATTTTATAGTTGACCTTACTTTATTTATTGATAACTTTTCTATGGATATATATATATAGTGATGATGGTTAACATCCACTAGACCAAACTTTGGTCTATCGGACCAAAAGAGACAAATTATTTAGTTTGATTTAAGATTTTATTCTTATGCTCAAAAAGCTTGGAGAGAAGCCTCCTGAGCTCACTATAATTTTGACATCGTAGAAGGCTAGGAAGGTTAGTATTGCAACAAAGATTATGAAACTGAGATCTAATGTGGTTGTACGCAGGACACTCTAAGAGGAAGTGGTTTTCATCCTCGATGTTCCCATTCTCACAGAGATGGTATATCCTTTCCATCCATGGTGTTTCAGGAATTTCCCAACTACCTGTTTCACTATGGAGCTCATAAGAATTCATTCTAATCTTCGCCATATTAATTTTCTTCTCTGAGCTAGTTACAATAGAGAGATACTTTTGATCTTCTAGGGTGGGGTTGATGACCTTCTTATAATAACTTAATTTTCTTTTAGCCACTAAATCTTTCTCACACCACATTTTTTCTTTGAACTTAGAAGTAACAATATTTTTAATGTTATTAATGTTTTGCAATGCATCATTCTCGTTGATCTCCCAATAGTTTAACCACACCCTCGTGTCTTTATACCACCCCCATTTGAGCCTTAGGTGGTTTTGGCTGGAATTTAAAGCTAGCTTAGGAAGTCTATGATCTCCTATGTTATTGAGTTTGTGCTTGTACAATAGAAGCCTTATCATAGTTAGGCTCTCGATAGGGGAAATACCTACTTCTATAAGGAGAATAGGATAGGGTGTATTACTTTTAATTTTCAAGTTATACGTTATAAAATGCTTCTAGATTTGCTCAATATTTCTCCATGATTCTCTAGATATGCTACAACCCCAAACCTCACATCCATATAAGATAACAGGAGTGACTAAAGTTTCAAAGAAGAACTTCTTTTTATGCAACATTACGAGGTTTGTCGTTTTACAATAATTTTCAATACCAAAATAAGCTTTCCACCCCCATTAATCCTTTTCTCAATGCTATAGTTCTAGTTGAGCTTGTGATGAATATCAATTCCTAGGTACTTGTAAGAATACACTTCCTCCAAGTTATTATTGTCATACATAAAATTAGCATAAGTGTCCTTCTTAGATTTGATAATCATAACTTTTTTTTTGTCAGTGTTAACAGTCATACCCATGGTAGAGCAGAAATCCTCAAGAAGCCTGAGTTGCTTATCAAGATCAGATTATATATATATATATATATATATATATATATATATATATATATATATATATATATATATATATATATATATATATATATATTTGTTTTATTTTATTTAATTTTCCATTTATTATTTTATTTATCAAATGATCTTGTCTCGATTAGGGTCCTAACTCATTTTTATAACTTTTGACTTCCCTCCTTCTTTAGAGTTTGATTTTTATTTTATTTTATTTATTTATTTATTTATTATTATTGTTTTTTCTTTTATTAAATTAATCTAAATATTATTTCTCAAAAAATAGCTATTTAATATTGCAGTTACTTATTGATATTTCTTTTTTAATAAATTAATAAACTAATATCATAATTTAAATATTATTTCTCAAAAGCTAGTAATATTTGGTTTTAATAAATTAATTTAAATATTGTTTTTCAAAAACTAGCCATTTAATATAGCCATTACTTATTAATAATTTTTAATAAATTAATAAACTAATATCATTATTTAAATATTATTTTTCAAAAACTAGTTGTTTAATATACTCGTTACCTCTTAATATTTTTAATAATTTAATAAAATAATATCATCATTTAAATATTAATTTTCAAAAACTAGCAGTTTAATATAGTCGTTACTTGATAATATTTGTTTTTTATATATTAATAAATTAATATCATAACTTAAATATAATTGTTCAAATATAATTGTTACTTGGAAATTATGTCTCTACATTGCTCTCTATTTAAGCCTGTGCCATGGTGGGCCTCTTCATCTGGTCCTCATGATGAACCATAGTTGTTGGTTTGAAATGCATCGACCAAAAATTTCTCTTATGTGATTTCTACCGAAAGACTTTGCTTAATTCATTATGGATCACAGAACCTTGAATATAGAAAATAAAAATATTATTTTGTTTATTGATTTCTTTACTTTAATGTCTTATTTGATAATTATAATCAATTTTATTAATAATAATATTTATAATAATAAAAACTTTTTTACGAATTATTTTTAATAATAGTATTGATAATAAATTTATTTTGATGAATTTATTTCTATAAAATTTATAAATATTACAAATAAATATTATAATTAAATATTATTTATAATGAATTTATTTTGAATAATTTATAGTAATAAATTATTTCTTAATATAGAATATTTTTTATTTTATTAATATTAATAACGATTCTTGAGTCAAATTAAACATTATAATCTTAGTATATGATTTGTTTAGTTATATTATTATTATAATCAATTTTATTAATAATATTATTTATAATAATAATAATTTATTACTAATTATAATAATATTATTTTAAGTAATTTATAATAATAAATTATTTTTTACTATAGAATAATTTTTAACTGTTTTTGAGTCAAACCTCTTATAATCTAATGGCTAGTTAGCTTTTCTCTACATCTATTTACTTCAATGCCTAGGTCACGTTCCTCATATTGTCATGAAGATGAACCACATTAGATGGTTCTAAAAGCGTAGACCAGAGTTTCTCTTATGTGATTGTTTATCTTGTCGATAGCAAGGACATCTTGAAAGGGAGTGAAGGAAAATAGTTTGGAGTTCTTTGAATTGTTCTTAAAGGTTAATTTGTTTGATTTAAATTTATGTCCATTCTATTTAGAAGTTTGATGAGTTTAGTGATGATTAGTTCGATTTTTGACTAATTTAATGATCTTTGGTGACTTTATTGAATATTTGTATTTATTACTTTCCTTAGTCACTTAGTGGCATTTGTCACTTTAAATTTTTTGCGTCTAATTTTTTTTCTTGATCCTAACTCTCATAAGGCTTACAAGAACATATTTTTTTTGTTGTAATTCAGATTGGGTATATGGTTAAGAGTATGTATTTATTCAAAACTAAGGGGTAGAGTATGTATGTCTTCATAAACTTAGTAATGGGGTCCCTTGTCCCACAAACAAGGAGATCTCATACACCGATTTGATGTTTAGCTTGATTATATATATATATATATATATATATAATTCCATTTATACTTTTAGCAATTATTGTTCTATTTTATTAATTCATTTTTTTAACTATTCTTTTTTTATAAATATTCAAAATTTAAATTTTATAAAAAACAAAATATAAACCTAAACAAAAAATTAATGTGAATATTCCATAAATACAAAATCAAAATTTCTATTCTCACAAAAGTCATCTCAAGTTATTATAGTAATTAAATTTGTTCTCTTATTTTCCAATTTTGTACCATAATTAAAATACACTAATTTATTTTGATTTATAGTAATAGCATTTACCATCAATAATTTACGTTTCAAAAAATTATATGGACATGCCTTAAGAACATGGTTTTCGCTCTTTTGAAAACCTTACTTCAAAATTATAAATGCTACATTTATTGAAAATGTTAACCTTTCGGAAAGAATCGAATTTCATAAATTCCTCATAAAATATAGAATTCAAAGTTCCTTACACGTCAAGCAAACAAAAAAGGTTAAATTTATCAACAACCTATATATCAAATCTTAATTAAAAGTTCCAAAATTATAATACACAAAACTTATTTAAAAAATCCAAAATGATATTACACAATCTTATTATAAAAATTGGGAACGGATAAATGTACGTAACAAGATGGAATTCAAAGTTCCCCACACGAAAACAGGTAAATATATTAAAAACCAAAATATCACAATGTTGTTAAAATAATCTAAATAATGATATATTAAAAACCATTCATTAAATAATGAAAATAATGTTATCGTATGAATAAGAAACCTGCGAAGATGTTACACAAATATTAATATTAAAATCATTCGTGATTATTAAACGAGTGTAACACATGTTTGGTAAATTTTAACCATATAATATTTAAAAAATTGTAAGGCTTTGGGATTTCTCATTATAATGTGTTAGAGTTAAAGTTGAAAGTTCATTTGTGAGGATTTCTTACTAGATTTAAGGATGTTGATTACTTTTAAGTTATAAAATAATAAATATATGATTTTTTTTAGATTTCTATGTTATTTTTTTAATTATTATTATATAAAAATTAGAGGTTATATTTTGATTTAATCTTTATTATGGTTTATTATAAAGGAAATGAGACCAATGATAGTGAGATATTAATTGGCAAGTTTACTTTTAAGTTACTCGCAGAAATAATAACAAAATTACAATATGTAATAAACAATTTTCTAATTACAACTCACTATACATTTACTAGAAATAAACTAATTTATTGGAACGAAAGTATGAGCCAAAAACACTGAATGAACATCAATTGTTAGAGGATGTTACTGGGGCCATATCCTTGGCACTTATACCTTTTGGTGTTGGAGGTTTGCTATCAAATTGTAGGTGACCTTCTATATGTGCCAAGCAGACATCAAGGTTAACCAAGTAGGAGTGCAGGTGGCATTGGTCTCTCTGGTTTCATTGAGGCATGTAATGAATTCATTGTGATCCTTGTACTTTTCTTTAAGCACCCTACCCACGAGCGCCTTCATTTGCCAATGGAGGGTGATAGAATCGAGGTATTGGTTGCATTATCCCCTTGTGTGGCTAGGGTTTGAAACCCCACTAGCTACTTCTATGTGAATCTCAAAATCATAATAGGCTTGGCGATCATTAGTGGTTAAAACTTCTAACTATCATATTTCCTCCTATATTTTTGGGGGATTAGAAGAGTGAATAATAGCAGCAACTTCATGGGCTTGCATTTAAGCCCGAGGTATGCCCAAAGGGCCATGGCCTCTAGACCCTTGACGAGAGCACATGTGCTAGCAGGGAATAATGCTCGAAAGAGGGAAAGGCATAAGGAGAGATAAACCAAGGCAAGGTGTAGATTAATGAAACAAGGACAAATTTGTAAGGATCCTCACTCCCTGCTTCTAGGTTGGACATAGGCTAGGGTGAGATAACAATGATAGAGGGGGGTACCCAAGACACTCAAATCAGTTTCAGCACCACTGAGATGCCATGGAATCCATAAATTGAATTCCTCCATTTGAATAAAATCAAGATGAAGAATTTGCTAAGACTAGACATAGGAGGAATTACCCTTGTGTTGGAAACCCACCAGGTGTTAGAGTGTTGTAGATGACACCCTCTACTTCCTCTACTTACCTTTACGCCGCAAATTCTAGAGCTAGCAACTATGACCACTCCCCATCTCCAAGCTCGAAACACTCTCAGAAGAGGTCTGTAGTGAGGTTCTGATCTAGGGAGACTAGGACCTCCATAAACCAGAATGTCTGAAAATTCAGTGCCATGATGGAAATATTCCACCTGTGGTTAGGAAACACCACAAAAAATAATAGAAAAACATGAAGCAATCCACAGTGGAAATGAAAGCTAACATCTTCATGCAAAGGAATGTTAAGTTAGTTGGCATGTGCGAGTGCATGGGGTAGGATAGCCACGCCATCCCCTCTTTAATGCGAGGAATGTTAGTTTTTCCATTACACCAAAACCCGCATACAGTAGAAAACTTCTAAACTATTATCATTACCTTTTTGAGTGGTCCCAAGGTGGATTCCAGAGTGGGGGTTAATCCATGTGATTAATTCCCAACATGGTGAGTCTGAAAATCCAACACCCTCCCTCAGACGCAAATCGAAGAATCGAACTTGGGCTAAGGCTCTGATACCAAGTTAGGTTTTCCATTACACGAAAACTTAAAGGCATTAGTAAACTTCCAAATCATTATCATTACCTTTTCTAGTGATCCTAAGGTGGATCCCATAGCCGAGGTTAGTCCAAGTGATCGATTCCCAACAAGGTCAATATGAAAATCCAACAAAGAGAGATAACAAAGTAATAGATTTTCCCCTCTTTTTATTAATTTCATTTTCGACACCCCAATTTGAGAAAATTATGTACATTATTATAATCTATATTATTATTTTTAGATTTTTCCTTCCCCTATTCTAATTATTAACCAACAAATTAAATTCAACTTTTCACTCACCATATAATTATTTCGAATTATTTTCTTATCACCTTATTTTAATTATTAACACATAGATGGGGGAGAATTGTGAAATTCAAAGATTCACTTTGCATTCTTTTTAAGGCATGCCTATGAGAAACAACCTAGACTCATCGTGATTTTGGGTCTTCATGGTAGTTTGCTTTATAGATTCTCAATGTTTTAAATTTTCTTCTTCATATTTGTAAAGAACGTCATGATTTATGATTACTATCTTATTATATGTAAGAGAGTGATGTATAAGATTAGATCACTTTAATAATGTGAAAAAGAATTTTGTTATTAAATTATTTTGTTACTACTATTTGGACTTGGTTTGTTGATAAAAAGTTAATTTATTTAATTTTGATTATTACAAGCTTGTTTAATGAGTTAAATTTATATGTGAGTAGATACAAAAACCCTAACCGTATGGAGAGGATATTTAATGAAGGTCATCATGTAGTTTCTCATGTGGATTTATTTCCATAGAGCCGTCTTAAATTTAGATGTGAGTAGATACAAAAACCATCACCGTATGGAGAGGATATTTAATGAAGGTCATCATGTAGTTTTTCATGTGGATTTATTTCCACATAGCCCCACTATGATGAGAAGAAGAGCCATAAGGGAGTTTGCATGTTCATGGTTTATGCCAAGCTATGTGCAAAGGGGTTGGGTTAGTCAAAATCCAAGATGGCACATGTGGAAGAGATGTCTTGACAAAAACTTTGATATAAACACTAGATAAACAATTTGAGTAGATAGATCTCGAGATAGATCTCCGGAAAAGGCAGAGTGAGTTTTTGAAGAAGTGTCATATTAGATAAAAGCAAAGAGGTAAGTGTGTAAAATGGAGGGATGGAGAATTCAAAGTGGTGTTGGGATATGATATTGGCATGGTGAAGGTTTTAATGTTTTGTGAAAAGTGTCTAATAGGAAAATTTATGATGAAGAAGGTGTCAAAACGAGGCTCGAAGAAGTGGGTGGAAGAGCTTGGGCTATATTTCACAAGTCCAAATTTTATTGAAGGGTTGGATTAATGTGGTTTTTAACAATAAATTAAACGTAGACTTTGTGAAGAATAATGTGTGGTTCTTAGATATGTCAAGTTTTCTACCTAAAAGCTAACACAAATCTTTTGGCCTAAATACCGAACCATTTGTTGTTCAACATATCGAAGCTATTTTTCATAGCTTGTTTGAACTACTGTCAACAAGGGATTTTATGGAAAGGGTGGGGTGAGTACTTGGGAAATTTCTTTACTTGGATGAGAAGATTTTAGAGTCTGTTGGAGTTATTGATATGAGAATGGCGAGGGTGCTCAATGAAGAAAACCTTAGTAAATGCCCAGTTGCCAAAATAAAGTCAACCCAGGGTAACTGGGTGTTCAAACAACCTATTGATTACATGGAAACACCCTTCATATGTTCTTGGTGTTGTGAGGTGGGACATTTAAGATGCACTTTTCTGTTCTTTATTTCAATAGTTTAAAGAAAAAAGAGGGTGAGGCCCAGAGTTGAATTGTGGATACTTTTCAGTTAACAAAGACCTAGCAATAATATTAATTTAATAGGAGGGCGCTTCTATGTTAGGGGGATTAGAGAAGAAAGTTTTAGCACAAGAAGTTACCCAAGAATAAGGTGATTCACACTTGGAAAATAAGGAGAAGTTTGAGCAAGGACAAGTGCTATGCATTTCCTCTAACTTCTAAAATGTAGTGGAAGAGACACTCACAAGGGGTGAGCCAATCAACTATTCATTTGTTTAATTCAATGTTATTAGGAAGGAACAAAGGTATTGATTTGTCTTAAGTCAAGTCTCCCCATATGTAGAAAATCTTGTAGATTCACAAGCTCGTGTAATCTACTAAAACAAGAAACAAGAACATACTTCTACTCTTCACAGTGGAAGCCCATAAACATCGAGCAAACAATAATCAATAGAGGAAGAGAATCAAAGGCACATAACACAATAAATATCTGGGGAAAGCCACAAATCAAAACCCCACTATCTGTTTTGTATTAACCAAGAAAATCAAGATGAAATTACAATGCTTGTTCTCTCTAGAACAATCCCAACAGTCAACAAATTCAATCTCCAACTCATAAGAAATCTCAAGGCCAAAGCTTAGCCAATTCATAAGCTATCCAAGTCGCTATTCCAATGTGTAATTCCTATGGAGAATAGCTTGTATTTAAAGGGAAATAAAACCTCTAAAAATAGTGCAATCCCTCAAGGATCAGTTACTGATTGCATGCACTATCAATGCAACTAAGAAAAATATAAAACAAATAGTACATTGTCCCTGCACACTAGTCTCAAGTGGGTCTTTCTCAGAATCAACATAGTTTCTGATGGTGGAATCTTTAGTTAACTAGAGTAGCACTAATTAGGTCGCTAGTGTCCCAACTGACTGTTTACTCACTATTAGTTCCTGAAATTGATTGGAACTAATTTAACTAGACTTAACTCAATAAAATGAGTTAACTAATTACAACTCATTCATAACCCATCCTTAACTCCTATAAGTTAGGGAGAACATATACATGTATTCTAAAAGACTTCCAATTCGAATTTCCTAAATTAATTAAGTTAATTAAACTTAATTGATTATTTTCAAATTGTTATTAGAAAGGAATTATGTTTTAATTCATAGTTTAATTCAAGGAGAAATTAAACTAGAATTTCTTATTGCCATTTCTCAACACTCCCGGAACATTTCCTAGATTTTCTAGGCCTTTTGGTAAGCCCCCCTTTTTTTGTTCACATGTCTGCTTATGAAAACATTGTAGTTGAATAAATAAATCACAAGTGATGTTGGGGTAAGTGGTGGGGGTGGTTGGACCACTGTGGTGGCTAACTTTGACCCACTTAAGAGGGGAGGACCCACACAAATCAAGGAAATCACTTCTCTCCAAAAGGAGATGCTTTCAATTTTCTCAAGGAGTTAGAAGTTTTAAAGGATTTTTCACCACAGACTGTTCTAGTGGTTGACTATCTCCTTAGAGTTTTGCTCCCCGATGATTAACAAAACACTCATACCACTTTCCAAAGGGGCCACATGACAAGTGCTTTTGGATAGTGTGAGAGAATTGGAATTTTAGTTGAATAAATTCCCACTAGAGGAAGAGGGTTTGTTCTAAAATGTTGATTATCATGTAAAGGAATAGGTGCACATCAAGGGAAACAAGACCTAGCAAAGGATATTTTAACTGAGTATATGATTGATCTTAGATGGAGGAATAGAAGGATGAGACAACATGACAATCTTGATTTATGCAAAGTATTTTGAGCGCTTAGAGACACCATGCCTCGGAGAAGACCTAAACTTTGTCATGTTATACTGGGAAACGTTGGGTAGTTCATTCTAAAATGAATCCATTGTCCTAGTATTTTATTACATTACTGGAAGAATTAGGGCTAGTCAACATTGAACCAATGCCAATACACCTAATCTGGTACAATAAAAGAGAAAAAATTGAAGGAATCACAAAAGGGATGGATCATTTTTTGGTGGTTGATCACTTATTAGAAATAGTGAGGCGCTATGGAAGCTGGATAGGTGAATTTTTTAAAGGACTATCAAATCATGCCCCCATGTTCTTTCCATTATTGAAGAAGGCAGAAAATAAAAAGGGGTCGTAGTATAAATTCAACTCTCATTGTATCAAAGAAAGTTCTTTTTCCAATTTGCTAAGATCTAATTACGTGTCTTTTGATTCTTCAAATGTTGAATCTGTGATTGAACACTTCATTTGTAACCTAAATAAGCTGAAATGAGAGGCCATAATATGGGATTAGGCTCATCAGAAAATAGAAAAGAAGGAGATCAAGGAACTATAGGTTAGAATCACCTAATTGCATAGAACACAGTCATATGGAATACTTTCAGAGGAGGAACTAGAAAAATTTTGGACTCTAGAAGGTAATAAAAAACACTAATGGATGCAGAGGAAGTGACTTGGTGTCGTGCAATCAAGCACTCTAGCTTGAAGAGGGAGAAAACAATACCAATATTTTCCATAAGTTTATGCAGCACTGACGCAAGCCTAGAGCTTGCAATCTCCAGGATCTTCTACACTCATGTATATGATAACATGCACCTCAAACAATTACCCAATTCAAACTTCAATACACGGCAATTTTCACCCACTGGCAATCTCAATTAATATGCAGAAACTTATCTTTCAATTCTTGGCAACCTCAAATCAAAATAATTCGCAGAAACTATCCTCAACAAATGGTTCAAAACCCACAACCCAACCATCTTCTTTTCAACAGGTTCAATAGCATTAAAAATCCCTTGTTCAAGTCTTATAAAGACTTTTTTTTTTAAAACCATCAGTTTCATTGTTTTATTTTAAAGCCCCAATGCTTCTCATTTAAGAATGCATTTAACTCACTTCCCAATTAACATGGATTTTTAATACAATCAAAATCAACCAATGCGCCCTTGGTTTGTTTTTACAAACATTTCATGCCACAGCTTTCAATACCATCTTCATAATGGAACTCCAATTCATTGCAAATTAATAACATTGTTCGGATTTTAAAATGGCAATCTATATGTGCGCCTTATTCAGACAATTGTATCTGAATTTCATACCTGGATATCTGCATCTTTGACCAGGAATGAACTTCATTCCAGCGCTGTACCATCTGCAACGATCTGCCATTCTATTTACCTCCTTGAACGCTGCAACCTTAACTGCTCAATTCGTTATTTGCCAACACACCTTCCTCTGTCTTCATTTTCATATTGCGCCTTCATCATTCATTATTGCTCTGGCAATTTCAATTGTGCGTTCAACGCTTCCATCCACAGTAGCTATACATGTCTTCAACAGTGTTGAACTTCTAAAATGTCCGACTGCATTATACTATTCCACCCTTTTTATATCATCACTTCTATGGTCAATCTTCAATTAACTGAATTCAACACAGCCTCACTAATTTATTCATTTAAATTAGAAACGATGCTACTCATACCTGTAAACGCTTTTCCTAAGAGCGTTCTTGCCCCAATATCAATCAAAGACTTTAAGTCTCAGCGCCTTCAATATGCCCTCATGTGTGAACTCCGCTCTCTGCCTTCAACACATCATGGCATGAATCGGCTTTTGAAATTACACATCCGCTCTCAAATTCGATCTTTTGTCAACTCTGCAAATGCTTTATTGCAGCGTTCTGGTTCTTTCTCTGTTAAAATCGACTTTCAACCTCCAGCACTCATAATCGATGCTTCGAATTTCCACTGAATCGAATCTGCGCTTTGTTCAGAAACTTTTACAATCTGCAAACTAATATAAGTCCATCGATTTCTGCAATTAACAGTTTAAATACTGATCCACATAAAACAGCGCATCAAAATCCTCTATGGATGAGATCGATTTAAACTGTTATTGTTCTGTATTACCGCATGACAATTTGATTAATGCATATAAAAATACCCTATTTAGTTTAGCACCTTTCATAAAGTCGACTTTCCAAGTCATTATCCAATTGACGTTCATCTAATCCTCTGCCAAGAGAATCGACACCTGTTCCTGCATTCCTTCAACACATTCAACTCACAGTATTATATGCTTTTTGCCCTTCAGTTCAACAATGGTCTCAACGCACCAACAGATAGCGATTTCTGCTATCGATCACTCAGTCTAACATAACAGAGTTTACCGCACTGGATTTCTCACTAAACTATGAATTTTAAAATGTATTAAAATACCTCTTTACGCAGAGGTTTAACACTTTTTACACTTATCAAACACGCAGAACGGGTTTCACAATTACTGGTGCTCTCCTCTTTCCCTTAATGATCAAATTCAGATCGATTTAACATAACTACTCCCTTGACATAGATAAGCTCATTATACAGAGGACAATTGTTATATAAATATCGATCTTTTTCTGTAAACTGAAACAAAACAATGACTTACAACTTTTTCTGGCCAGATGTTTCAATGTCGTGGCCCCTTACAATTGCTGAAGGCTTACAGCCTTACTGCTCAAGCCTACTCTCAGTCTCACAATTCTCTCACAATCTCCCTTGTCTTCTTCTCTCAAAACTTACTCCTATTTATACAATTTTAAAAAAAATCATTAAATTAAATGCTCAATCCCTTCAATTCCTCAACAAACCCCTAAATCTCTCAAAATCCCTAAAGGATAGCCCTTTATCCCTAAAATCTTTCCACTAATTAAATTCCCTCATATCCTTTTATTAAATAAAAAGATATTTACAAAAATCCTCACATTTTCCTATTTTATAAAATATTAAAAATCATCACACCCCCTTTTAACATATTTACAAAATAAAAAAAACGCCCTTGATGCTCCTGCATCAAGCACTAGAGGGTAACCCACACCACATGGGAGATGAATGGGAAATATGGCTCTCTCATTTCTTCACAAGCAATTTTGATTAATTTGGCTCTCATTTTCTTCCAAAATATATTTTAATAGTCGGATATTCCTAACATTGAAGCATAAACTTTTTTGCAAAATTTTTGATAATGACTCCATTGAGATTTTGAAAAAGTCTATTACACAAAAGGAAGTTCAACTACTTAAAAAAGAGAACAAGGAGAAGATCCCAACACCTGATGGATTTACTTAGATTTCTTCAACCTCCTAGCTCAGGATATAGTTAGTGTCATTGAAGATATTAGGGCAGGAGGAAGAATCTTGGGGCACTCACTGCCACTTTCATAGCATTAGTTTTGAAGAAGACAAATCCAAAATCTTTTGCAGAGTTTCGCCCTATATCTTTCTGTATTTTCCTATACAATTTGAATTCAAAAATTTTAGTTGATCATTTGAAGGAAGAACTGTTAAAGGGTATTTCTAAAGAACAACTTGGATTCTTGAAAAATAGATAGATCCTTGATGTTATTGGATCAACACAAGAAGGATTACATAGTATGAAAGTCAAGAAGCTCTTAGGATTACTTGTTGAAATTAGATTTCGTTAAATTTTATGATGGAGTTAATTGGGTCTTCCTAAGACTAGTTATACTATAAATTGGTCTGGCTCTTGATATTATTGATTGGATAATGGGATTTTTTATTTGAGCAAACTTTGTAGTACTTTTTAATTGCATAACAACTCGTATTTTTAATTATTTTAGAGGAATTCAACAAGGATGTCCACTTTCACATTTTCTTTCCCTACTAGTGGTTGAAGGCTTAAGTCTTCTTATCAACTAGATAGAAAGGGAAGGGAGAATCAAAGGTATACAAGTATCCACACTGGTCAAACTCATACAAGTATTATTTATTGATGACATTTTTTTATTTGGACATGACTCAATTGAAGAATGGAGAAGTATTTGCAACATGATTGTGTTGTATTGCAAAGCTACAGACATGGAAGTTAATCCTCCCAATTCAATTATGTTCACTAATGGAGTTCGTGGAAGTCTAATTTTTTTTCCTCCTTTCTAGTTTTTTCCTTTAGATGAGAGAATAAAATATCTTGGTTATCATGTAAAGGCTAATAGTTACTGAGTCACTCATTGGCTCTGGATGGTAAAGAAAGTGGAATGTTGGATCAATCTCTAGTGAAATAGATGGATCTCTTGGGAGGTTGATAAATCATGATAAAATCAGTTTTAGAAACAATGCTAGTATATCGGTTGTTGCTGGTTAGTTTACAAGGAGAATTCTGAACAAAATTAAAAATTTATGTTTCCATTTTCTTTGGAAAGAAAAAATATAGAGAGAGATGCATTTAACAATTTGGAAATATGTTTCCAACCCAAATAAATTGGGAGAATGGAGGCTCAAATATATTTTCATTTTGGCAAAGGTGCTAGCTACCAAAAGTCTTTGGAGAAATGTGTTTGATGTTGACCTATGGGGAATTCTGATGCGAGACAAGTATTGGAAGAATAAAAAATTGGAAGAATGAGTTCAACTAGAGATGAAGTCATGGAAGGGAGGGTCAAATATTTGGAAGGAGTTGGTGTTAGCGTTTGACATAATTAAATAAGGTCTTGTTTAGCAGGTAAGAAATGGAAGCAAAATAGTCTTAAGTAAGGATCCATGAATAGGAGGTGATGGCATCAAAAGAATATTCTTAGATTTGGTAGTGGCGTTAAAATACAAAGGCATTTCTTTACTTTCTGAAGAAATTAATCCCAGAGTCAATGAGATGTCCCTAAGACCTTGGAAATCAGCTAATGCTTAATGCCTCTCAGCGAATCTAGCATAGGAATGGACATAATTTGTCTTTTCACTTACATAGAATGGCACTATCTGAGCAGAGACTTAGGTGGAAAATGAACAAAAAATGTGGTGTGGTGGTGACAATACTAGCTTATGAAGTGATGGTGACATAAGAAGTAGAGTGGGACCCTTTTAAATGGTATAAAATTTCTTGGAAGTGGCATTGTCCTTTAAAGATACACCTCTTTCTATGGCTAATACTAAATAATAGAATCATCGGATAATATTCAGAGGAAAGGATGGGAAGGGCCTAAAAGATTCTCAATCTACTGTGATAATCAAGAGGGAGTGACACACCTATTCATGGATTGTATTTTTCCAAGGGAAGTGTCAAGAACAATATTGTTTGAGGAGGCCTGTGCAAGGACGTGGTCAGGTAGGTTGTTATGGGAATGTTGTACAGAGTGGACAAAAAACCAAGCCTTGGAGCATTTTTCTAGCATTCTAGGATTGGTCCTTTGGCATATATGGTTACACAAGAATAGAACCATCTTTAATAGTCAAGTCCCAAATATGCACAAGCTCGTGCACGAAATAAAAACATTAATGAAGGAATTTAGCATAGAAGCTTTACAAAAGAAGACCATTCAAAAGTCATGTTAGGGATGTATGTGGAGCTAGAATTGCATTTCACGTGAACAACCATCACATGTTCCTCCTTAGCCTGGGGTGGGGGCCTAAAACTAATAATAAAGAAAAATTAATTGGGCTTTGGCTCATCCTTGACTTTGCAATGTCCAAGCATGTGAAGTTCGTACAAATCTTTGGTGATTTTTGAGTAATTATTGATTGGTTATTGGGGATTGGTACATTACACATATTGGCCCTAAATCCTTGGCAATAAAGAATTTGTCAATTACAGTCATTTTTTTTAGGAGCTGATGTGGACAAAAGATCAAAATGAAGCAGTACTCCAGCAGGTAAGACATAATTAATGTTGACAAACATGTTAGGGAGGTTGACAAAAATGTTAAGGAGGTCGTAATTGAAAAATAATTTATATATTTTGATTTCAATGAAATAACATTACATGATTATTAAATATTAATTTATATACTTTGATTTTAATGAAATTACATGTAAGAGATTCTCTCAAAAATAAATAAATAAATTTAAATAGTGTTTTAAATTGAATTAACCTTCCTAATTAACCTTCATAATTAACTTTCATCATTAATAATATTTTTTTTTTACGGAATTCGATTTTAAAACATAATAAAATCAAATTCTATACACTAATGAATTTCATAAATAATTTGTACATTCACTAAAACAAACTTATTATAATGGGAGAATATATTGTAATCTCCTTAATAATATTAACTATCGCTCAATGCACGAAAGAAATCAAATACGAATATTTGGAAATGTAAGAATTACTAAGGAAATTACGATTATCACACTAAACCAATCCATTCATTTAGATCGATGCCAAAATGCATCCACAACTTAGATACAGTCAAAGTATTTCCAAATTAAGTTGCAATAAATTAAGTTTTTTTTTCAGTAGGAAAAAATCGGCATAATATATATTGAAATATATGGATCGAGATTACATTTGTGACCACAGTCTATGGAATATATGAATACAACGCTCCGAATGGGCGCATATTGAGATGCGTGGGATATAACAGCAGCTAAGAGCTGTGAATCAAAATATAAAGAGAGCATCAGCTTGAGCTAATCAACCGTGGCAAAGACATAATTAGAGAGTCTGTTATGGAGATGCGTGAGATATAAACAGCTGCATGTAGCTAAGAATCAAAATAATAAAGCAAGCAGCAACATGTGCTATCAACCAAGGCAAAAACATATATAGAGAGCCTGATAGTAGAGAGTAAATGCCGATGTACAACCAGTTACAGCCATAGAGAAAAAAACATGTTCATGTAAAAACCATTGCTGGAATCGCCAGTCAGTTCTGAGTGGATATTCATATACATCGACATAAAATATATTGCTGTTTTTCATATGATTATTTGTGGGCAATGCCATGTTATATAATATAAACAACTCCTTCCTGCTTAGGGGCAACACTAAAATCTATCTGCCATAACAGCTACAATGAAATTGTCCGTCTTCTACGTTGTGATCATGATATATATATATATATATAAAGGTTGAGATGAAAGTTCAAAGTAGAGGATGATTTGGTAAACTTACGCATGTACCAGGTCATAGCTCTGAGCGTTGCATTCCATTTTCATGCAAATTAGCCTGAGTTGGCTGCACACAAATTGCTTGCACCTGCAGCGAGGTAAAATGAAGAGGATTTCCGCGTGTTTCGTTCGCTTGACAGAATACTCCGAAATGCCCATCAATCATGGGCTCTGCTGCTCCCTCCACTGCAGATTGATGTACAGCTAGCTGAACCATTCACCACCATATTAATATTCATATGCATTTGAGTATTAGTAATATACATATGTATTTGAGCTTTTAATATTGTGTGATGGTTATTAATGATGGATGCATAGAGGAAGGAAACCAACCAGACGAGAGTTGCAACTCAGTAAATTGCCTTGATTAAAGAGACTCAAAATCGATATCCGAATATTAACTCATGCAGAAGTATGAACGATACTTCCTAAATTAACTCATACATCCTAAATTTAGATTTTATGTAATCTGCCTGAAAACTCGTACTGATTGAGTGTCACTGAAAATAATTATCCCCAAGTTAAGTGAATTGCATTGTTAAACTTGGAATTGCATTATTAAAGATGAACAAGAGCAAATAATACTTTGAAGGGTAAACTTGATCTATACTAATTACACCAACCTAAAATATATGTTTGTGCAACGTACTATGACACGTGGAAATCTCTCCAATCCTTAGCCTATAAGATCACCTTTCTTTCTTTTTCTATATGCAGCTATTTTAGATAATAAATTGTAATAACTAGATACGTACTAGCCTGCAGAGATGGTTGTTTTGCTCCTCAAGCAGATGTTCCTGTAAAAATATGCCAGTTGAATTAAGCGTTGACCCATCGATATGATCTATAATATTAATTTGAAGGAGTATAACATGATATTACCTTTCTGCGTAGATTATCTAACTGTTGCAGCATAAGCTGATTCTGTTGGCACAAAAATGTAAGAGAAACAATAAAAGCTTATATCGATGGATTATTGGAAATTAAAGTATGATAATTAATTAAATATATATTGGTGTGTTGATCGCAGGAATGATGAAATATTGATACCTTTCTGGTTCGAACACGATTTACTGCGACTTCCAGTTGTTGCTCGAGATGATGTACTTCACTCACACTCAAGGAAGTCATATCCTCACCCATCATATGCCTGAATGCAACCTTGAAAATTATTATTTACCAACTCCTTCAAATGCATGTGCCACTTATAACTATTATTTTCCAGGCTGTATTTATTTACCTCATATTATTTTGAAGCTTTTCACTTTCGTTCCTCATTCTTGTCATCTCACAGAAGAAATGCTGTCATGATTCATGTAATAATTTGTTCAGAAATAATATTCAGTTTATCAGCGTTCAGTAAAATTTAAATATCAACTTACTTTTATATATATATATATATATATATATAAAAGTTGATGGAGATCTAGTAGAGCTATATACGTAAACCAACCTTATTGTCAAACTCGGGCAGTCGAGATCCGGACACTTTTTGGTATCTCTCTATGATCTTTCTCATGCTGCAGACAAACAGCGCAAATTTGACTAAGCTCGTCGGAACAAAGAAAAATAATGGATTAATTTGTATTTCATTTAGAGATCCCATACTGCATGGAGGTTCTACTTACAAAGGCAAAACTTACGTTTGCTGATTAAATATTCCCCACGAACTCATTTCATCGAGTATTGTAGCGAAGGTTTTTGTCTTTTTTGTTTAATAGGGTTTTGAGGTGGAATTAGGTTTTTATTGTTAGGGTTTGCATTTTGAAGTGGAATTAGGTTTTTATGGTTTGCATTTTGAGGTGGAATATTTTAAAATCTGATGTTCAATTGTTTCACCTGGTTAGAATCTGCAAAGTTAGATTTTGAAATATTACTATAATCTGCAATTTACATAAGTTGAGGTTCTAGTTACAAAGGCAAAACTTACGTTTGCTGATTAAATATTCCCCCACGAACTCATTTCATCGAGTATTGTCGCGAAGGTTTTTGTCTTTTTTGTTTAATAGGGTTTTGTGGTGGAATTAGGTTTTTATGGTTAGGGTTTTCATTTTGAAGTGGAATTAGGTTTTTATGGTTTGCATTTTGAGGTGGAAAATTTTAAAATCTGATGGTCAATTGTTTCACCTTGTTAGAATCTGCAAAGTTAGATTTTGAAATATTATTATAATGTGCAAGGAGTCCTCTAATGAGGGGAAGGAATGGGAAGGAATTTCAAAAAATTTCAAAAACTTTTGTAGAGATAGTGTTTGAATCGTATTCTTGATGGTGGAAATGGATTCAGCACCATCAAAAATGTTTAGGACACCACTTGGATTTACATAAGTCCTTGCCGAATTTTCTCTAAATATGACTGGAATTTCCATAACTTTCTGAGCAATTCCTCCACCTAGTTAAAGTAAGACTAATATGCAATCTACATAAATTGAGCACCTGAGCATAAGTTGAGCACCTGAGCCATGGTCAGAAGGTCATAGTGTTTCTGCATTATTGAGGAATTTGGTTTATAAAAGGCAAACCACTGATCGAGAGAAATGACTAGGTAGGACCGTCATAGTTTTGCTCGCCAGAGTTTTGTATCTAAAAGCTGGACTCGAGTAACATTCGGATCAAATTACTTACTGTATACCATAATCACCATAATCACTGTTTCGGTCATCAGAGTTTTGGGATCTTGAGGTGCACCTGGGCTCCCCATAGGCAAAGCATTCCACAAAAAATTTGACCTTCTGTAATATAGCCCCGGTTTTGGACATTGTTGTGCATTTTATGTGTGAAATCATAAAATCGAAGAGTAAACAGCACATTGGAAGAATAGAGAACGAATTGTAGTTGGGGTTTTGGTTATTGGAGTTCAGAAAATGAAAGATATACTGAAGTCGGTCAACTAGTAACTTTAAATTATGCATTAATGTTACAGTTGCAAAAGGTGAACCAACATATGTGGAAAATTCATTGATAACTTCTAAATCTTGAAGGTTAAAGGAAAAGAGAGAATTAAGTATAAATAACATATATATTATTTTTTTAATTAATGATTAATGATATAAAAAAAGAGTAAAATATCTCCATGAGTGATACGACAGAAAAACTTCTTCATTGTAATATAATGTTAAGTGAAATTCTGGACAGCTTTTCAACTTTTTCTATCTTGGTTAGAATTTACGACTTACTGGGGTGTATACTATTAACTTTATTTGTTGTATCTAAATGAGTTTGTAGGAATGATGGTATCGAGATTACAATGTATGTTTTAACTAAAAGAGATTATTTATTAAAAAAATATTAATTTTAATATTTTGATAATAAAAAAAATATATTTATAATATAAGATAATAAATTTTTAAAACAAAAAAAAATAAATTAATAGGAAATATAAATTAGAATTTTTAATGTATATTTATAATATAAGAAATATGTATAAAATTGAAATGTTGAAGAGTTATAAAATAAATAATAATAATAATTAAAAGGTAAATAAATATTTATAGTAAATATGGATGGAAAAAGGTATTTAAATATAATTTTTATATTTTTACATTAGCTATACAATTAAACAAATTTAAATTAAATAATATAATTATCTTGAATTTTTTTAAATCAATTAAATTCAATTTTAAAAAAATAAAAATAAAAAATCATCAATATATCTTTATATTAACTTTTTAACTATTATATTCTCCAATATATCTTTATATTAACTTTTTAACTATTATATTCTCCTGTCTATATCCCTTGATCCAGTAGGGTAGCCGTTTCACAGTCAAATATAGTCGTTAGTCATTCTAGTTGACCACTTCAATATAGTGGTTGCCTGGTCAAATATAGTCGTTGGATGTTTTTCTCTGTCTATTTAACAGTTAGCCATTCTAGTTGACCACTTCAATATAGTGGTTGCCTGGTCAAATATAGTCGTTGGATGTTTTTCTCTGTCTATTTAACATGAAGCCTAGATCTGAATCTTCAACTTGTCCTGATGATGAACCACACTAGTTGGTTCAAAACCCGTGGAAAAAGGCATTCGAATGTGATTTACGCCCAAAAATCATCTCAAAAAACTTGATATGGATCAAAGAAGCTTAAATTCAACAATATATCCTTATTAAAAATATGTCCTTACTCTGCATAGAAATTTGCATAAATACATAACCTCAAATCAACTAAGTAAAATGCCTAACATTGAAGGCCATTGAAATAATGTCCAATTATGGGACATTGAAGGGCATTGAAATCATTGAGATGAAAGAAAGAATGGCCAATTATGGGAATTGAAATTTGTTGAAAAAAAAAACAAATTGCAAAGTGTATTAAATCTAGTTGAAATATTATAATATTGTGATTTTTATTGTAGTAATTTTTTTTAATTATTTTTGGGATTGATGAAATTGGAATATAGAGTATAAAAACAAATTGTTTTCTAATTATTATTTTTTTTTTTCAAATTTCATTTTAAATATTCAAAATATAAATTTTAAGTCACATACATTGAGAAATAGTTAATAACTATGATATTTAATAACTATTTAAAATTAAGATTAATTATATGCCTATTTCCCAATAAATAAAATGAATTAGTAACCAAATAGTTATGACCATATAATTTAAATACTTGGGAACTTAAAGTAGGGTGCCTTTGGCTTTCCATGATTTATGCCACTTATGATTCTTGGATGTCTCCATATAAATCTAATAAAACCATTTTAAGAAAAATAGTTCATTTTAAGAAAAATAGTTGATTTAAAGATGAATTTTTAGAAGATTTTAATAATTAAAAAATTATCATAATGTAAGTAAAGGGTTCATTCATTGTTTTTCAATAATTAAAAAAAAACATATTTTAATTATGGAATTTGATACGTTTACCATTATGTCTACTTCTCCAAATAATAATATAGTAGCTAAAATGTTGAATAATACTACTTCTAATCTAATTCCAAAAAATGATATATTTTCTATTAAATTACTTATATTGTGAATTTTCTATTGGCTTACTTTTTAATCCACTAGTTCTTGATAATGTTGCTACTTGAAAGGTGTTTAATAAAAATGAACAAATTCACAATTTTCTAATTTATTAAGATACTGTCAAAGATGTAATAATTGAACATGAAAAGTATTCAAAGCCTTAAAATGGATAAAATATTTTAAGAGTAACTCCATTACAAAGAATGAGGTTTTAGTTTTGGATAGTTGTATACTTTACACAATAAATTCTTAGGATTTGTAAATGTCAAGACCAACCACTTTTCCATGAATCATGGATCAATTTAGTTGGGAACTTCTTCAAAAAAATCCCCTAAATATTATCTTAGAACTTGTTCTTCACCAACATAAACATATGCTTATGCTAATTTATTTACTCAATATAGATATGTTTTCTTAGTTTTATAATGATATGAAGTACTATGACATAATAATTATACAACATGTCATTTCCCTCCGGGAAATGTTAAATTATTAAAAAAAAATTAAGAAAAACACATATAATGTTAAAACCATTCATCTAAAAGGAGTTCAGGAAGTACTAGATACTATGATTATTTTTGAAATTAGACATTCCAAATGGGTAGCAAATCTAGTTTTAATTAACAAAATAAAAAGGAGAAATTATGTTATATGTAAGGGTATTTAGAAACTTAGGAGTTAGTTAATATCAACTTGGTGGTATGTGTATTTATTTAAAAATGTGTTTCATAATGTGTTTCTTTAGTATAGTGTTGTAGCCGCTACAACACCACCCAAATTTTTGGGCATATTCAAAATTTTGGGTGCCCCACCACTCACCCCAACCTACTAGGGTTTCGATAAGGCCCCCCAGCTGGTTTCTCTCCCCACAAACTTGCCTATCGTCCCCCTTTGGTGCGTCCACTCACGTTTCATACATTGCATTCGCACATCATGTTTTATCTCAGACATATGCCTTAGGATCGCATTAGGTTTTTGAAGGTTAATGCCTTCATTGATGCGTTAAGAGTCTCTCATGATTATGAATAGCATCTTCACATGATACACATCACAATTAGTAGATGCCCTATATTTGAACAAGCATGGGTTCAAGTTGGCTTCCCTTAAGAGTGACAATATTAGGGTTTGGTAGAAACCCTAGATTGTCAAAAGAGTGATCCCTCCCTATTTTTACCAAATTCGCATGACTTTAGTGGTGCATTCTCATTGGTATCACATGGAATCATGGTGAGTGTCATTTCAGAGCTTTTTCCCTAGGTTCTTGGTCAATCCTTCACCTCAGCATGTGCATTAGGGTTTGTGAGAATCATTTCTTTCCTTGGCATCTTTGTAACCCCAGGGGCATGTGATTGAAGGCCCAACCCCGCTCTGAAATTATCCTCACTCACTAGGTTTTATGGGAATACATTTTGTTGATGGCACGAACTGACCATCATCCTCGTGCCTTCCAAACCTATCTAGGTTTGTGTATTGTCATCCATATATTACACACCTAAAACCTTGGATGATTGAATAAATCCACGACCTTGTCTAACTTCATCTTATCCTCTAGCTGCATTGCCACAAACATTTGTTGGCACTGACCGAGCATCATAACATCATAACATCATCTTGGCATTATTGATCATCATTCCTATAACAACACCAAGGTGGGAAGGGACTCATTGTTTCAGTAATGCACTCGAAGTCTCAGACGATCCCAACCTTGTTTCTTGACCATGTGCATCGTGATAGAACAATGACATCTTGCATTGCTAATAGAGCATCTTTCGATGGCACTAGGGTTTTATGAAACTAATTCCCCCCCACTCGTGCATCTTTAGGACACTATGTCAGCATGGCCAAGGACCCAACCTCACTATGGATTAACCCTCACCTTACAAAATGCATGCTCAGAAATGCTTCTAAGATTTTACACTATAACTGCATCATCACCATGGGAGACACATAATAGAAAAGCCACTTGCAGTTACCGGTCCCATTAAATCATCCATGTTTAGATTGATATCCAAATTAAAGCATGATTTTCTCAACCACGTGACTTATAACGCATTTTCCTTAGTGGATCATTCACATTATTTGTTTGAGTTCCACGCTTCCACATACAAATCATATACATGTGTAAATCCTTTCAGTAAACTAATTGGTCTCATTTCATTGTTTTATTTCAGGAGATCGAAGGAAGGCAACTTGGATGCATATCAAATGAGACAATGTTGATGTTAAGCTAATAACTTGTTGCGACATCACTTAAATGAAGGGGAAATTAATTGACGATGCCATGGGTATACATTGAAGGATGCAAGAGGTGCATTAAGAAAATCCCTAGTCACGACTCCACTAAGATACTCTAAGGGCGAACCTCACATACACTTCTAAGGAATTTAAGAAAAAGTGAACATGACACAAGACACACTCTTTATACATGGCGATTATTTAATGTATGACATGGTGGTATTTAAGTGAGCAAAGGGTTAATTATTTCGAGTTTGAACCACCGTAACGCACTCGAAAGTCTTGTGGGAAGTCAATTTTCCGACAAGGAGTAAAATCGAGGTGGTTAGCTGCCATGAAGGTCAACATGCACTAGGGTTGCACAGGGGCTTAAATGACAAAGGGAATGGAAAGCATATGTTGTTTAAGTTTGCAAGTAGAGGCATATGTCTAAGAGGATATTTTGAGCCCAACTTGGGTGTTTAGATGCCAGGTGGAAGCAACGCCTTGAGCATGACTAAAGGGTCATGTATTCCATATGTGCAGTGGCTATATCTTTTTCCAAAACAAACTTTGAAAGGGGATCCTCAAAATAATCAATGTTAATCATGAAAAGGCATTGAGGACCGCTTCACAGCATTAGCTTGAAGCCCAAGTTATTTATTCAACGACCTTTTGAAAATTCGACGTTGCATGTCTTGTTATTCGCTAAAGTCGCATCTAAATAGAATCCTCCAGGTATTTGGTTCTATGACAGGGTGGTTATGCTAGAACAATGCATATACGAATGTGCACAGGGAGTAATGTTGCTTGGTATGCATGTATCACTGGAGAAGGAGTTGTTGCAGAAGTTGAATGTTGAACTGGACTCATTCTGCAAGTCACAGTTCCTTTGGCAAGCCCATAAGTCATAGAATCACACTCTAAGAGTAGTCAGGGAATGTGACCTACTATGCAATGCGACTATGCGACCCCTGGGAAGTTGCACTTCCACCAAAGCTCACAACATCGCAATCCACGAGTAGCCAAACCGTGTGACCTTCATTGTAGTGCGACAATGCAACTTCTCTAACAATCGCTACGTTACAGGATCAAAACCTTTGATCAATTAACAAAGGTCATTGACTCTAGCATTCGATCTCTCCTTTTTCCCTCGCCATAAGAAGCTAAACTCCTCACTAATATATATACGATCCATGTCAGATGGAGCGAGATATTTGTAGGTGGAAAGACATGAGTCAAGTGACTAACATTCGCTCTAGGGAGATGATGGACGAGTTTAGGCTACAAAATAGAATTTAGTACCCAGGCATATGTTCTACTAAAGCCAACAAACCCTCTAAAAGTATCCCACTGAGTGTAAAGACACCAGCACCAAGTTCCAAATTAGTCGCATTATTTTAGAGAGCTTTTTAGTCGCCTGATCCGAGCTTAAGATCTTAGCTGGAAGTGCCACCAACTTTTATGCGACTATGCAACCACCGGTGAGTCGCATTCCAACTCACAGTCGTTGGATCACATTTTACTCCTCAGGAAAGCCTCCAAGGTGTTTGGCCTACCCAAAAATGAGACTGTGCAACCTCCCAAAAGTTGCACTCCCACTCACAATCGTTGGGTCACAGTTTAATGCCTATGGAAAACATCGAAGGAGCACGACTTGTCTCAATTGTGATTTTTTGACCTCCAAGAAGTCGCACTCCCACTCATAGTCACCAATCGCATTATCAAGCCCCAATGTCACAGCCACAAGTGAGACCTCCATTATAAGACCACCACGAGACCTCATAAGTGGCAATCCCTGGATGTGACTAGTTTTCGGATGTTGTGGGGCTTCTGAGTAGAAAGAAAATCATTCAGGTTCAGTCAACAGGTGTGACTCTCCCTCTGCTCCGACTACCCGACCTCTTTGCTAGAGTTGGATGTATGTCCAACTCTTTTCTTACTGAAGACATCTTATACATGGTAAAAGGAAACGGGAGTAGGAGGAATGCACTATACCAATGCACAGTCCCAAAAGGTTGAATTTAACATTGACTAACATATAAGGATAGCCACATGATATGATACTCATGCACGAGAATGGTTCCTCAAGGCTAGCAGTTGAAATGTTCCCTAGGGGTCGAAGAAGACTCGACAAACGAATCTCTACATAAATGTTTCAGGGCTATGAGTTATTTTCATTTCTGTCTTAAATGTTGTTATGGGAATCAATTATTTTCAATAACAATTGTTTCTTATTTTTATTGATTAAATCTAACACCTTATTAAGTGACCTTGTGTTTGCAATATGTACGTGGATAATATAATTTGTTTTCTTGCAGATCACGGAAGAAAGAAGGAATGTGACCTGGAAGAAGGGAACTAGGGTTTCTGCAGAAGCCACACGACCAAGGGTTTCAATGTAGAACACAACAACAAGAGGTGATTGGATGTAAGCAAGGCACAATGACAGGAAATCCCACAATCCATGTTTTCATGGTTTCACAACAATGTTAGCAATGAGATCCAGCACTAGGGTTTCCTTTCAACAAACCAATTGGTCCCTTGTAAGCTTCAAGAACCCCTCAATAAACCCCAAGGCACATCACCAGAGGATTAATGAATGCGAGCAAAGCATAGTGGCAAGAAAACAAATCGGTTTCAGGACCAAGCATCCACATCATTGTGAGATACAGACATCAAGCATTCTAGGGTTTCCAATAACTCTCTACATCCCTCCCCTCTCTCTTTCATAATAATGTAAATATCGCCCACCATTATAGAAGCCACTATGTTGGGACTGCTCTGGGCATGTGACAATAAATTTTAACTTGAGAAAGAAGTGGGGAATCTCAAGAGTCAGGAGGGTAGTCGAAAGGGAATAAGGGAACGTCAAGGGTCATGGTAGTTGAACAGTCACCTGACCTCTATAAATGTGTCCTCATACCTCATAGAAAGGACTTTTGGCACTTTAGATGAAGCTAAGACTAGAGATAGTTGTTATATTCTTTAGAGCTAGGGCCACTCATCTCTTGGTAGCGAGTAGAGTGGATCTACAATGGGGCTATGTTTTAGGCATCGAGCAATGTCATGAATGGACCATGTTACACTATTGGTTTTTGACCAATTGCATGATATGTATTTGAAGTTGCAGAAATATTAATAAGACCTTCTTTACCTTTGGCACTAATTCCCATGCTTACTCATGGTGGTTGTATTAGTTGTCTGGTACTTCACTATATTTGTATGTGTGCTTTCATACACACAAATGTTATGGACTGATACATAGTGGTTGCATGTATGTTTCGCTTCTGAATCTGCGTTTACTTGTTCCTTGCCATGTCAATGACCTATTGTGAACTGCTTTGCAATTTACTTCTCGCATGTTCCTTTTTCTTATGTTTGATGAAGTTTTAGCTCACTAATCCCTCTCATGGTATATCTCTTGTTTTTGGTGTTGAGACCTCTTTGTACCTCTTTCTGAAATTTGTGAATCTTGGGCTAATTTTGTTTCACTGCCTAAGGAATAATTAGGCTAAGGAATTAGCACTTACAAATGGGATGAAGCTCATTGATTCAAGGTGAATAATGACTTTATTTGTTATTAGGGACATAATTTTCATTTTCAAATTGATGTGTAGAGATTCCTCTTACATTGATGAAAAACTAGTAAGATTTGGTAAGTGGATACAAAAGGAAGCAAATAGTTTTCAATAAATAGAATATTACCATGTCTTATTAAAGCTAATAAACATGAGGTCTAATTGGTGAATATGGCCACTTGTTTGGATGTTGGAGTTCTTAAAACAAAAAATAAAATAATATCTTCCCCAAAACGCATTAACCTTAGTCAAGATCAAACAAAGCATGTAAGCCAAGTGGCAACTGAAGAGAAAGGATATAGTAAATATGGGAGGACAATGTTTAAGGTTGTTTACCTTTGTGGTATCTTCATACCTTAGTTTTTCAATGCTTAAGTAGGCTAATGAGGTGCAAATCATCATGACTATTATGGTAGGTGATTTAATGGCTATGAGTGGCATACTTTTCAGAATGACTAATGGAAATATTTTATAGTTTTTCCTATCGATTTTCCTAAGTGGTGATGAGCCCAATTAGTTTTCTTTGTTTCAAGCTAGCTTGATTTCAGTTTTCCATCCTTCACTTTATTTTGAGACACTTCCTTAACCTCAAATTTAAGACCTTAGTGCTTAGTTTCTAAAGGATTCATTGTATGGCTTATTGGAATTAACACTAACTTCATGGATTAGAATCTTTTGGTATCTTGAAATATTCTTAGGATTTCATCTTCTCTCAACATGGGAAATTACATGGTGAGTTTTTGAATAATTATCAAAATTGTTTTCTCATTGATCATAATTCTACCCTTTATCAAAATTTTCAATGAGGATGGAAAATGGATTCAGGAGTTGTTATGGTCATTTTTTTCTAATGTCACTTGCAAGATTTGAAGGGTAATTTTTCATGTGCTATGTTAAAATGAATTTGATATGGGAAATAACTTCCAATATGGGAAATGCCCATTGGGTCAGATTTTTGAAGTTGATTATATTTTAAGAAGGAACAAAAGTAAGAACAGAGCCTCAACTTTCTCAATGAAAAGTATATTTCAATCTCCGGAGGATCTCAAAATAAAAGACTACACCTTAGTTATGGAAACCATTTTTAGTCAAATATACAAATAGAGACTCTACATGCTCAATGTATCACCCTTTACTACATGGCTTCAAATTTAATTAAAATTTCCAAATCCATTATTTAATATGATACAATTTCTTATGGATCAATTGAGGGCGATGTTCAAGAAGATGAGATTGTACTAAATCAACATGTAGATGTGGAAATGATGAGTAAGGAAAAAAAACTTTCAATTGATACTAAAGAATGGAAACCAACAACAGACATATTTTCCCTTAAAAATTATGCAAATTTTATTTAATTTTAGGAATTTACTATAAATTTTGTAGTAATATCTTTTCAGAATCTCCTAAAAATGATTGTCATAAATTTTTTTGTAGTTAAAATTCAAATAGTTGAACGATTTCAAAACATAAAACTCTAAGTTAGGCCCTATATATGTTGTATCATTTTGTTTTTTAGTGTAACTACAAAAAAAATCTAATACAAAACGATGTTTACTAAAAATAATTACTACTACTATTGTCATTCATATTATTATATGGTCCTAACGGGGTGGATCCAATCATGGAAGGTAAGAAGTTTTTCACAGTTGAGCAAAGTTCATTTCTCATGAGTACCTAATCTACAATCCATGGGGGCACCTTAAGATAGTGGTTGAATGTGTGGTTGCACCTAGAGAGACTATACGAAAAGTTGTATTGTGACCTATGTAGACATAAGTCGATCAAATCCCACCCCCGTGTATTTATTTTAAATAATAATGCAAAGCGGTTGGATCTAATGGCAGAAAGTGAGGAGTTTTTCACCATTGGGAAAGGTTAAATTCCCATGAGGGTCTAGCCTTGGAGCCATGGGTGAAACTTTAGGTAGTGGCCCAAGTTGTGGTTGCTCCTAAAGAGATTTATTAAAAATTGTCTCCTGATCAATGCACACATAGGTGGATTAAAGCCCCTTGTGTACTTATTTTAAATAACACCCAAAAATAGGTTGAATTCAATGGTAGAAAGAAAGGATTTTTTTCACCATTAGTCAAGGTTCAGTTACCATGACATCCAAAACTTGAAGCCATGGGGGAACCTTGAGATAGTGGTTGAATGTGTGTTTTGACCTAGAGATATTATATTAAAATGGTTAAGTGACCTATGCACACCCAAGTAGATCAAATACCACCCCAATTTATTTACTTAAAAAATCCCCTAGGGTTTAGATCAATTGGTGATAGAGTGTATTTTTAAGGAACTCATTGTGGCATCATTGGTTCAAGCCTCTCCTAGATTGTGTTTTGTGTTTGGGTAGTATCTGTTGCACCTAGAGATTATAGTGGTAGGAGTCAAAATAAACCCTATGTCACATGAGTATGAACTTGGCCTACTTTCCAATTCCTCTAGGCACACATATACACATGAAAGAAAAAAAAATATACTAAATAATATATGGGGTGGCAAGTGTGGGAAGGGATATAATATAAGGACAACTGCATATACCTTCACATGGAGCCTAAATTTCATGACTAAAAACATGGTAGAAGCATATACCTTAATACAAGGATTAAAATTAGCTAATGGATTAAACATTTCTAATCTCATAGTGATAACAGACTCTAGTAGAATCAGCAATCGTATGATCTCAAACTCTTCCTATTCATTTTCATCTAGCTTCTAATTTCGTAAGAATAAAGAACATACCACAATGGATATTAAACAAACAACCAAATTTGAATGATAAAGAAAAGAAAATGGTGCACTACCCACAAAGAAAAGAGCTACATAATAAATATTGTAAATATAAAACTTGATAAAAACATGAAAGTATTACTAAGAAATGGAATCAACTTTTTTGTAGCTCCAAGAAATATTCCATATGAAGATATCATGTACAATGTTAAAAACATTATTAAAAGCCTAGTAGAAAATATGGATGAGGATATTTTTCAGGAATGTGTTATCGTTTTAAAAAATTCCAAACCCCCAAAAAGAAATTTAAACAAATAAGAAACCATGGATATTAAAGTGTTAAGAAACAACAAGGATATTACACTATGGAAGGAATACAAAGGTAATGCGATTATAATTCTTAATATCGAAGACTATAATTAGAAAATTAGCGAGGATCATAAGGTAGCTATAGGAATGTACATAAATATCCCATAAACAAGATTATAAAGAAGGTCTCTCTAGCAATCAAAAACTCTTCTTTGGATGACCATCTAAAAGAGAAGTTGATCCCTAGTAATACATTAATGTCGTACATTCATGGTCTACCAAAAATAAACAAGAATGACACTCCACTAAGACCTATTGTCAACACAATAGGTTCTCCCACCAATGAGTTGGAGAAATATTTGGCGAGGAAGATTAAACCTCTTATAGGAAGAACTTCTTATTTTATTAAAGACTCAATGCGCTTGGTAAACCCAATTAAAATATAGAAGGATTATGGGAATGATATATTAGTTAATTTTGGCATCATCTCCATCTTCACAAAAAATCTAATTGATGAAGTTATCCATATCATCAAAAATGCCTCCAACGATTAAACGAATAACATGGTTGAGATTTGCTTGAAGTCCACATAATTTAGCTTTCATGGTGAAATATATGAACAAATGGAGGGAGTTGCAATGAGATCACATCCCTCACTAGTTGTTGCGAACCTATTTATGGAACATTTTGAAAAAGCATTAGACTTCTTTCCCCAAAAACCTTAATGGTGGTTAATATTTGGCAATGATACTTATAGTAATTGACCACATGTGGAATGTAAATTAAATAATTTCATGAACCATCTAAAAAGTCAATATGAATGCATAAAAACCATGGAAAAGGAGGAAAACATGTGCCTCCCTTCTTGTATGTACTTACCACGAAAAAAAGATGGATCACTAGGGAACTAGGTGTATAGAAACTAAACTCATACTAATAGATATCTACATGCATAATCACATCACCATACCATGAAAAAATAGGAGTTATCAATACCTTGGCCACCTACACTATAATAATTTCAGATAAGGACCATCTAGGACAAGAAATCAATCATCTTATAAGGTTCCTTAAAGCTAATGGCTACAAAGAAGAAGATATTTATAAAAATATTAAAAAATCATATGGAGGCAAGAATAGAGCCAAGAAACCCATATGAAGGAAATCCAAGAACTACTCTCCTATACATCCTTGGTGCTAATAACAACATTGTGAATATCCTAGGAAGAAGGAGCATAAAAGTATCTTTCTCTCCTCTAACTTGTATAGAAAATATGCAAGATACTGCCAAAGTTCATATTGAATTAAAACTACACAAATGGTATATGTAATACCTTTCTCTTGTTGCAAGTTGTGTATTGGAGAAACATGGAAGCCACTCAAAACTAGACTAAAAATGCAACAAATATGTAAAACATGGAAGGATAAACAAATAAGACATTGTTGAGAAATCTCACACTTCTAACCATTACATATTCCCGGTATACTTAAGAGTGGTAGCAAAGATCCCTCATCACTACAAATGCAAAAAATACAAATCTATAGAAATCAAGAATTCTGTTAATAATATCACTATGATGACGGTTAGAAACTAAAAGATGTTTGGAAACCTATTATGTACTGTATTAAAAAAAAACCCAACCTCCTCCAAACTTGGTTGTGCATAGTCAAAATGAGCATAAGCATTGAGTTATTTGCTCCCTATATAATTAGATATAGATGATATTAAGTATTGGGATAAGGACGGTTGTGAGATATGTTAGCTCTCTTGAGGATGAACCTTTTTCATGGTTCAAAACGTCGAGAAAATAATATATTCTAACTTCAATGTAGATCTCCTTTTATTAAATACTAAAGCATTCTTGCCACTCCTTCGATATGGTGCAATGGTTTCATATCCTAAGGAAGACAATTTGATGGCATATTTTATGCCAATTTGGCCACTCAGAAAAAATCACGGGACTCTCATTATGAACAATGAGTCTTCTACACAACCCATCCCTCAATGTTTCCTCCACATGAATTCTCTTTAATTCTACATATGGTAAACTAAATGACATTCACTTCCACATAGAAAGAAAACCTTTAATAGGACTTGCCCTCTATCGAAACATGCTTGCTATTCCTCCAATGGACTTTAATGATTACTCTGAACTCTTGTTCTATTATCAAGGTGGGATTATATAGACTCTTTTCAGCTTAGTAGGAATGGCTTCAATTTGTCATGCCATACCCAAATTTCCAACACTAGAGTTGCAAGAAACTTGGCTTCTTAAATCTAGCCATCCACTTGATGGTACGATAGTGTCTAGTTGCAAGAATCTCTTCTCTTCCCTGTGAGGGGTAATTTCATTATCATCCTTTTCATTTTCTTTAGCATAAGGCTTTCCAAAATCGCAACACATTTTTAGGAATAGTCTACTATTTTTAGGTGTTAGTCATCATGGGTTGGAACTGGACTTGAAATATGTATTCTCTATTCTTGATTTGTGTACATTTTATTATCAATTTATTTCCAGAGTAGGCCTAGCAAACGTAGGTTGAAAAAATTAGGGATTTGAATTGGTATTTTTTCCTTTTGTATTTCTCTAGATAATCGAAGCTCTCCCTTTAAAGTCAAGTGACAAAAACCTCAAACCTTTGGTCTCTCGCCCTAAATACATGGATCGGAAAGAACTGTAAAAAAATGCCAAGCACTATAAAGGCAAAAGGAGTCTATTTGCAATTTGAAGCTTTCTTTGATCCTTCATTAAAAATCTAGGACAACAAGACACCAACAACAATTTCAGAGTGGAAATAATCATGAGAATTGTGGCTTAACATAATAAATGATTATTTATCTTATAATTGATACTTAAAACACTCTATCAACAACAACACTACACTAAAGTAACACCTCATGAAGATTCACACTACATGATATTGCCATATTTTCATTCCCAAAAACGATTGATTCCAAAAACAAAATCTTAACATTGTCCTAAGTTTCTAAGTCCTTTAATTCAACATTTTCCAATAAATATCAAGAAAAAATATATAGAATAAGTAACCTTCCCAAACAATAATCTAAATCCAATAATTTAAATCCATAAATATTTTGTTTAATGATTAATATCTTAAATATTTTCTATTCAATCTATTTACATCTTAAAAAATTATATCTTATTTTATTAAAAAATATTAACATATAAACATATTTCCATGATTAACGTTTTGAAACATATTTTATGCCTCTACTATCCCTATATATAATAGGGATAAACACAATTAAAATTTATATTCTAACTTTATACACTTATTTATTAAAAAAATATTAATCATATGTTAAGAGGTTTTAGCTGACTTAATACAATCTCCTTTTTCCCATATTCAATGTACAATGTAAGTTGGGTAGCCAAACAATCTCAATATAGCCATCTATTAGTTAAAGACTTTTGTGAAAGAATTTTAGCTTTGCAACCCTTTGGGGAGCCCAACAATTTCGATCAAAATCTCCATTGACCAAACTCTTTGCGAAATAATTTTAATTTGAAATTCTCACTCAAACGGTTTATATTTTATTTCTTATTTATTTTAATTAAAATTGTAACATTTTTAATGATTAATCTTATATTTATGTGTCTCTATATATATCCTCACTGAGTGACATTATGGTTAAGAATATGAGAATGAGTGGGAATCTTAGAACTTTCCACACACCGGGATTAATTCATGTATATCTATTAATGATTGAATTCAAAGTGATTGGTGTCATGAAAGTTAGTTTTGTGGCTTTATCAACTATCTATTCCTTTGAAGTGACGAATAGTGGTTCCAGCTTTGCAATCATGGTAATGAAGTTGGAGAGAGGGTGGTATATAATAATCACTAGTAAAGGGAGCATGAAACATGTTTCAAGTGAGAATTATCACTTTTTCTATTTTAAGATTTCCTAGTTATATTGGCTTCATGTTTGGGCTAAGGGAAAGGTTGAGGTGATTTTTTTTATGTGTTTTAAATTTAGGTTGAAATTTTGGTGCAATAGGAAGTTTGAGATTAAAATAATCAACTTATATTTTTGGATATAATTCTTTGTTTCATTGTAGTGGTGAGATTTTCTTTTTCATTTATATATCTTATATATCTTGGGTTGTGATATGTAAATATATTTTTAGGATGTGAATTTTAGTGTTTTTTTTTCCTAGTTATATATATTTTTTTGTTTTATTAGGTTCAGGATTCTAGTTTTACTTTTTGTAGTTTTATGTTTTAACATGTTTTATATTTCGCTCACCTCCAAGGGCATCATTCTCTTTAAGCTGGGTTTTTTGTGCTTCATTTAGACAGTAAGATGGTCAATCCCTCTACTTTTATTTAGGTCCTAGGTTGTTCTATGGATTCTATAAGTTTTGTTGTCAGTGGGGTTGTTGAGTTGAGGCCCCTTTGACACCCTCCTCAGTGGCCCATTGCTTTCTTTGGTTATTCGTGTTCCACTAGTAGTAGAAGGATGGCTATCATTCCCTTGGTTGTTATTACACCTTGGCCCATGTTTCTTTATCCTACATCCTATCTTAGTATGCCTTGGATTCACCATCCCCCTCGATGGAAGGGCCATCATTGAGTTGAGCCCTCTCCTTCCCCAAGATCTCAATCCATAACGGAGTGCTTTGCTTCAACCTATGTAATCAACATCCCTTAGAAATTCGAAGGGAGATACACCATGAAGAGGATGGAGAGAAGGTTTGTCTTAGATGACGAAATTTAGTGGCAACTAAGTAGTTGGACCCTTGGGAACACTCATGCAGGACAAACTCATTACATGTAGATTGTGGACTTGTACTCTCAAGACCATTATTGGGAAATTTCTCATGGAGAGGTCAAAAACTCAATAGAACTCTCCTATGCATTGATGAAGTTTAGAGGAAAATTTTAAAAATTGGCAACTAGGTTAGAAATGAAGATTTTGTGTTTGGGATTCTCCAATCAAGAGGAGGATACAAAAGAACCTGCCACCATTCAGGTGGATTCACCATCAAGTTAAATGTTTGTCATTTTTCTTTACTTGAATTGTTTTGGAAGCAATAAGGCTATCACTCACAAGCTAAATAAGATTCATATTTTTGTTATCTTTTTAGGCACTATTATACATATTATTAGTTTTTAAAATATGATATTATACATTTTCATAGTAGGAATAAAAATAGTATTTTTATGCTACTAGTTTAGTTTCCCAAATAAAAAACCAATAAAAACATAATATACTTCTTTTTTATTATATTTATATAACACTGCTTAATCTTATGTGAAAATAATATTAAATTTCATTTTTTTAAATAAAAAATATATCTTATAAATATCATATTTTTTATTTTTCATTTATAATCAAGATTATTTAAAAAAAAAAAATATTTTATCAATCTAAATTAAAGGAATACTTTGGTTATCAAAGAATCTTTGTATGTCAAAAATTTCAAAAGACGAGCAAAATATTAAGAGAAGAAACAATCTCCCAAAAAATTGAGATTTATAATTTTGAGAATAATCTTAATTTATATTATTATTATTATTATTGAAGAAGAAGTTTGAATTTGAAATTCACATACGCCTTTTCGATTTAACAAACGCAGCAGAATTCATCATCTCATCTTTGATAAACTCAAAAGGGTTCATCTAAAAAGAATTGAACCTGCACATCAAGACAACGGGGCAGTGTAATCAAGACAAGGGGTAGTGTAATCTTGAACCAAGAAGAAATGAACAGGCCAATCATGAGAGAGGAGGCAATAGAAAAGAACTAAACCTTCACATCATAACAAAGCTTCAACCAATTAAATTATTATTAAAATAACAAAACTTTAACCAATTAAATTATTATTAAAATTAATATATTAGGTTATTTTGATTTTAAAGTTATTTGATTTATATAATTATTTAGAAAAACAATTTAGATTAATCACATGAATAATGACATTTTAATCATCTAATATAATTCATTCTCAAAATAGAAATCCCGTATACTAAGTTATGTGACTTCAACCAATTAAATTATTATAATTATTATTAAAATTAATATATTAAGTTATTTTGATTTTAAAGTTGTTTGATTTATATAATTATTTAGAAAAATAATTTAAATTAATCACATGAATAAAGCATTTTAATTATCTAATATAATTCATTCTCAAAACTGAAATCCATACACTAAGTTATGAAACCCGTAGAAGATTGAAGAGTAATCAAAGAGTCACTTCAGTGCGGCCGTTCAATTTCAGAGACCCGTCTAACTATGGCCGGCTGGGCCTTGAATGTACACCTTAAATGATCTCAAAACGTGAGATGTGGACTGCGCATATTTTCTCTTTCTTCAGTCACATATGTGCACTCTCCCCTTTACATTGGCCGACTCTCGCTTTCACATCGGCCTAGAAAGCATAAACATATCTTGCCATTTTGTAGACAGGGCGATGCTGAATTAAACGTCTACCTAACGGAAATTTGAGGGCACAGTGAGACCTGTCTGATCTATTACTATCATTATAAACACCAAGCAGTACCCAAACTCGTACGGTGCTAAATTTTGCTTATTAAATCAATATTATTTTATTTTAAACTAGTGTAGAGTAGAGTTATTTTTAAATTAGTATAGATTTGGATCTAATATGAACTCAGAGAAATTAAATAAATATGTTGATGTAGAAAATATAATGTGTGATTTTTCATTATTTAATTATAATTTTGAATGTTATATAGAATATTTATAAGATCAAATATACTTTCTAATCATTAAAACTTAATTTTTTCATGCTACATAAATAATTTTTTTAAAATGACATATAATATATACATAATTGACATACAAATATTTGACATAACATGTACATCCACAGATTCAAAGATTTTATAGTGTAAATTAAAATGATTTTTTTTATTATTAATATCTTTTTACATCAATCTTAATTTTTATTGAAATATTTTATCGATAACTTACATTGAATATATTTTTATATCAACTTGGTATATATAGAAAATATATATATATATATATATACCAAGTTGATATGACATAAATTAGTTAAATATATATGAAGTTCACATGACATAGCTCAAGTCAATTATGAATCAATTTGGTATTTTGCAACCACATATATCTCTAATTTATATCAGTTTTTTTATTAGTTAGTTGCAATATTCTGTATGCCATCATCCTAACTCAATTGTAGATTCCAAAGGAGATGCCAAAGAACAAACTGATTTGGGTAAAGTTGCCCGGATTGCCCATTGAATTCTGGACTCAGCAAGTTTTTATGGACATCAGAAATACTATTGGGAAACTTGTATATGCTGACCCGCGGTGTTTGGGTGCTCGGGATAAGAGAATTGCATGGATTTTGATTGAAAAGGAGTTTAGAGGAAGATTTCTGGACAACATTGAATTACGATGGGAGGACACACATATGGTGCAGCAGCTGGATTTCTGGGGAGTACCCTTCTGGTGTCTTAGCTATCATCATACTCGACATCTTCTAGCACAATGTCCTCGCAGATTGGGTGGCAGGCGTATGGCACATAGGCGGCAATATTTGAGTTCATTGGAGAAGGTTTATTCTAAATTTGATATTCCTTATGACATGCATTGGCAGATAAATCATTGGCGTGATGCACAACGCTCATTAGGTACTTTGTTGTTTTCCTATCCTTTTCATCCCAATGTATCACAGTCTGTGAAACATGATGTCTCTGCTCCTATCTTTGTTCCTTCATCCCCTTATACTTCAGAAGGGTCTGGTGCTCCTTCGATGGATGCCACCTTACCGTCCCTACTGGATTGTACCCCCCTCCCTCCTGTGATGATCCGTCTCCACCGAATATTGTACCTCCTTCCCCGAAGTCTTATGATGCACCCTCCTCCTCGCATGTTACGTATATTCCTATGTCATCCCCTTCACGTGCCTCTCATCCTTCCTCGGGGCCTGGGACTTACCCTACATCGCCTACTTCACCCCTATATTCTCCTACCAAAACCGTTGATAGTGGCGTTGATTTCCTTCTCCGGGAAAAAACATTGGATCTTCATACCCTCACTGTCCATTAGCTACCTAGCTCATCGTCCCCTCGCATTAGTCCTGCCTCGACGGGTAAATCACCGTCCGCCGAAAACAAAACCAAGATAACAGACATTTTAGAGGACGTGCTCGACCTCTTCCTTTTAGTCCATCTGATGCACATGCCCTCATTGATGTTCCTATCGTTTCCACTACCTCTCCTTGGGCCCTTGGAGCGCAGGTGCTTTCACCTGAGTTAACATGACTTTCATCCTTTCATTGAATATCGGGGTCTGGGGGCTGCTTCAAAATATTTGGCCCTTAAGGAGATTTTTCTAGGAATTCGTCCCTATATTATCCTACTTCAGGAAACTATGCATTTGTTTCCGCAAGTGATAAAATATTTCAGGAAGATGCTCCCTGATTGGCTTATGGCAACCACAGATGTTGTAGGCCTCTCGGGGGGTCTAATGGCTCTATGGGAACCCTGATGGGTCAATGTTAAGGCATTTTCATGTTTTGTTGGCATCCTTCTTGCTGGTCATATCAGAGGTTTAAAGGGTAGAATTCATATTTTAAATGTATATGCCCCATACAGAGATCAGGCTGAGTTCTAGAATAACTTGATAGTGTCGGGGATCTTGGAACTTGGGTCTCTAATCATTGTTGGAGATCTGAATTTTACCATTGGTCTGGATGAGGTATGGGGGAGATCCAGGAATGTTGATGCTAAGGCTGAACTAATCAAGGATATTATCATTGATTTCAACTTTGTTGATATAAGCCCTTCTATGATGGGTCCTACTTGGGACAATGGAAAATCAGGGGATGGGTATGTGGCGAAGCAGCTGGATCACTTCCTCATACATGAACAACTAGTGGAGTGACTTGGGACCATCCATTCTGATATTATGAATAATTATATCTCAGATCATCGTCCCCTTATCATTCATTGGAGGCAAGGGGACCTCAGGTGTGGGATGCATTTCATGTTTAATTGTGTGTGGTTGGAAGACCCAAACTTTAAAAAACTTGTGCTAGATGTCTGGATCTGACACAGGGAACAAGACATCTCTCCCATGGAACATATTCTGGATAAGCTAAGGGTTATTACGGTGGAGGTAAAAGCATGGCAGAGGAGAAAAAGAAGTCAAATGAACAAAGAGCTAAATGATATATTAGTGGAGTTGGATGCCATTCGTCCACAAATGCTTCTGCATAATTGACCGGTTGCTATCAGGGATCGTATTCAAGCTATGTAACTTAAAAAGAAACATATTTTACTTATTAAAGAGACTACCTGGTGCCTAAAGAGTAGGACCATGTGGATTCAGGAAGGGGATAGGAATACTAAATTTTTTCATAGATATGCAAATCATAGGAGAAAGATTAATTCCATATGGGAGATCACTAATGCAATAGGAAATCAATCTCTGACTCAGAAGGACATTTGCAAGGCTGTTGTACTACATTTTCAAATGGCTTACTATCATAGGGATCTCGAGAGTGTTGAAGATCAAATTTGGGGGTGGATTTATATCCCTCTATGTTCGACGAGGATGCAAACAGGGATTTATACAAAGTTGTCTCAGGGGATGAAATCCCGGAGGTACTAAAATATATTAATGGGGACAAGAGTCCGGGAGCAGATGGGTGGATAGTTGAACTTTTTACTCATTTCTTTGACATTTTTAAGCAGGACCTCCTTGATATGGTGGAGGAGGTGAGAACCAAGGGATATATATACCCACATATAAACTCTACTTATATTTCTCTCATTCCGAGAAGGTATCCCTCTGATTCTTTCTTGGATTTTAGACCCATTTCCCTTTGTAATATTATATATAAGATTATCTCTAAAACTATTGCTAACATGATTAAGCATACTTTGTCAAAGTTCATATCCCCTGAACGGTTCAATTTTGTGAAGAATAGACAAATTCATGATGCCGTGGCGATTGCCCAGGAATGCATCCATATGATTCATTCAGAAAAATTAAATGTTGTTATTATGAAGGTCGACTTACTGAAGACATATGATTGTCTAGATTGGAGATACTTGAGGTTGGTACTTCATAAAATTGGTACCCATACCAAATGTGATGAGTTGATCATGGCTTGCCTCTTAAATGTTAGTGATGATGTTATTCTTAATGGTTATCCCACTGATTTCTTTCGGGCCAGGAGGGGACTTAGACAAGGATGTTCACTTTCTCCTTTTATTATTCATATTGGCTATGGATGGGTTGAGTTTGCATATCAAAAAAGTTGTGGCAGAGGGACAGTTTCTTGCACTGAACTTGGGAAGATATATCATAATTTCACATATTTTTTTGTTGATGATGTTCTCATCATGGGGATGCATAATAGGTTTGCATGGCTGACACTTTTTCATATTTTTTCTAAATTTGGAAATGCTACAAGACTCTACATGAATCTACAGAAGTCTATCATTCTTCATGGCTCGTGTGATATGGAGGTAATTGAATATATACATAGACTTTTTGGGGTGGCTTTAGATTTACTGTTGGGGGGCATGAAATACCTTGGCTATCATATTAAGCCTTGCAATTATAAGATAAATAATTGGATGTGGCTTGTGGACCGATTTTATAAAAAAATTACAGGATGGGAATTCAGATATTTATCATTGAGGGGGCGCATCACATTGAACCAATCGGTGATCACACAATTGGGAGTATATTGGGCACATTTGTATCACCTCCCACTCTCCGTTATTAAGTGTCTGGATTGGATAATGGCCAAATACATATGGTTTGGAGCAACTAAAATAAAAAACTCCACCTAGTCAAGCTGGATCATATCTCATATCTGAAATGGCTGGGTGGTTAGGGGATATTGAATCTAAGAAGATTTGGTTGGGCGCTTCTGCAGAAGTCTTTATGGCAGGGTTTATTTGGGAATGACATTTGGGGTAAAATCATAAGACACAAGTACCTTAAGGACCGTGACTTTTCTGTTTGGATGTGTAGGGGGTGCATTGGGATTGAATCAGGCTCGGCCATTTGGCTTAGCTTCATAAAAATCAGTAAATATTTTTTTCAGAATCTCGCTTGGAAACTGGGTTCTGGATATCAGACTATTATTGGAATGGATCACATATAGTGCATAGAACACGAAAATTGCATATCAAAGGGATTTATACATTGCATCAACAATCGTGGGCTATTTTTTTGGAACCAGGTCATCTCGGGATGGCAAGGTCAATGTCCTATATGGAAACGAGCGAGGGACTTGGGCTTGGACGGGCATATGGCGTGGGAATGGGAGGAGATCAGTACCAGCATAAAGCTTTCAGGTGTATGTCAGGAGGCAGATGGGGACAAGATTGCCTGGATAGGCTCTTTGTCTCCAGGAGGCCCACAACACTGAGGTATGTTGGTTCTACAATTTTGGAAAACTAAAATCCCCATTCAGATCATTGTTTTTCTTTGGCTGGTTTGGAAAAACAAAAATCTTACATGGGCAAACCTTTAGAAGTGGAAGTGGCAAGGGCCGGGCTTTTGTGTACTATGCAGGCAAGCGGAAGAGGATAATACCCACATTTTTCTACAATGCCCTATGAATGTATAGGTGTGGCATAATCTTTCTTGTTTCATTGGTTTCCCCTATAACCAATCTGACAACATTACTATTTGTTTGAATTGGTGGAGTAAACAAAATCCTTCATGTCGGAACATCTCCCTTGTTCTTTTCTTGGAAATATTGGCATGGCATAACAAAATCATTTCTGAAAATTATAGAGTGAATGCAATGAAGGTGTCGGATCACATTATAAGATGGTACACTATTGGAAAAATACATGATACTAGGTCCAAGAAGATCATTCACAAAAGGCCGGGCCCTAAGATGGAGTATCCGGCTGGCTTTTTTGATGGTGCGGCACAAAGGAATAGATGTGGTTGTGGATTTTGAATTGCTATTTTAAGGCGCAGGAAATATGGGTCCATTGGGGCGTAGGTGGATGCACGAATATGAAGGCTGAAGTGATGGATTTATGGGGACTTCTCTGGTTTTCACGGTATATTAACATCCCTTCCATACACATATTTGGAGACTCCCACATTATCATTGATCATGTTATGGGCTGCCCAAAAGTAAACCAACCAGTTATCCATGGCCGACTCTATCAAATTGAGGTTCTTTGGGTCTCTTTTAGAGACTCAACAATGGTGGATATTAGATGGGACTTCAATCAAAATGTCAATCGCCTGTCTAAGAGGGGTCTACAGGATGTTTTGGATGGGATGCACATCGAAATCAAGCTGGGTGATATCGTCGTGGATGTTGGGGTGCTGCCTTTCCGGGGATAACATCTATTTTTTGGAGGAGTACACATCTGATATATGCTGATTTTTTATTTTTTCCAGCAATTTTCCTTCTTGTTTATATCTTTTGGTGTTTTGTGCATAGCATATGTTATATTGAGCTTCTGCTCGCTGTCAATTTAGATCAAATTGGATATATGAATGTACTGTTTCTCTATATTATTACCACTAGGTACATAGCCACAAATATAGACTGCCATATATTAAGATAACAGATAGGGATGGATCTTAAAAACATTGTTTTTGGAGATCTTTGATGGCATTTGGCATCTTCCAATGTAACATATACTGAATATATGTTGGATATATATAATGTTTTTTTCATACTAAAAGAAATCCAAATAGTTTATAAATAAGAGCAAAATCAGTAAAACAATTAATTTTCATCACATCCCTCCAATTTTTAGTTTTGTGAGCTTTTTGTGATTTGAGTCGTGTTAGAGATTTTTCTTCTAGATTGATCATTTTATGACATTCATAATTTATGTAATCAATATGATGAATCCAGAAAAAGAAATTATGATCGATGTAATGGATCCGGAAAAAAATAGCTCAGCTCAGCAAGACAGGCAATTGCAATTATTATCTCAGCTTCAGTAGCCACAATCACAAGTCTTATAAGTTTTACAGGCACATAATGACATGCAGAATATGTTGAGAGATTCAACATGAGCAAACTGGTTAACCTCCACTAACCTGGAAGAAGCGGTGGAATACTCGAAGAGCTTGCCGGTGCTTGAAAAAATAATGAGCCCAAGTTCTACATCACAGAGGACTGATAACTCGTGGGCTTTCTTGAGCAGACCACCCCTGCGTTTGGAAAAAGTGACTTGTCTGTTGGTTGTATTTTCGATCCTCTTGATCTCGATCTTTCCGCGCCCCATGCCGCCGATTGGCTTGATCCAGTTTACACTTTTGGAAGGGTGTAGTATCTTTTCTTGGCGGAATCAATCCGTGCACTACCTGCAACTTCTATTTGACAAGATCAAAGGACAATCGAAGATTTCAAGTAAGGAAGGAAAGAGAAGAGCAATAGACATAGGGGAGGCGAGGGGAGGGTAGGGAAGTCCTTACCCCTTCGGAGGACGAAGAATCGCATAGAAATTACAGCAGCAGCAACAACACCAGCAATCCCTTGTTGCCTACCAATCTACAAATACGAAATCAATCTGTCAGATTCCTTGTTGCACAGTCTTTCACCGTGCTTTGACCAATCCCTGACGAGTTCCACTGTTTTTCGAATTTTAATTCAGGACAGGACAGGGCAGAGCAGGGTGGGTTTAATGGGTATTGAAGCAGTCCAGGTTAAACCCATGATCATGGCGTGGCAGAGAGCTAAAATAGGAAACGACAGCCCGTCAATTGGGGTTTGATGCCTGAAAAGGACTAGCCAAACCAATTGTGGAACAAGGGGTTGGTACCAACTCACAAGTGCCATCTGTTGCATACTATTTCTGATCTGCAGATGCGAGTCACGAGAGTCTGGGATTGTTTCATCGAGTAAAACAAGTGAAGGCAGAATATTGTGGGGGGGTCAAAAGAAATATGTCATAAGCATGCCATGACGTCCTCGCTGCCTCTATCAACGGGTTATAAGTGATTTGAGCTAATCGGTTTTCCTTCAATTTCAATTTCAATTTCAATTCAACCAACCCTCCCTTTCAATCTTCTAATCTGGCTTGGCTTGGCTTCACCAGTACCACCCCTCCCTTTCAATCTTCTAATCTCGGCTTGGCTTGGCTTCACCACGGGGAATTTTACACGGTTAAACGTGCGCCAATATTCCATTTCTTGTTCCAACAAGATCAATTACATGTCGCTTTCCATTTGAATGAATTCAGTCGCATCTCTCTCCTTTTTTAACCCATCCTTCTTTATCTTCATCGCTGAATTCTACAATATATATTTCGGAATTCTGAGGCAAAAAAGATTTACATCATTTTCATTCTAAAATCTGATATACAAATATTCCCAGAATTAACAAATAAATTAAATTACACTATTTCTATTTCTGTCAATCAGAATCACTCGAATCTGAAAACTATCCCATCCTTCATTATGCATACATGTATGTAGTATCTAAACAGCTTCCCTGATTGTGAATTTATATTTAACTAAATTTCTTTGGCTTATCTAAGTAAACATGCGCAAGCTCTTCCTCTGTAATAGAAGTAAATAGGTTTGAATGGAAAAACGTTAATGGGTTATTTTTTTTTAGAAAATCTTTATTTTCATATCTAATTTCCACTCAACATTTCGCATAAAATTGAAAAAACAGTAAACCATGATACTTAAAATGTCTAATATTCACCACTACATATGCAAAAACAGGCTTGACAGACAGACCGACTTGATTCCATTCCATTCCATTCTAGTTTGTTTATAGTTGTAAAATGCTAGAATGTCACCTTTGCTGTTCTCTTTATTCATTTAAAGAAAATTACCTAGTATCCCCCCATCCACCTTTGAAGTTCATAATTCACTTCTAATTTGAGGTACCGAAGTGGGGACTACGACATCAATGCAGCTCTTTATGTGTCTGATAAAATTATATGCAATTGAAAGCAACATAAACTTGAATGCATACGCTTTATATCTGGGGCAGTCAATATGCCATATTTTCCCTCAAATATTATATTATTGTTCAATAAAATATAATTTTATATACGTTTTTGATATTTAATTGTTAACTAGTATTCTTATGTTCAAGATTATTCGTTCCACTCGGGTTATTTTCTTTCGAGAGTTTTCATTATAAAAATATATATAATATATTATGTTGTATTTTTTAAATGGTAAAGTTTAATTTATTTAAAAATAATATTAAAATTAATTAATTTAATTAGTATATATTTTTTATTTAATTTATAAAAAAAAAAAATTAAAATGTAATTGTACAAATATTTATATTTCTTCGTAATAATATTAATTTAATTTTAAGGTTTCTTTCAAGCTAGATATCAAATTGGTATTTGAAATTTGACAAGATAGAGCTCACTTGTCAAGGTTTTAGTAATTTGACAATATTGGTTATAATGATGTTATTATCAATGATGCTTATTAACCTGGATCCTTTATGAGAATATTTCAACTTGAGGATATTCTGATGAGTCATCATGAATACCTCCCTATTTAAGAGGGAGCGTTGAAATTGTAAGTAGGTATGAACTAGGTTCGGTCTTCATAATGTATGTGTATGGTTTATATATTTATTATATTTTTGTCAAGAGTTTTCTTCATGCTAGAGTCAAAGGAAATTTATTTTGAGTCCAACGATAAATTATTTCAGTCATATCCCATTTGGACATCTAAAAGAAATAAAATTTGAGTTTCTATTTTGACTCATAAAACCAGAAGATGACCAAGTCGGCATGGCCCTCCAAAGTGACACCTATTCAACCCTCTTAGATAGCTATATATAAGAGACAGTTTGATTTCTTGGAGAGCTCATTCATTCATTGCAACAAATAGTATCTTTTGCACCTAGCGATGAAGGAAGAACATCGGATCAAAGGAAAGAGTAGGAAGCCAAGAACACAAAAGAATTTTCCTCATCCACTGAAGTTTGACCATACTACGTCTCGCATGTGTGAACAATTTTTTCTGTGGAAAATGTCAAATGATTTTGACAAGATTGGAGCATATTTGACTAGTGTTGACTTTGACTTTTGTAGGTGACTTCGAGGAGTGTTTGACTTGGTATCTTGGTGGTAGTTTGGTCTTGGCTTGGATATCTCTCATTTTGATATGATTCTATAAGGAAAGGGTCGTTGGATTTCCCCCTTGTGGGTTTTGCCTTGACTATTAGCCTAATTTATGGTGTCTCTTGTTTCATTGTGATCTCTATTTTTCTTGAATGATTAAACAATTATATAATTGCTTGATGACGAAGACACAAGAAGTAATAGGAAGACATCTAATATTCACAACTAATTAACAAGAAGAGGAATTACATGTTAAACTACATTGCACTTGGTTTCTCAACATCTAGCGAGTTGGGCCTCGCCGCCGGAGTACAAAAGACCGACCCCCGACCTCTGGACTATGACGCGTGGTAGAAATGACGTGGAGAAAAATGCGTATCCATGGTGGTTGATGACGTCAACATAGGTTGACATGGCACTTCAAGCATATGACATGTGGCATGTGTTGTTGGCATTTTTAGGTGGCCATGTGTGGGCCAAATCTGGGTGACATGTGTCAACACCCAGGAGGCACCACATGGCATTGATGATGTTAGCATGTTGTAAGCATGATGTAAGTTGATGAAGTGGCCAAGTTTTCGAAGTTTGCGCCAAGGTTAGTTTGGTGAAGTTTTCCCATGTATTTGGTCTTTGACGAAAATCAAAAGAAAATGACACCAAGTCGACCCTTCAAGCTAATCAGGCTTGTAAGCTAGTTGACGATAAAAGCTGGGACACGAGAAGAAAAGTGGGTTGACCTCTGACCTTCTATCTCTTACCAACATTAAAAGGCGAGCCCATATTTGATGTTAAGACCATGTTAGGCGGAATTATAAATTTTCGGTATAAAGGTCAAAGTAGTTAGTTTTTCTTTCAAAGTTTAAAGGCCTACTAAATGATGAAACCTCCACTAAATCCCGCAAATGTTGAAATTAATCCCAGAACCACAAGAATCTCACTCATGCAATGGAATTAAGGCCAATGACACTACGCTATACTAATTCACAGAGATTGGTCAATGGAGCTGATGGAGCACATTATTTCAGTGACAATTTTTCTCTGCAATCCATCCAAATGAGAAACTAAGTACTCTCGGTGCCATTCTATGTTAAATGGAAGAAATACTTTCAGTTGTACCGGGAAAATGAAAGGCACAATCAATGTTCATTTCATCATTCGAAATTAGATTGAATAAGCAAAGTGAGCCATGCTGAAGAATTAAATCGCATTGGTTTCATGAAAGAAACCACTATGTGGAATTAAACTCACTCATAGTGTGTTGTTTTAGTTCTAATTTAAGTACTTTGTTTAATTAATGCACGATCTCAAACTACGTGGTTGAGATGAAGTCTACCCTCTGAATAGAGTTGAATGTGAAAAAATAGAATCTGGGGCGTGTACTGTTAGAGTGGGGTGAGTGTTTGGGTAGTAGTGTGTTGGTTGAGAGGATTGATATGCTAGTGTTGATTGGTAGAGTGTATGAGAAGGTTGTGGGAGATTTGTGAATAACAATGAGGGAAACAAACTTGGGATAGTAGATTAGAAGGAATTGTAAGAAACAATATATAAGGTTTTGTATGCCTTTTGTAATAGAAGAAGGCTAATTTTTTAGTTTGGAAATTGTATGAAAAATTGAACAGATGGTTGAAGCAGGATGTAGCTTGCATTTATAAGAGGTTGGAGCGTCTTGGCAAGTCATGGATTGATAATTTAAAAGGGGTTGGGGCCTTTTGTGAGTGGGTGGTCACAAACAAACTGATGTAATTTAGTAGGAGTTCTAATTACATCATAATAAAAAATAGATTGGTGATTTTTCCCTTTTGTTTTTCCACATTAAATCTCTTTTTCAATGTGTGTATGATGCTTATGATTGATGGTGTGTGTGTTCATGTGAATGGTTTAAATTATTGCTTATGTATTTAGCTATGAATTCTCATATGAGTGATTTCCAAGTTAAGATAAAAATAAGAATTGAGATGTATTGTTAAAATTAACATTGATTACTGATTCAACCTATCGCCCTAGTAATTCCTTATTCCAACATAAATTGGTTGAAATGATGTATGCTTTAAGTTTAAAGGATTTGGAAATTGAAAATACCATATAGATAATTTTAGTAAAAATGAAGAAATAAGCAATTCAAAGGGGTAGGTAACTGATAGGAATGCTACCATTAATATTGATCAAGATCTAAAAGCTAGACTTCAAAAGGAAAAACAAAAGTTACAAAATAAATCAATAGGCACAACAACCTTGAGTGAAGCAAGGTTAATTATATGGGCATAAATTGCTACTAAAGTTTCAAAGATGTGGAACTATTTTAGAGTGATGGGAGATGAGTTAGATTTGGTCTACAATATAGAAGAAGTTATCAAGTGACGTAATCTAGACTTTGTAACTTTCATAACAAACTACAAAACCAAAATCGTTGTTAAAAAGTGCATAGCCTTAGCCATTTGATTTTGGCTATAATATTAAACTAATTCAAGGATTAAATAAAAATCATAAATAAGGAGTAATTCTAGACCTTACCAAAAGAACTCAAAATAGAATTCAAATGTGTTTATTAATCTAGAATGTGTTGTTATAGACATGAATTAAAATTTCAAAAGAGCATCTACACAACACTTGAAATTTGCATGTGGTGGCACATGCATACCACGTAATATCCAAAGCGCTTGCTCCCATTCGTGAAACATACAAAGGTGTCTCTAATTGTGTAGTAGCCAAAAGCCAAAGCCTTGAGAGTCAAAAGAAAAAACCCCAAGAGCCAAAAGTTTCTTTCCTTCCTTGTCCCCGCAATTATTCTTGCATTGTTGACTGCTTCGCATTCCAACTAAGACAAATTGTTTCCCATGGTGACGACCTCTTCACATTCTAGAACTGAATCGACTTGATTCCTCATAGTATGCATAAAAAATAAAATTTATAACCTACATTCCATTCTCGTAGCATGTCTAGTAGTGGCTGTCTTGTAGCAACGTAACTAAACAATTTTTTCTTTGCATGTGTTAATGACTCCATGCAACAAGAGTATCAACACACAATCCCAGGAGCATCAACAACTCGAAACCAGTAGTTACAAGAGTAGCAACTAGTGATTTTTCCTTGGCACCTTAGAATTAGGTTTATATCTAATATCATGATCACAAACACACTAAAATTCCACAACACAAATACTTTGCATAACGGAAAATGTACAATTGTCATTCTACTTAGTACGCAAGACAACTTTTAACCCAAAATTTGTTATACTACAAACTTCAATAGAATAAACATAGGGCTCATGTAGCTGGGATCATGGCCCTTGCAATTAGCCTTGATACAAGCTCAACTAGGGCTTGGAGTCAAAAACTTATGACTGCCAATCTTTCCTTGAACAAAGCACACTTGAATCACTTGGTGAAGGGGCACTCAACTTAGCCCTTTTGGTCCACATACATTGAACAGATTTGTCCTTCCTTCTTTCTCCTAGCCTGAATTCCTTGAGGTCTGTGGCTCCTTGTTAAATCATCCTATGATGAGATATTATTGTGGTTATAATCGAATGAGCTTCATCTCTTCCTTCTTATAATGTTTTATGATGGCAGACACTAGCCCTCAAAGGTCATGACATAAGGAAAACATGACTTAAGTTTGCTTCATGAAAGCCTAACTAACAGAAGAAAATAGATTTCTTTCATTTGATCAAGACACCTCATTGTTTCCTTAGGCCCCCCTTGGTCCATTAAGGGTCAACCCGGATCACTAGGCCCTAAACTGAGACCCACTGTCCATGCTTTACCACATATCCCAAACACAGGTAGGCCCAACAGAGAGAAAACCACCTCTTGGCTTTAACGTATATCCCACCATTCATCGACAAGGATTCTAGGCCCACTGAGGCAACAAAATCCTAGCTTTACCACGACCCACAGTCTAGCTCAGGGGTCACTGGGATAGTGGATTTACTGTGATCCGCAGTCTGGTTGAGGGACCACTAGTCCATGCGCTCTATTATTTGGATACCCACCCCACTTAGCTTTGAATCCATCCATCAATCTAGCTCAACCAAAACATGAGAACTCCATCACACCATGGCTAACCGGAAATGGCAAGGCTAGACTGAAAACACTATTACACCTAGCAAAACCCATTCCATGATAGAAAAGAATCACATGCAATGCCATGCATGCAAAATATAGCAAGTAAAATAAAAATGAAAATTGATACCTGCAATGAATCCTATTATAGCTTCTTGATTCCGCGTTTCTCTGCTTGATCTTTGCTTCCTCTTACCTTCTTTTCCTTTCTTGCCCCAATGCCAAAATTTCTCCAAGAAACTCTAAGTGTCCAAGAGTATGAGAGAGAGAGAGAGAGAATAATGAGAGACCTCCAAAACTCAACTGAAAAAAGGCTACCAACTGATCCTCGGAAGCCTTTTCATGAATGAGGCCTCTTTTTCTTAATTTTCCATTATTTTCCTTCATTTTCCTCTTCACATGAAACCTGTGACCTTTCACCTCCCTTTTCTCCTAATTTCCATTATTTTCATAAATAATTGTGCCAAAAATGCCATTTTTCCTTTCCAAAACCTTAGCCATTTCCTTTGCCAATTTCCCTAGCCATATAAAACTAATGAACACCCCTAGGATGTCTTGCCCAACATTCAACTTGGAATAAGTGTCCCATTGACTGTGGTTATTGTTTTTAACTTTTATTACATGGAAATTTCACGAGGGCTGTTACAGAACCCTCCCCCTTGGGGGACATCATCCTCAGTGTTCAATAACACATATACCTCAGAAACCTACTAAAAGAAGACATACTGCTCATGGAGCTTTACAACACAACTCATTACGGTATTTACAATGATAATCCTGCTGAGTACCAACCCACATGACATCATAACATCATGATAACATAACCACATGATAGCATAGTAGCATGACAACATAATCATAATGACATAACACCCATACTGCATAGTGTAACTTTATAACATAGCTCATGGAGGTATTTACATCCATATACATATGTACATATAGAAATATTGCCAAAAATATATACCAAAACATATACCAAATCATATACCAAAACATATATCAAAACATATACCAAACACCATATCTAAGCATATACCAAAACACCATATCAAATCATATACCAAGACACCATATCGAAGCATATACTGAAACACCATATCAAAGAATATACTAAAACACCATATTAAAACATATACCAAAACACCATATCAAAGCATATACCAAACCACCATATTGAAGCTTCTTTGCCTCAACCGACAAACAAGGAAGGATACATAGGCCGCATCTGATCCGACATATCCCATGTAGCTTCATTAGGTCCAAAGTGCTTCCACTGCACTTTAACTTGCTCGATTTCTCGGTGTTGGAGCATGAGAACCTTTTTCTACAATGTACACTGAGGCTCTGGCTAGAATTCTCCATCTGGTTCCACCTACAATACAAACTAGTCAATCACATGATCAACATCCTTAACATACTTCTAAAGAAAAGATACATGGAAAACATCATTGAATTTCACTATTGGACGTAGTGAAAGTCAATAGGATACTGGCCAAATCCTCTCAATGATATTGAAGGGTCCACAAAAGCATGGTGCCATCTTAGTACATGATCCAATTCACAAGGAGCTCTTTTTCGTTTTGATGCGCAAGTACACCTGTTCCCCAACTTGGAACTCCTTGAGCAACCTTTTCTAATCTGCATATATTTTCTGCCTATCCTATATTGCCTTTAGATTCTTCTTGATGACATGCATTTCCTATTCCAGGTCCACCAACATATCTATTCCAATCAATACCCTATTAGCCACTCCAACTGATAGGAGTGTTACAACTCTGCCCATACAATGCCTCAAAAGGACTCATCTTCACTGACTCCTGATAACCATTTTTGTATGCGAACTCTACCAAAGGGAGATACTCTTCCCACTTCCACTGTTGATTCATCATATACATCCTCAACGTGTCCTCCAATATCCTATTGACACTCTTTGTCTATCCATCTTTCTACAGATGATAAGTTGTGCCGAAGGCCAACTTTGTGGCGAAACCTGTAAATAACTCCTTCAAGAACTTGGAAGTGAACTTTGCAACCCTGTCTGACACAATATTCTTTGGAACACCATGCAACCTGACCACATCTTTGATGAATACCTGTGCTACATCGCTAGATGAGAATGTATACTTCACTAGAATGAAATGTGAAACCTTTGTTAACTTGTCCACAATGACCATAATGGAATCATGTTGTTTCACTATCTTCGGCAACCTTGTGATGAAATCCATGGAAATGACCTCCAATTTCCACTCTGGAATCATGATCAGGTGTAGCAGTCCAGCTGGATGTTTACACTCTGCTTTGACTCACAGACAGTCAAAACACCTCACCACAAACTCTGCTATATCCCTCTTCAAATTTGGTCAATAGTAGAATTTATTCACTATTGTTAGTGTCTTTTGATAACCTGGGTGACCTGAATATGGTTTCACATGGAACTCCCTCAAGATCAACTTCTTGAGCTCACTATTGTCTAGCAGATATATCATGTCTCAGAACCTGACCAATCCATCTGTTGTAAGACAATAATCCATACCTTGTGCACCTGCACCTGCACCTGTACTTGTGCATGTACTGCTACCTATACCTTTACCACTACATGTACTTGTACTTTCACTTGTACCTATACCAGCATCATGCTATAACCTGCACACAATCTCCATATGCCTCACATCCTGTCAACCTACCTGCAAGATACTATCCTGTAAGTTAGTCCCATAGGAGATCATGGATTCCAAGTGATGTACTTGTACTTTTCTACTGAGAGCATATGCCACCATGTTCTCTTTACTTTTGATGTACCTGATCTCAAAATCAAACTCGCTAATGGTGGCCAACCATCTAGTTTGCCTAATGTTTAGATTTGGCTGATCAAACAAATACCTCAACCCAATATGATCACTCATTAGTACAAACCTCCTGCCAAGAAGATATTGTCTCTATATCTTCAATGCATGTATGTTCACTGCTAACTCAAGATCATGTGTTGGGTAGTTCTACTCATGCTCGTTTAGTTTCTATGACTCATAGCATACCACATGTCCATCCTACATAAGGACTCCACCAAGTCCTCTCTTGCAAGCATCTCTACATACTACAAACTCCTTGCCCGAATTTGCAATCTTTAGCACTGGTGCATGTGTCAACAACTGCTTAAGCTACTCAAAGCTAGCCTCACACTCCTCTGTCCATTTAAACTTATTACTTTCCTCTCCAATGATGTGATAGGATAAGAAATCTGTGAGAAGTTCTTGATGAACCTCTTATAATAGCCTATCAGACCCATGAAATATATCACCTCATCCACACTCTTAGGAGCTACCCACTCCATGATGCCTCTTATCTTCTCTGGATCTACTGCAATGCCCTCCTTGGAGACAACATGTCCTAAGTAATGTACCTCAATCTGAAAGAAACTACACTTGCTAAGCTTATCATACAACTGATGCTCTCTCAACATCCTCAACACTGCTGCTAAGTGCTTGACATGCTCTTCCTCATTTTTAGAGTATACCAATATATCGTCAATGAACACAATAAAAAACTTATCCAAATATGGATGCAACACACTATTCATCAAGCACATGAATGTAGCTGGAGCATTAGTTAAGCCGAATGGAACAACAAAAAACTCATAATGCCCATACCTGGTCTTGAACATAGTCTTGTAAATGTCGTCCTATTTAATATGTATTTGATGGTATCCTAATCTCAAGTCTATCTTGGAGAACACCGTTGCTCCCTTCAACTGATCGAACAAGTCACCAATCCTCAACAAAGGATACCTAGTCTTCATAGTTACCTTGTTCAGTTTCCTGTAGTCAATGCATAATCTGAGAGTACCATTTTTCTTCTTCACAAACAAGACCAGTGCACCCCAAGGTGATACATTTGGCCTAATGTATCCCTTGTCCAACATTTCATTTAACTACAACTTTAACTCAACCAACTCAGGTGTACTTATCCTATAAGGTGCTTTTGACGATGGAGATGACCCTAAAACTAACTCGATAGAAAATTCTACCTCCTAGTGAGGTGGAAACTCTGTAATATTCTTAGGAAATACATCCTAAAACTGCTGGAAAACTTGATACATGTTCAACACATCTTCATACTCACCCTCCTTACCCTTATCACTATAAATGTGTACTGCAAATAGCTTTCACCCTTTCCTGCGGCTACGCTTTTCTTGCATAGCTGTCACCATCGCAGCTGATGTGGCTTTCTTCTTACCCTACAAGACTCTTGGTTCTCCATTATCATCAATAAACTCAATAGCTTTTCCATAACAATCTACCTTGGTTTTAAGAAGATACAAACAACCCATGACCAACAACATATTGTATGATCCCAACAGTAGTACATTCAAAATTGCTATAGTAGGCATACCATTTAAATCAAATGTGCAAGCTCTTACCCAATGATGAACTCACTTCTTTGTACTTGTACCCAACTGCGCTAACCAAGACTTTGTATGAAAGTCCTTACTCAAACCACATCTATCCACCAACCCAGGGTTAACAAAGCTATAATTATATCCAGGGTCAATCAAAATAGAAATAACTGGATAAAAATCTTACTGTCCATCTTAATGATAGATTCCCGATGATCTGCCTGCCTATTGTCCACTGTTGCATAGATACATGGAACACTCTGACCAACATCCCCAATGGTCTTCACCTCCCGTGCACTGTATGTCTAAGGCCTACCTACCTAATTCTGTGGATAGTCTCTCTTAAGGTGCTCCTTACCACATGTCCAACACTCCAACCGACTAGTGCCCTCACCTCTTGATGTTGTTTCTGCTCTAACCCATGTCCTTATCTAGCCGCATTAAATATTTATTGTAGTGCCACATTCTCTTTCTCATCTGCATGTGAAGGCCTTGTCCTCTTAGGCCACCATTTACCTTTACCTTTTTCCTTTCCTTTCCATTCATGTTGAGATTCATTCTTATGGTTTGATTGCTCATAGAAATGCTTCAGTTTCCCAATAACTTCCTCAAGTGACCAAGGCTCATCATACTCAATCCGATCTCTAAATGATAATGGAAAATCACTGACAAATATCTGAAATTTAGCCTTCGCATCAGTTAGATACAGTACATACATTAATAAATCCAAAAACTTGGTTGTGTACTCTTTGCTTATCATTGATCCCATCTTTAGCTCATATAATTCCTTATCCTTACAGTCATAGTACCTTTCTGACAAGTACTTCTTCTGAAAAGCCTCTTGAACTCCTGCCAACTCAAATAATCTATCCTAATGTCTCTGACCCACTTCAAATCTTCCCACCAAATTTCTGCTTTACCTTTCAAGCTGAAGATAACTACTCTGGCCTTCATTTATTTGTGTACTCATGCAACTCAAAGAATTTGTTCGTTCCAAGTATCCAAGTCTCTGCCTCTTCTGAATTCTTCACGTCTCCATCAAAAGTAGGTGTTTTTTCTTTCTTAAACTCATTTGGAAAGTGCCCCCTATCATTCCACTTGTAAGGATGATAATGCTAATGATCACGATGTCTATCAGAACCAGAACTAGAATAGTACAAGTACTCATCGCCCCTCATATCCAGAGTGTCCATCAACCTGCCATCTCTCACTGTGTCAGATCTATTTTACTTGTGTCTATAAGGAGACCTACTTCCATACACCCCATTAGTTCCATCCCCATGTCCATGGCTGATTTGAAGTGGCCCTTATTGCTGCAAGTCCAGAAAACTCTGAAGAAGTATAACATTAACCTCTGCTTGCTTCTCTTGTGCCTATATGTTCCGGTCATTATCTATATTACAACTCTTTATCTCTTCCTTCAAACTTATCAGTGTAACTTCCAAATCGGAAGAGTTCCCAACACCATACTACTATTCAAATTCATAGGGAGAGTCTTTGTAGTCAACCATCTTGCTAGCCATTTTATCTCTTTCATGCAATGCAAAATATGTCAGATAAGCTAAATCACAATAAATCTACTTACCTCAGTATATCTCGGGGAGGATACCTTGTCTGCAATGTCGCCAAGTCAGCATGATACATATATAACATAGACATTAATATCATATAGACATATAACAAGTAAGTGCATCAACAAACAAACATCATTCTAGCTACAGTCCAGTCATCAATGCAAGGCCATATCGACATTGCACGCTATGACCTCATGCATGACAACAACCATTACTCCATTGTACACATTGCCACATGCAACCATCAACATCCACAATCAATGCCTAATCAACTACACATATGCATAAATGCATGTAGTCGAGCATATAGCGATCAATTCTTGTAATCAACCTACAAGACTAATAAATGTAATCAAACCTTCAAGAATGCAACCTAACATACAAGGATGTAAGTATGAGACATAAAATCAACTTGTAAGCAACATATAATCCATATGCAATCGGTCACATACTCATGAAAAATACATTTCACGAAATCAATATCAAATTCTCCATAACAAACATACTACAACCATAATCAATCATTAAGCAAATGTAACAAGCACATGAAATGTAAGTGTAAGAGACATGCATACAACTAAAATGCATGGACGAGGAACACAAACTGCCCATCCAGTTTGAGGGGTGAACCATGCTCTAATACCACTCTATAACACCCTCCTCCCACATATACCCAGGTAACCATTCCAGCTAGGGTAAACATGAGACAAGAGGCTACTATGATTATATTCAACCTCCTATGTGACCTTAAGGAAGTTGAATCACTGGAACATCGCACATAATCATCCAACATGAACAACAAAACCCTGAGGAGACATGTCAGCCACTCAAAATGCCTATCCCTAGGTCCCACTGTTGTTCTGGATATATTAGTCCATAGTCACTCCCATGCGATGGGCAAGGGAGTGAGCAGTAACCTAAAGTCACTCTCATAGGCTTGTCTGACAGTGACCAGAGACCAAAATTGCTAGTTCTGTGCCAACAAATCCAGGATTTAAGCCACTTTTTCAGGACCAAATCACATGCCATTGCCTAGAATGGAGTGATAGCTTGAAATCAGTAAAAGTATAAGGAAACAATGATGCAAAATCAATAAGATGAATAAGACCATATCTAGACCCCTACTAGACATGCCATGCATTTCATCAAACATATCATCAACATGTAACCTATTGGTGTAAACAACAGAATTAAGTGTAGGAATCTCATACTTATCTAAGAATTTCTATGAACCATTGTTCCCTTATGTCATTTTCTTCAGTATCATCTATTACGCCATAGATACACTATCCATTCATTTACAAGTAAAAACATGCTGAGATCCATACATAGATGCTGCCATAAAATATACATATAACCAACATAATAGGAACAAAATTACCATAAACATATCGGCCATCAAAATCCACATATACATCAATACATTTGCACATGGAAATCAAGGGAATGAATTTCTCATTAATGAATGGAATAAACCAATCGAAGATGGGACTACCACGTTCCACTCAACCATAGAATGACTGACCCAAATCCCTCTTCATCCATTCACCCCCATTCCATATTCGAGGCATGAATGTGGGACTCAAACCAAAAGAACCAATCAGGGAATACCGAGGCTAAACCACCTCACCCTCATCAATAAAAACCAGGATTTACCGTAATCCACCCTGGATCACTAGGCCAACACAACGAACACATCATAACGGGATTTACAGTGATATACACCTGATCACTAGGCCAAACAAGCATGGATGCCACTGGATTTCTCCACATACACCATGAGGAATTTTCCTGTATCCTAGTCTCTCAGACTTTACCACAATCCAAACCGAGATCACTAGGCCCTAAATCGAGACCCACTCTCCAGGCTTTACTACATATCCTAAACTTGGGATTACTAGGCCCAACGGAGAGAAAACCACGTCTTGGTTTTACCATATATCCTTCCATTCATCAGCAAGGATTCCTAGGCTCGCCGAGGCAAAACAATCCTGGCTTTACCGCAACCCACAATTTGGCTCATGGTTCACTAGGCTGATGGATTTACCGTGATCCACAATCTGGTTCAAGGACCACTATGCCATGTGCTATATCATTCAAAGGTCTACCCCACTCAGCTTCGAATCCATCTAGAAATCCATCTCAAACAAAACATGAGAAACCCATCACACCATGGCTAACCGAAAATGGAAAGGCTAGGCTGAAAAAATTGTTACACCTGGAGAAACCCATGCCATGATAGAAAAGAACCACATGCAATGCCATGCATGTTAAATTTAGCAAGGAAAATACACATGAAAATCGATACCTGCAATGAATCCTATTGTAGCTGCTTGATCCTGCCTTTCCCTGCTTGATCTTTTCTCCCTCTTGCCTTCTTTGCCTTTCTTGCCCCAATGCCAGAATTTCTCCAAGAAACTCTAAGTGTCCAAGAGTATGAGAGAGAGAGAGAGAATAATGAGAGATCTCCAAAACTCAACTGACAAAAGGTTACCAACTGAACCTCAGAAGGATTTTTTTGAATGAGGCCTCTATTTTCTTCATTTCCATTATTTTTCTTCATTTTCCTCCTCACATGCAACCTATGACCTTTCACCTTCCCTTTCTCCTAATTTCCATTATTTTCATAAATAATTGTGCCAGAAATTCCATTTTGGCTTTCCAAAGCCTTCACCATTTCCTTTGCTAATTTCCTTAGCCATGAACAACCAAATGAACACCCCTTATGATGTCTTGCCCATCATTAAGCTTGGAATAAGTGTCCCACCAACCGTGGTTATTGTTTTTAACTTTTATTACATGGAACTTTCACTAGGGTTGTTACAATTTCTCTAAGGGACTTCTAGATCTGCCCTCTTATCAGTGGTTTTCACCATCAAATTCCTGTACTTGCGCATCACCAAAATCTTCCCACTAACTAAATTTTTCTCCTCCAAAATAAAATATCTTAGTGCACACAATTTAGCCTTCACATCGTCCAAGAAAATGACTAATCTAAGGCTTTTGGTAGAACCCACATATTTGCAACTTGTAACACCAACCACAAATCTTAGTGCTTACACATCATCCCACACTCAGTCCCTTAAAAACTTATAAGATGAGTGAACTAGGGATAGAGTTTGTATATACCTTTTCACACCATCACTTCTAGCTCTTTTCTCCTTAATTTTTCCAACATCTTTTAACATCATGACAACAATACTACCATTAACATATCACCCTACCTCTATCCACACTTACACGTTGTCCACACTTTGAGAGTATTTCGGCCTCCTGACATGGATCATGTCTCCCACACACATGTGTACTCAAACCGAGGCACAACGGTCCTCAAACCAAGGATAATAAAGCTCCCTTAGGGTCTCAACACTCTCCACTTGTACCTAGAAATAGAGCAAACTTGCACATCATTATTAGGATATAATTTTACAGATGCTCTTGGTGATTGTACATGCAATGTGCATAGAAGAAAACCTACCTAGGGCGTCAATGATGACCCTCTTAATAGGGATATGTTTCCTTTATTCACTGTAATTAGGGCTTTTAAATACTATTGTTCAAAAACCCTTGAACATACCCAACCACCATAGCAAATCATCAAACACAAGAATACTCAACATTCCTCCTTAGAGACATGACATGAAATACAAAGCTCAATTTTTATGGTCACACTTTTGACTAAGTTTTTTGGCTTGATATTTAGATGTTTGTGTCACCCAAAACTAGGGTTATCTTAGTCACCTTCAAGCTTGTAGTCACCTCTATTCTAGCCCTAAATTCTTTTGCAAGGACACATCCATTTGTTCTTGCCTTATCATAGACCTTGCATCCTTCTAACCAACACAAAATAGGGTCTCGACACTCTTTACAATTCCAGAACTTGTCATGACCTACACATATAAAATTACATACCCACAACCTCATGAACAAGCCTGCATGAATTCGATCTGCCAGAACATAAGAGTAGAGAGATCATTTGTCCTTCCTTCTTTCTCCTAGCTCAAATTCCTTGAGGTCTATGGCTAATTGATAACTCTTCTTATGATGAGATGCTCCTGTGGCTATAATCTAATGAGCTTCATATATTCCTTCTTTTAGTGTTCTATGAGGGTAAACATTATCCCTCAAAGGTCATGACATAAGCCCAAGATAACTTGAGTTTTCTTCATGAAGCCACAACTAACATAATATAATAAATTTCTTTTATTTTATCAAGAAACTTCATTGTTGCCTTAGGTTTCCCTTGGTACATTAAGGGTGCCCTCATGTAATCAGTGAATAAACTATTATTTGTTCACTTGGTTTTGTGCCCACAAATTTGGGTACAAGACCCACTACTTGGGTACACTTCCCACAAAGCCCTTTTTGTGGGTCAATTCCTCACAAACCCAGTGGGAGTACCTCATAAGATGCACAAATCAATATAAAAAACTATCAGTTGGGTGTATTAGGAAATAACATAATAGGAGTGTTAGTAAATTAGAGTACATGCATACAACAACATTTATTTTAATTCTACATTACGAACTCAAATGGGAACTTGTTTTTGGTTGGTGAGGATTTCCTAAGGCCAAGGATGCTCTTGCATCTAACACTCTTGGTCATAAAATATAAGTTACCATCTCGTGTGGTACTTCCTCTAGAGATTGAAGTTCCTTGTAAGCATGCTATCTCTTCTTTATTCACCCATGATGCATCTTTAGATCCCCTATTTTTCCATATGACCAAGTATTCCAGATACTCCCTCTAGCAGGTCTTCTTTCCAACCCTTATGGCCATAATATATTCCACTTCTTGAAAAGGTTTAACTTGTAATTGTTCCTTCCAGTGAGTGAGTGTACCTATCTCCTCATTTTTCTCTCCTTCATGGAACTCATATAGCTCAACCACATTGAATATTAGAGATATATCCAAGTCTCTTGGAAACTCTAGCTTGTAGGCATTTTCAGAGTTTTTTCGAAGAATTCAAGATGGCCCTATTTTCTTATACTTCAACTCGTTGTAGGTACCCATGGGAAATATTTATTTCCACAGAAGTAGCATTACCATCGCTCCTTCTTCAAAGAAATTTTCTCTTCTTTTCAAATATTCCTTCTTCTTATATAGGTTATTACTCTACTGCAGTATTTTATTCACCTATTCGTGCATCTGCTACATCTTGTCTGTAAAATCCTTCCATCAAAACTCTTCCTTTCCTCCAAATCTAGAAATTGTATCAAGTCCACAACACCTTTCGGTGACCACCCATAAAATATTTGAAATGGAATGTTACCAGTTGACTTGTTCACTGAATCATTATACACAAACTCTACCTATGCCAAAACCGTAACCCATTTGTTGGGATTTTCACCAATCAAGCTTCTCAGCAAATTTCCAAGGATTTTGTTCACCACTTCAATTTGTCAATTTGTATGTGGACAATAGGATAAATTGTATAATAATTTAGATCCCATTTTCTTCCATAGCATCCTCCAAAAGCGACCCAAGAATCTTGTGTCTCTCTTTGAAGTAATGGTTCTTGGTAAACCATGAAGTCTCATTGCTTCCTTGAAGAACAAAATAACCACTTAGGTAGGAGCACTTTTCATTTTGCATGCTATGAAATGTTCCATGTTCTAAACACTATCTACAACAACCATCACTAAATCATTCTTCCTTTGTTTTGTTGGAAACCCTAAGACAAAGACCATGCTCACATCTACCTAAGGAATTTTTTGTACCGACAATGGAGTACACAACCCTGTATTTTGACTTCTACCCTTTTCTAGTTGGAAAAATATACAACACTCAACAAAATTTCTCACATCATTATTGAAGTTAGGCAAAAAATACCACTTTACCAACGTTGTGGTCTTATCCATGCCAAGATGTCCACCTACACCTCCACCATGTGGCTATTTAATAATATTTAGCCTCATTGACCCTTGAGCAATGCACAATTGTTTATTTTTAAATAAAAACCCTTCTTAGGTAATGTAATCCAAGAACATGGTCTTGTCCACACTCCAAGGTTCTTTACAAGTTATCCAAGCTTCTCCAAAATCAAAATTTTCTACATAAAACTCCTTCATCCTTTCCAAACTCAACACTTCTATTGACAAAGTGTTTATTAGCAACACTCTCCTACTCAAATCATTTGCAACTTTGTTTGACTTTCCAGATCTATGCTTGAAAACAAATGTATAACTTTGAAATAATTGAACCCATTTAGAATGCCTTTGATTTAACTTACATTAACTGTTGATATATTGTAATGCCTTGTGATTAGTAATTAAGACAAATTCCTTGGAAAGAAAATAGTGTCTCCACTTCTTCGAAGCTTACATAATAACAAAAAATTGTTGATCATATACATAATACTTCCTTTTAGCTTCATTCATATTCTCACAAAATAATGCTATTGGTCTGCCTTCTTGACTTAAAATTGCTCCAATTGTTGTCCCACTTGCATCACAGTCAACTTGGAATACTATATCAAAGGTTGGAAGCACCAAAACATGTTTCTTTATCATCTTCCTTTTTAGATATGCAAATGATTTCCTTGCTACTATTGTACATTTAAAATTCCCCTTTTCCATGCACTCAGTAAGAGGTTCACAAATTTGGCCGAAATTCCTAATGAATTTCTGGTAGAAGCTTGCCAATCCATGGAATCTCCTCACCTCAAAAGTATATTGAGGTGTTGGCCAATCCAAGATAGCCTTCACCTTTTCAGAATCTATCTTCAAATATTCCTTAGAAATCACAAATCCCAAGTACACTAAATCATCTTTCATGAATGTATATTTCTTCAAGTTGATCAACAACTTCTCTTCCTTCAATTGCTACAACACTTTCCTTACATGTTCCAAGTGATCCTCTTTGTTTTTGTCGAAAATTAAAATATAATCTAGGTATACTACAATTTCTTTTCCCTAGAATGGCTTCAAGACCTCATTCATGAGCCTCATCAATGTGCTAGGTAAATTATTCAGCCCAAATGGCATAACCAACCATTCAAATAATCCATCCTTCATCTTGAATGCAGGATTCCACTCATCACCTTCTCTATTCTGTATTTTATGATAACCACTCTTTAAGCCTATCTTTGTGAAATAAGCAGCCTCACTCAAACATTCCATAATATCCTCCATCTCTGGCAAGGGAAACCAATACTTGATGGTTATCCTATTAAGGGCTCTATAATCTGCGTACATTCTCCATTCACTTGTCTTCTTTGGAGTCAATACTACTGGCACAACACACAAACTTAAACATTCTCTTATCAATCTTGTATCAAGAAACTCATGTACCTTCTTATTTACTTCATCACTCTCTGTTGGGGTCATCCTGTAAGGTGCCTTGTTTTGTAAGCTCGAACTAGGAATAAAGTCAATTTGGTGACAAATACTTCTCATGAGAGGTAGTCATTTTGGAAATTCATCCACAACAATCTCTTTGAAATTCATCTAACAATGAATTAATTTATGTGGGTATGGTTTCTAATTACAGTTCCTCTTACACAACCTTTGGAATCACTACTATTTTTTTTTTTCCTTTATTTACTCATGTACAAAATCCTTGGCTAAACACAACATGATCTCGCTATTACACTTGTTGTTACTTCTATATCATCCTATTTTTACAAATTTACTTTCCAGCATTGGGGTGAGTTTTTACCATTGTCCCTCTTTCCTAAACTCATAAGTTTTTTCTCGGCCATCATGGTGGACTTTAATGTCAAAAAACCATGGCCTTCCAAGAAGTATGTGGCATGCATCCATTTAAACCACATCACATAATACTTGCTCCTGAAGGCGACTATTTTAAAAATTTAATAAAGGGTAAAAGCATGTTAATGTGTCTCATTATATGGCAAAAGCAAAAAAGTACTCAAATGAAAAGAGATAAAAAAAAATAATATAAAAATATCAATTAAATGAGTTGAGTTTCATACTTGTTAATTATAAAAAATAAATGCTAAATTTGTAACAAAGCTAACTCACAATAAATTTTGGTAAAAGCTATGGTGAACCTATTTAATGGGTTTAGAAAATATAAATAATGTTATAAAAAGTAAATACTAAATTTGCAAAGAAGTCAACTGATAGTAAATATTGGTAAAAACTATGGTTAATCAATCACAAAATATAAATAACTTTATGTAAAGTTAAATGAAATGCTAAAACTCTTTAAAATATATATATATATATATATATATATATATATATATATATATATATATATATATATATATATATAAGTAGAATTTCTAAACAAATAATTTTATATATTATATTTTGAATAATATAAATTACGTTATTATAATCATAATTAAAAATTTTATTATAAAAAATATAAAATATATTTTAAAAATTTTCAAAAAATCATTTTAACATTGTGTTATATGTTATTTTCAAATTTCTATTAAAAAAACTTGATTTTATAAACTTGAAAGGGTAGTTTCCTGGGTCGCGGTTTTATATATACGAAAATATGATCATTTTTACTAGTATTTTAATAACAATTAAAAAATATGCTTACCTTTTATTTTTAAATTTGTTTAGCAATCTTTAGAATGTTTACAACACATCTCTTAAAGAAATTGGAATTAAAAAACATAAATCAATAGAGAAATGGGGGGGTCACGATTTTGTCACTACTTAAAAATTTATGTAAAATATTAATGATACCTTTTAAAGAAAAAGAATAAATTAGATAAAAAAATATATATTAAATTTTAGAAAAAATATGACATGAAATTGAATTTAAATTGACATGTTTTGTCTTCTTTTACCACCACCTAGTTTTCGATGATTTTGTAAATTTAAGAGTAAACATTCCAACTCCATTTATTTTTATAAAACTTCTTTGCCACAAAAAGGGAAAAAGTGATACACATTAACATGCTTTTACCCTAAACATTTCTCAGTCACATCCACCTATTACCCCTTTTATAACCATAAGACTCTGTAAGGATTTGAATGGGATAAAATTTTGAGTTTCAGCTTGTTCGTGACTTCAGTGGACACTAAATTCTCTGTAACTCAACCATCTATAACCAAGTTATAGTGCTTTCCTTGGACCTTACATTTCGTTTTGAAAAAAAACCTTCTCTACTCTTGTTCTTCCAGTATCTTGTCCTTAGGCTTGAGAAACACTTTATGAAACATCAAATTATCTCCCTAATCTTGTTGAAGCACAATCGCAGCTTCTCCAGTACCAAACAATTCATCAAATTCTGTAACTTGTGCTCTAGCTTCACCTCTTCTCCCTGAATATTGTCCTTCCAGGAATTCAAATTTCTTATGTCCCTCAAATCCATAGCGATAAGTTATACATACATTCCCTTTCCTCTTTCGATACTGCATATGTCTCTTCCAACATTGTTTCCACCTCTAGCACCTTTACCAATGGCAAAGTCTTCTACCTTTTCACTGCTTCTACCAGTCCCTATCTTACCTCCACCTCTAACACCTCTTCCTCTACCTTTGTGTTGTGTTTTCCTATTCAACATTTCCTCTACCTTCATGGCAATGTGATATGTGTCATCAAAACTCCAAAAATAATGTGTACTCATTTTTTCATGAATAAAGTATTTCAGTACATTGACATACCTTGGGACTCTTTGGAATTCTAGTTATTTTATACGATATCAAAGTGATAGTTTGAAAATATCTTCGATGTACTCACAACAGAGGTTTCCTTTCGTCTTAGATTATGGACTTCTCTATACAAATTTTGTGTTAACATTTGATTGCAAGTAGAATTTTTAATCATGATAATTACTTGTCATTGATATATATGCTTCCTTTTAACATTTAGTTCATTCAATTATGTCATCAAGCAATTATACATTCAAAAATATAAGTAGATATCACAGTGCACACCATACAAGATACACCAAAAATTAGGCCACAGGCCAGGGCAAAACCCACAATAGGAAAAAACATCAGTCATTTCCCTATAGAATCAAAACAAAATGAGAGACATCTAAGTCATAGCCACACTAATAAGTAGAAGAATGACAATTAATCAATCTAATTCTAGGTCATCCCTCCAAACAAATATTCCCTTATAAAAAATATAGGAGCATATTCATGTTTTATTTTAGAGAAAAAAATTCATTCATCTGATGCTTCTACAAGAGGAAACAATTTCAAACTTTAGAGAGCTAAAAATCTCAGACCACATAGAACCCTAAACTTGGGATTTTGATGCTTCCATTGATAGATAGAACTTTTGACTTGTATGTTTTCCCATAACTTCAGACTGCAAATTATTTAGATTGTATAGCTTCCACAAAGATAGACCCTTAGACCTGTAACTTCCATAGAGAAAGGGATTTATGGATCTGTAGTTTTCACATAGATAGAACTTCACACCATAGAGAGATAATATTAGTCTTCCATGGAGAGAGATTATTTGGACTTGTTCCTTTCCAAGGAGAGATAATTCACACTCCTTGACTTGCCATAGAGATAAATATATTAACCAATGTGAAGTGTGCTTTTAAGAGGAACCTTATGGGTTATTTATAGCTTTCCATACATGAAAATTGGTGTCTCTTGAGGTCTGAGCCAACTTGTTACTAGAAGAGCTAACTTGGAAAATTGGAGGGACAAATGACAATTTCAAAAATTCATAATGGTCATGAAGAACATGCCCTTTTACACTTTCTTTTGACAAAAAAAAAACTTGAAGAAGATGCTAGGAAATAAAAATATTTTTTCCTTATGATTTTACATAAAATACATATTATTACAAGTACAATGATAATTATGAAGACTAACCCTTGTTACAATTTCAACATTTTACTAGTAACCAATAAGTAGAAATTCCCCTTGATCTTCATGACCATATTCTTCCAAGTCTTGATCTTTTCAAGATGATTATTTACTTTGTCTTTCTGTAGCATATCCCACCACAGTGCAACATGATTGCTCAACTTTGTCATGGAAAATTTCACTCAATTTGGATCCTGAGCATTTTCATACTCGAAGTATTGTTTGAGTTCCCCAATCTAGTCGACGAGCACAAAAACTCTCAGGTTATCATTGTAACAAGAAGCTTCAACTCTTGCATTACCTCTATTTCTCAAGTATGAAATCAACCTTACTGTTGGGTCTCTCTCCTCGGCATCATGTTCTTCATCTATTTCTTATTCAGGATATGAATCTACTTATGAATCTCCATTTCTTCTATGCTTTAGCTCTTATATTCTATATATATTAACTCTTCTAGATCTTATTTTCTTGCACCGCCTCTTCCTACTCCTCTTCTCTTCAATGACATCCTTACAAGTTGTAAATGTCTCATCAACATCCACATACCTCAACCTACGTGAACAAACTTATAATTTTAGTACTCTTTATATGTAACCACCAAATAAGTTTTTTTGTTACCTTGTTATATGAATAAAATCAAGGTGCAAATCCCATAAAGAAACCCACTCCGATACCACTTGATGTAATCTATACTTCTATGGCTTTCACAACAAACTACATAACCAGAATTGTTGTTACAGAGTGCACAACCCTAACCATTTTATTTTTGCTGCTATATTAAACTAATTCAAGGATTAAATCATAGAGCATAAACAAATATTAATTCTAGCCCTCCCCATAATCACTCAAAATAGAATTCAAACAAATTTGTTCATTCATAATGTGTTTTTACAGACAGGAATTCAAATTTCAATAGAGCGTCCATACAACGCTTTAAATTTATAGGCGGTGGCATAAGAATACCACACAATATCCAAAACACATAGCCTCAATCATGCAATAGGAGAAGATCTCTCCAATCATGCAGTAGCCAAAACCCAAAGCCGTCAAAGTCAAAAGAAAAATCCCAAGAGCTAGAAGTCCCTTTCCTTCCTTGTTTCCATAATTTATTCTCATGGTGCTCACATCTTAACATAAAAAAATCAATTCATGTTTCCAACCTCTTTGCATTCCATAACTAAATCAATTTGATTCCTCATAGTATGCAGACAAACCAAAATTTCTAACCTACATTCCATCCTCGTAGCGCATCTAGTAGAATTTATCCTATAACAACACAACTAAACAACTGTCGGTTTGAGTGTGTCAACAACTCTGTGCAACAAGAGTATCAACATGATCTAGGAGTGTCAACAACTCAAAATCAGTCGTTGCTTTGATAAAACGTAGCTACAAGAGTAGAAAAAACTATCAATTATGTGTATCAACAACTAAAATAATAAGAGTTTCAATAACTCAGAGCACGCGGGAGTAACAATATTTATTTTCTTACATTACAAACTAAAACAAAAAATTTCTTTCAAATGATGAGGATGTTCCAAGGCAGAGGATGCTCCTGAATCATCTGGAATTCACAAAATGAATTGGGGAATAAGCCTTAGAAATATGGTAATATTGTGAAGTCTTCAATTACAGAGTGTGGGAGAAATTGCATGTTTTAGGAGTTCGAGAAAGGAATTCATTGGTAATGGAGGCTAACAAATTCTTTATTAAAATAAATTTACTCTAGCAAGCCGAAGATAAATGCTAAACAGTAAAGAAAAATGTAGATGAATTTTAAAATAGATTTAATTCTTTGATGGAATTGAGCCTTCCATCTTGTTGGGATGTAAAGCAAGATTTAATCTTTGGATTATTATAGAGAGATGTTGTTGAGGGAAAGGAAACAAGTGGATAAATTTTCACACATGGAAGGAGCTCTAGAAGAAAAATAATAGTAGACAAGTTGATTGATGATTTTTACCTCCTGTATCATGTAAAAACATATTTTCTAATCATTCCCAATTACTAAAAATATATTGAGCTATTAGTGTTGCCTACAAGAAGTTATTAATATTCCATCACCTATTTGGAGTAGATTGGGATACGCTAGTCAATATTTCTCTCTGAAGATTCTAAGATCACCTCAACAAAATTCATTTATATTAGGATAACTCACATATTATTAGCTCAAGTTGTTAAGCCTATTTCTTATTTTGTAAATTAGGTTCTAAAAGTTCCATTTGCAACAAAGTTTTATTATAACAATTTTTTGTAAACAAAAGAAAGAAACTTAGAAGAAGGGTTGGAATTTGGACAAAAAACCAAGATTGTATTATTTTGTAATAGTTTGTGGACAATACTTTTGAAATTGATCAATCATAATGGATTCTTCTTTCAACTATTTGCAATATATACTATTTATCTATGTGAATTTATTCCTATGAATCATAGCCTTTGTGTCCATAAAATATTCATAATTATAAGAAGTACTCTTTAAGAGGCTAAATTTGAGTACTAGTTTCCCTTATATCAAAAACAAGATATTAATATGTAAAGTGATTAATGATTGGATTCAATTTGTTTCAATCATGCCTCTTCTTAGTGAGTTTGTATGATGAGTAATTTACATAGTTATTTTCGTGAAAGCGTTTCATTTCTAAAATATTATTTTAGTGCGTCTTCTTCATTGAAATATTGGATCATTTGTTTGATGTTAAATATCTTTCAATTTATAGCTCTTATAATATGACTGATTCCTTTATACACATAAACATTTGTGTTGGTTGATAGGTATCCCTTTGAATTATTTATCTAAAACCTATAGTCCCATATCTCAAAGATTATATGCAATATGTATCAAATAATTTATAAAAACAAAGTCAAGTGCCTTTACATAGTTCCCTAGCAAAGAATTATCTAAAGGAAATAACATGGAATTGGCTTCATTGCTAAGGAAAAAAGTAATAAATATATTTTTCCCTAGGACAATGATTGTTATTGTTCTTTGCTAGTGAAAGGAAATGGTTGGTTAATATTTTTCACTTGGAGAATTTTGCTGGAGATTCCTTGCACCTTGTAACAAGTTCACAAGGAGTAATCCTGATTTAGACGAAAAAAATGTACTATCAAATCTAGTAAAGTTGATACACAAAAGAAATTTGAGGGCAAGATGAGAAGCTTCTTGTTTAGGTATTTCTCAAGAATTTATTTATTTCCATAGAAATTCAAAAGATAAACCTCAAATCCAATTTCCAAAATTATGCCCTAAATTTCTTGATCTCCTTGAAGAAGGGATATCCTTGAAAATTTATTTTGTTGTTAAGTAGCTTGAGCAATAAAAGAATTATACATTACTGATATTGAATCTAAACCAACTGAAGCTAAGAATGAAGAGCCTTTTTTACTCATTTCTCATTTCATTCCCCTTAGCATCCCTAAAAGGGATAAAGAGCTAAAGTTTAACATCATTCCTCTTGCATATTAAGTTCAATAAGGATTTATAGTAGAATTTTGTTAAAAAATAAAATCAACAACAAAAATAGAAGCAAATGGCTAGAATATAAAATTTAGTAACTACAAGGTATGCTCCATTACAACTACCAACAAACTTGCATTATTTTCCTCAAGGCTATTTAAAACATTTTACAATTTTTAATGGAGAAGGAGAACAGGCTATTGAAGAGAAATTGGTAGCTTTTATCAACTTTACTGAAACATGAACATAAAGCTAATGATGTGTATACTAGGTTAATTTTTCAATCCATGGAAGGAGAGGTCAAGAAGTGGTGTAGATATCTTTCAAGGTGGTAATACCAGGCCCTTGGATCCTGTTTCAGACCATAGAGAGCCTTTTTGAGTCTGCATACAAGTTTTTCATCATTTCCAAGAATGAGTCCTTTTGGTTTTTCAATATAAACTTCTTCTTCTAAATCTCCATTAAGGAAAGCAGATTTTACATCCATATGGTATACTTTGAATTTCTGAAAGCAAGAAAGAGTAAGAAACATCCTTATGGCTTCAATTATAGCAATAGGTGCAAAATTTTCTTCAAAATATATACCTTCTTGTTGAGCATACCCTTTACAAACAAGTCTAGCCTTATTTATAATGACTTCTCCATTTTCATTCAGCTTGTTTTTGAATATCCATGTAGTTCCTACAATATTTTTATCATGAGGTCTAGGAACTAATTCCCAAGTATTATTCTTTTCAATTTGCTCAAGTTCCTCATTAATGGCCTTAACCCAACATTCATCTTTTCATGCTTCATTTACATTTTGAGGTTTGGTGGAGGATAGTAATGCTAGATAGCTTGAGGTCTCTGTAATAGTTCTTCTTGTTTGTACACCTACCTCTTTTTCCCCTAAAATTTGAGTTTCTGGATGATTTTTTTGAACATACCTGGACGGAGTCTTTTCTTCTATCGTTATCTCTTCTTCTGGTGCTTCATTGGTTTATTCTTCAATATCATTGTGATTTGATGTGGGAAAATAATCCCCATCTTCTTCATTGTTATAATCTTCTATTTTTATATGTTTTGGATTTTTGCATGCTTCATCAACTACAACATCAATACTTTCAACAATTTTCCCAAGTATTTTATTATAACATTTATATCCCTTACTTTGGAAGAGTAACCATGAAGAATACCTTCATCTTCTCTAGGCTCAAACTTACCAAGTTTTTCATCAGTCCTTTTGATATAAAATTTGCTTCCGAAAACTTTAAAGTATTTTATAGTAGGAGTCTTACCATACCAAAGTTCATTTGGAGTTTGGGTGCTATTTACCCGAACATTTTCTTGGTTGAGAATAGTTACGACATCGAATGCAGCTTCACCCTAGAAGGTTACAGGAGTCCTAGATTCATCTAACATTGTTCGAGCCATTTGTTGAACAGTTTTGTTCATTATTTCTACCACTCCATTATGCTGAGGAGTCCCTGCGGTGGAGAATTTCCTTTTTATTCCATGTTGTTCACAAAAGTCAAAGAATTCATCCGAGCTAAATTCCCCTCCTTGATCAGATCTGAGGCATTTTATTTTTTGATCTGATTCATTTTCAACCAAAGCTTTGAAGGCTTGGATTTTCAAATGCTTCATCTTTATGCTTTAGAAGACCTATCCAACACATTCTGGAAAAATCATCAATGAACAAAATAAAGTATTCTTCTCCACAAGGTGAATTTTTCCTTGATGGTCCACATAAATCGATATGGACAAGTTCAAGAGGCTTACTAGCTAACCCTTCTTTTTCCATGAAGTGAGCTCTGGTTTGCTTATAGATTTGACATGGTTTGCATATTGTATTTTCAAGGATGCTGATATCTGGAAGATCACGAGTAGCCTTGAATCTACATGCTTTTCTTATTTGAGAAAAGCTTAGATGTCCCAATCTTCTATGCCACAACCAATTTTCATCATTTCTGCTTAGATAGCAATGTTGTTGTCCTCCCTTGAGTATGTATAAATTTTTTGGAGTTCTTGTACCTTTGATCACGGTTTCTCCTGTATCAAGTTCATGAACAACACATCCGTTTGATCAAAACACCACTTCATTTCCTTGATCACACATTTGACTGACACTCAATAGGTTATGCTTTAAACCATCTACATACATAATATTTCTAGATTTAACCTTTTCTTTGAAGAAAATAGAACCTTTACCTTTTATGGCAACAGGTGTGTCATTTCCAAATGAGACATTCTTTTCCTTTTCTAAGGCATTATATGGGTGAACTTTTTCTTTGTCACCTGTCATATGTTTGGAACATCCACTGTAGATGTACCACTGATTTTATTTTCCTTCTACATACAAGGCTATACCACATCTTTCTATTTGAGATTCTTTCCTTCTCCATATCTTGGGATTTAATGGCGTTTTCTTCTCTTTAGATGTTTTCCATATTTTTCTCCTGCATTCAGATTCTTCATGACCAAAGTCATTACAGATTGAGCATTCTATTACATTTTCAAGGGGAGAAAAGTTATTATAGGATCTTCCCTTGGTCCCTATTAGATTCCTATGATTTCGTGCTTCTCTAGTCATGATGGTTCTGTAAGCAATGCATTGAGAAACTTTCCCAAAATTATGACATGAAAAAAATTTCCCATTAAAGAAGTTCCTACGACTATCGAAACTATTAACCTGGTGATTGATATTTATCTTGGGAGCAAATTGAGTATGATTTTCCTACGGTTGGTTGTGGCTTCTATTCATCCTTGGAGTAAAGTGAGTATGATTTGCCTGATGATCAACTTTATGCCTTGGATGATGATTTTCATACTGTTCACTGGTCTTTGCTGCATCAAGATAGATTTTAGTAAAGGTTGACGGCTTCTGTGATTGAGATGCTTCTTCAGTATATCCAAGACCTATCTTTATTAGAGGAGAACATTGCACTTTGATAATTTCATTTAAAGTTTATGATCCTTTAGCAAATCTAAGATTGAGAGATTTCATTTTCTCAAGATCCTTTCTTAGACTCACAATTTCACATTCTAGTTTTTCATTGTGTTTTTCTTTTTCAGCAAGTTGGTATGTCAAGGTATCTATAATCATATTCTTTTCTTCTAAATAGATTTTGAGTTTAGAGATTTCTTCATGAAGGTCATCCTCTTCTAAAGCATCCCAAAAATTATCATCGTCATAAGCCATTAAAAGTCTATAATCATTATTATTTTCATCTTCATCACTATTTGATAAACCATAGCTATCTTCATGAATATAGTAACTCCCTTTATATACAACTTGTTTTCTATTCCATTTTGCATATTTCTTTCCTTTTTCATATTTATCTTTATGACGACATTTGTCAGCATAATGACTGACTCTACCACATGCAAAGCATTTCAAGGGTAGCTTACCTCTAAATTTTTCAGAACCCCGTTGAAGCTTCTTGACAAAGTCTGCCTCATCTTCTTCTTCTGAAATATGTCCTGATTCATTGTGTTCTTCCTTTCCTTTTGCTGAAGCTTTAAATGCATCTTCTCTCATATTTGATGGTACTCCTTTTCTCATCTCAAAGGCAGTTAAGATTCCGTGAAGCTGTGTCATAGTGATAGTCTGCAGATCCTGTTTTTATTCTATGGCAAACACTTTTGATTCAAATTTAGCAGACAAGGATCTCAAAACTTTCTCAACTAAGGTAACTTCCTATATTTCTTCACCCAGATTATTCATACAATTAACAACCTCATCTATACATAAGAAGTAACTAGCTATAATTTCATCACTGTGCATCTTAAGAGTTTCATACCGAATTCTGAGAGTTTGAAGCTTAGCACGTTTTACCTGAGAGTCTCTTTCATAGCTTAGAATGATTTTGTCCCATATTTCTTTGGCTGATTTGAGCTGCATGACTTTGACAAACTCTGATTGTGACAGACTTCCAAATAAAGTATTGACAGCTCTAGCATTGGTTTCATATTTCTTTTTACCTTCCGTATCTGCAGGAATTGCTGTTGGAAATGTATATCCTCCTTCCACAATTTCCCAGACATCCATTCCAAGTGATTGTAGAGAGTTGTGGTTCTTATTTTCCAATAAACAAAGTTCCTTCCATCAAAGATTGGCGGTATGATGGATCCCACGCTTTCTTGATTATTCATGATGATGGATCTCCCTTCAAGTGATCAAGCTTCTTCTGAAGGACCTGCTCTGATACTGATTGTTGGAAATAATACTGAGAGGGGGGTGAATCAGTGTTATCAGATCTATAATTTTATTTCCCAAACAGATTTATGTACACTACTTCAGTGAAGTGAACTAGCATGTACATGTGACTGTACTTAAAGCAACTAGTGTATATGTAGAGAACTTTTGATTTAGACAATTTATCATGTATTGAGCTTAAACCAGTATATCAGAGATTTATTAGATAGTGCAGTAAAATTAGAATAAAGCATCACACATAAGAAACACACATGAACACCAAGATATAAGGTGGAAACCCAATGTGGGTAAAAGCCACCTGTTGTTGTCGTCTCTCTCTCCTTTTAGTAATAAGAAAATCTGTTTACAATCTTGTACTAGTGTAGACTCATACCAGTACGTAGGCACCCACCTAAAGAAGGCTACAACCTTCTCTCATTCTCTAGCTACTACTAGAAGGGAGCTACAACCCCTTAGCTCTTGTACTAGCCAATATGTTTACTAGTACGTAGGTGCCAACCTACAGAAAACTCCACTCTTCGACCAGGGACCACGTTTCATGAATTTTCAGATTGGATACTCCTGGAGCGCAACACCACAATCTGAAGGCCACGTTTTATCCAATTTTCATACTGGACCCATCAACAAAATTGAAACTTAGAAAACCATAACTGCAATACAACCATCAAATACATCTACATCAACCAATCACTAAAACTCAATCATCACTTTCTGAATCAATCAATCACTTGACAACCCATCATCACTAAAGCAAATCACAATAAATCAATATGATCATTCAAAACACCATCACCAGAATACAATCACCAGCACACAAAGCAGAACCCAGATCTCTGCAGCAACAAGTTGAAACAACTAAAACTTTAAACATCATACTTCATAAGGTATACACTACTTCCATGTGTCGAAACAATGTGTATATGCACTTTTACCAAAGGGAACCAACCTACAGATCTGCGAATTCAAATTTTTGATGTATACGCTACTTTGATATGTTGAACCAGTGTGTATACACTCTTTTGCTAAAGCAAACCTGCGTACAGATCTGTAAATGCTAACTTAAAACATCACAACTATTCCAGATTTCAGTCATATCTAGATCATCACATTTACAGAATAAAACATGCATCAGTATTCAGATCTACACTGTTCAAGATCAAACCACATAATGATAATACTCTTAAGCCTTTGTGATCCTGGTCCATCAACCTTCATCAGCCATATAGGTGCATCCTTAGATCAGATCAAACAAACCATCAGAAGCTCAGTAACCTGCATATATGATCTAAAACTTCATAAGATATTCAAATCCTTGCACACACCTAGCCTAATGACCTCCTCCTCCTTATATAGTTTTAGGCCTTTCTCAATACTATGGACTAAGACTACTTAGGACCAATACCTTGTACTAATCAAATACCTTTTACCAAGAAATAACTTGGACCAAAAACTTCTGGTTTTCCAAGATATACACGCTTTTACTTTTGTGAAAGTGCATGTGTACGTATACGCTCCTTTTGTTCAGTAAACCTGCGTGTATACGCAGCTTGGACAAGGTGAACCTGCGTATACCTCTCTTTCTTCATTCCTTGGAGTCTGATCTATAATTCTTTGTTGTTGACTTGTTGCATTGTGATCTTTCATCTGAGTGAGTTGCCATCAATGGCAACACCTATATCATAATGCCAAAATCTAGAATTTCTCCTATTGTCAATAACACTTCCACTAACAACAAGAACAAGTCCACCACTCTTGAAGCGTTTAATTAAGCTACACCACCCGATTTGTCAGCACAACTTGTTAAGATGAAAATTATTAATTACAAATTTGTCAATGATATGCAAATATCTTAGGTTAAATTTTCAAATTTCAAGCTCGCAGAGATAACATGCCAATGCTAAATGTTTATCCAGGCACTCTCATTGCATTGTTTGGTAGGTAAATATTTTTTTGCTTCTCACGAAATGTACGTTAACTCTAGCAATATTATTAAATCTGTAGTTAATGATTTGAATTTGAATTCTAACACTATTTTCCCTTCATTTATTTTAACTTTCTAAATATTTAATTATAATGTCCATAATTGCTTGGTTGATTCCAGTGCATCTGCAATGTTATGCTATTATCTGCCGCAAACAAAATTAATGCTAAATGGGATAAAATTGATGCATGAATTATATAGTTGAATAGATAATTTGTCTAGGCCATTGATGAACTCAGCAATGTTATCATTCACTTGTCATCTAACCATATAGTTCACAAGTGCATAAAAATTATAATCGTGGAAATCGTTGAAGCCTATGGTTTACTATTGAGTAGAGATTTGTCCAACAAATTACAAGAATAGTTTACAACTGACTAGTTACATTTATGTCTTCCATATAAGGGCATAAAATACCAGATTTTGAGTAGAAAGTGAGCCTTACATGAAAAACATTGTCACACAACTTAAGGGAAAAAATGAACCAATGGGCTTTGTAGATGTTTCTTTTGGAAATTGTTTGCTAGAAGTAGATCATGGATGTTATCTTGTATAACATTCACCTATCCCACGAGATACATAGTTGGAAATCCTTGCATGAAATATAACTAGTGAAAATTACCTTTATATAGTAGATGTAGATAGTAGTAGTTTAGGACATCGATCTAGTTTTTCTAATATTTGGAATTTGTATCTCGATGGTTCCAAGATATATGAGGGATCTGGTGTTGGTTTCATTTTAGTAGACATCTGACAAAAAAAAACTGATCTCTTGTCGCTTGGAATTTGAGTGCACTAATAATATTTCCAAATATGGACTCATTTTTGGTGTGAAAAAATCCATTGAACTCAAAGTTGTGGTGCTTAAAGAAATAGGTGACTCTGAAATTGTCACGTGAGAAGGACGCAAAATGATACACTGTGTGCCACCTAATATTAATAATGATAAATAAGAGGTATGGAATTGATTTCACATTTCCAAGAATTTAATAACATTTCTGTTCCTCGAATTTGTAACAATGTTGTTGATAGATTAGAAAATGTTGTTGCTAGGTTGTCTCCCTTAAAATATGGCTTTTTAATCGAGATTATTTATAAGACATGTGTTCCAGATAATATTACTAATTTTCATGTTTTTAATGATGAACAATAGATATTGTACTTTATTGCAAAACCCTGATGTGTTGAAAGATGTAGTGATCAACGAAGATGATCATGAAAGAGAATTGTAGGGGTTAGCACAAGAGAATGGAGGAAGTCCCATGCCCAAGGTTGTGGTATCACTAGAAAAGTTGTATGAACTGTAGAATCAGTTCAAGGGACTAGTCAATGCAAAGACCCATAGCTATACGCTTTCACACGAACAAGAAAATCTTATAACAAAGGAAGATCTGAAGTTTTTCAATATCAATACTTATTGTACACCTCAAGAGAGGAAACATTTTATCTACCTTTTAAAACATTACTGAGATGTTTTTGCATGAACATATGATGATTTGAAAGATTATGATATGTGAATAATCTAGCATGTGATTCCTATCAAGGAGGGAGCCAAGCCTTTTGGGCATAAACTGAGGAAATTTCACCCTACTCTTGAGCCCCTCATTCAGAAAGAGTTGAGAAAGATGTTAGATGCTCATATCATATTTAAAGTTCATCATTCAACATGGGTCTCAAACCTGGTACTCGTAACAAATAAGTTTTTGGAAATTTTCTTGTTCATTGATTTTCACAACTTAAGTTGAGCCTCAGACAAATATAATGACTTGGTGTCGTCTATGGAACAGATGTTGCAAATAGTATTATGGTTAGAAAATTTTTTGTTGCTGGATGGTTTTTCCAGATGTTAGTTTTAGTCAGTTTTTCCTGCCACCAGTGATCAAATGTTCTCTTTGAGAATGTCCATTAGGGTTTAAGTTTAGGTTTTTATCATTTCACTAGGTCTTCCATTCAACAAATTTGGTCACTGGTTAGTGAGTCTAGGTTGTCAATTATTCCTTTACAAATTGCCATGTTTTGGTCACTATCATTATACATTTGGATGTCTCATCTCTTAAAATATTTATGGCCATATTAGTCTCATTATCATGGTCTTCCTCCAACTCACTATCATCCATTTGATCACTAGGGTTTCAATCATTGAATTTCTCATTCCATTCATAAATTGGCATGTAAAGGAATAGTGATACAAAATGGTTCAAAAGGGTTTTATTTGAAAAGAATATTTTGTAACAAGTTTTATATAATATCAATTTGCATTCAAAGGTTTCAAAGCTACATGATTTCCAAAGTAAATGTGAAAAAGACATAGTGTGGGCCACTCCATCACTATGAAAAGAAATCAACTCCACAAGCTATAAAAGACCATCGTTGTCTATTTCATTCATTCATTTCAAGGCTAAAAGAAGCTCTCTCTCATTACCAATCACTACCTCACCATTTATAGGGCCAAAGAAATTCAAAAAATTAATTCTTAGCTCTCTCACTGCATTTTTTAGCCATTTTGTTGAGCTTTTCACTAGGCACATTGCACTTTTCATTATGATTGCATTTTATCTAGGGGTCATCAAGTGAGTTGCTAAGGGTTTTTTAACGCTAAATCAAGTCTCCAAAAGGGTCAATCAAGTAAGTTGAAGGTTCAACACCCTTGCCATTAGTCTATTTCATAATTTTTATGATATAAACCTCCTATTTTCCCCCACGATGTGTTTTTGTGGGAGGAACATTATTTTCAGTTTGAGAACCCTAAAACCCTTTTCCTATCATATCCAACCCTACTTTACCACTTAGACATACTCCTAAAACCCTCACATCCCTTCACTTTCATTCCCTATACCCTATACCTAAATTCTACCTCTGTGCTGCATTTATGGCAGCCTAAGACCTTGGGCCTATGTATAATTTCTATAGACAATTTCCCTCACTCATTCCACTCCTTATCACTTCCTAACACTCCCTCACATCCTTCCCTACCTCCCTAATTTCTTTCACACCCAATTCCACTCCCTAACCCCATCATCTTACTCCCTTTTTCCCTTCCCCTGTTTTACCCCTTAAGGTTTGCATTCACAGTTTGCTATGGAGGAGGAGAAGAAAACTTATAACAAGGGTAGAAAGGTGTCAAGGTATGAACCTTTGAATACTCAGTCACCACTTGCCAAACAGTGTTTTCAGCATGTAGGGTGTCTTGAGTTTTGTGAGTCGGTGCAAAAAGTTCAATACCATGTTGAATTGACCAGGTTGTTTGTCACAAACCTCAGAGAGGGTAAAGTCACAATTGTAGGTGTCACGTTCTCTATCTCAGCTGATATCATAGAAAAAGCTACTGGGATACCCAACATGGTGAAACATTGTTCAAGACTCAAGAATTGGATGCTCAATTGTATCAACCCTGCCTCAAAGCTCCATACAAAGACAACATCATGAAAATCTTTCCTTTTGACTAGCATGTTGATAGGTTTCACCTTCGATGAAGATCATAATGAAATATTTCAATTGTGAAGGGAGATTCTCTAAACTCTATGACTATCACATCATACTTCTTATGCATTTCACTAGGGTGATGCTGCTCAACATACCCTACTATCTTTATAGGATCATAGACAACATGCCATACAAAGTGCAACATAGGAACAATGAGATACAACAAAATAGCCTCTTTCATAACTCCCTCATCAAGATTATTATCCTTCATCATCTTAAGGAGCTAAACATTTCTTGGGAGACATTCATTGGAGAGGAAGTATTTTTTCCTTCTTCCAACCAACTTACTAGACCTACTTCATCATCAACACCCCCTACTCAAATAGAAATTCGCTCATCAAGTAGTTATGCAATGAAAAATAAGAAAGGTGGGGATAAACTGGTTAAAACTTATCAGAGAAGAAACAAGCTTGTGTTTGCTTCACAGGTTGTGGAAAGGGTCAAGCCTTCTACATTAGCACAACAGGGGTCAACTTTGCATCATGAGACACCTTTCCAAGATGATGACTCTTTTCATCTTGAGGTTGATGAGACTACTTTAAATGCCAATGAGGAGCCTAGGACAGTTGAGTAGCCTATGGTGGACAAGGAGAATGAACTCAAAATCTTGCAGGACAAATTGACAGAGGCAAATGCTTTGATAGCATGCCTGTAGTAGGAAAACATGCAACTGAAGGTTGACAGAATGCTTCAAGAGAAACACATCATGAAATTGCAAAAGGAGACTAAAGGTAAATCAGTGATATAGGCAGAGGACCTAATGGAACATCAAGGGAAAGTAGCAAAACAAAAACCAAAGACAAAAGGCCTTAAGAAGGCACTTCAGCAACAAAGGAAGTAGATCATGGTAAATGAGCTTATTGACAGGGATATCAATGAAGACAAGGAATATTGGTTGGGAAAAGTCAATGATCATTTAGAGAAGCTTCTCAAGAAGTCTAATAGGGACAAGAGGTTTCAAAAACACATGGCTGCCCATTATTACACAAGGAACTCGATTTTAAGAGGAAAGGTCAAACAAATGAAAGCAAGGCTAAATAAAACCTTAATCAAGCAAAGAGGGAAAGAAAATTTAGCTTTGATTACTGATATATCCATTATAGCATAACATATCACTTGGTAGAATTACATATCAATTTTGAAGAATTTGGAAGAAATTTTGTTTTTGACATTTTTTGCAAGTTTTGGCACAGTCAGCCTGCAAAAAGCGTAGCATGAGCCATGCTACACTTTTTCTGGAGAACTCCAATGGGAAAAAAAATTACATGGTTGGATATAATTTGACTTCTACATCAGCTTTGGACACTTGGCTGCCTCAGTCATCAACTTTTACACGGAGAAAATGCCCCAAAACCACCTAAAAGCACCTTTCTGCCTTGTTTTTGGAGGCCATGCTATGCTTTTTGACCAGTCCTCGGAGAATTTCTTTTTGAGTGGCTATACTTGGTCTTTTTCAGTGCTTAAGGACTCCATTGTGTAACAGATGGATATAGATTTCCAATGAGATATCAGGAGCTCAATTGGGAGTTCAGGAATGCCTCCAAAAGTGGCATGCAAGTTCACGTTGCACTTTTTGCAGACCACGCTGTGCTTTTCAAAGAATTCATTGTGCTTTTTCTAGAAGGCTAGTTTCTTTCGCAGTTCGACCTAGTTTGACTTTTTCACTTATGTAAATTATGTAATTGAGTAATTCTAGTGTAAACATGATGTTATAGTGGGTGATTAGTCTTTGTAAGTGATTTTGATGTAAATTTGGCCTCATTTATGAGAGTGGTTTGAGTCAAAGTTAATTGAAGAAGTTGTTTTTAACTTCCCTAGACAATAGGGTTTGGTTAGAACACCCCATGGAGCAGTTCCTAGAGTCATGGATTCAACCCCTGAGAGTGGGGAGATTTTGTTTATGGTCTTTATGTATCATTTTCTTAGTCTTAGTACCGGTTGGACATCAGAGGAGAGAACTATTGTAGCTTGTACTTTAACATTTTCTTGAAATCAAGGGATACAATTTGCAGCTATTATCTAGGAATTCATATGCAGTAAGTTTGTGATGTTTTATTTCCTCTGTTACAACTTTATATGAAATATATTCATCTTCTCTTTCCATTCATCAATTCTTCAATTTTTTTCCTTCCAGTTTATAAACAAAATTCTTTGCATAAAGCTCTTTTTTGATGGAAAAATCATTATGTGTTACTTTCTTTCCTACTGAATGAATTCATGTTTCATGATCATTAAAACCTTTAGCTTCTTCTAGGCACTACACTACATCGAGAAACCCTAAGATCCATCATAAAGTATTGCTACCTTGCTCTTTTATATCTTTGCTTGTTGTGACCCTTTGATCCTATTGACCTAGCTACCTGGATTTTGTTCCTTATCCAACAACAATACCCAAAATTTTCCAAAATGTACTTGAGCCTAGATATCTAGCCTAAAATCTATTCCTTTTCCAGTAAAATCATTGGCTGTGATCATAGAGAGAGCCCTCTCTGGTTTGGTAGGGCTAGCTACCAAACTGAAATCTTGGTCTGTGGTTACCCCTGTCGATCTCCTCATCATCCTAGGACAATATGGAGGATAACATCAGATACAACTAGGTCTTGGTGGTGGAACCTGATTGACATAATACTACCTTTTGAACAAAGTGGTGTACTTTTAATTTTAAGAGAACGCCTTTTGGGCTCATCAACGCAAGATCTACCTTACATTTCTTTTCATGGTTTGATTGGTAAAAGTGTTGTGATTTATTTAGATGATGTGATTTTTTTTCAAAGAAGAGATCTAACTATTTACATCATCGAAATAATTTTTTCAAGCAATGTCGCAAATAGGGTATATCATTGAATCCTAAGAAGTGAATTTTCACAAGTGTCCGATGTTAATATATTGGGCCTATCATTATGAAATTTGGTATTAAAGTAGACCCAGAACAATTCTAAACAATCACCCAGATTCCCTTCCTCGTGAGTAAAAAAGCTATGTATTCCTTCTTAGGGAAAATCATTTTTCTTTGCAAATTCATCTTAGACTATGACCAAATTGTAAAACCATTACAAAAAATGATAAAGAAGTATACAATATATAAATGTTATAAAAGTGAAAAGGATACATTTTCCTATATTAAGCAAACAATTGTAGAAGCTACAACACTACAGAGTCCAAACTTCGGCAAAGGTTTCCTGTTATACACTTTCACTTCTGATACTTCACTTGTTGTCGTTCTCATGCAAAAGGATGATAAAGATTATGGAAAATCTATTTCATTCAAGAGTTCCAACTTGTAGGGACGAGAATTAAATAATCCTACCATTGATAAGCAAGCTTATGTACTGTGCAAGGTGGTGAAACACTTTAGGCCTTATCTTTTGAAGAATCATGTATTCATGTTTGTACCACACCCATCAGTTAGATCATTGTTTGTTAAACAACAACTAGGTGAATGAAGAGTGAACTAGATGACTAGTATACAAGAGTATGATCTTAAGTTCAAACCAATTCATACCATCAAAGACCATGGTCTATGCCAGTTAGCAAAAGAAGCAACAAATACACCAAAAGATGATTCTTTTGGTTGGGATTATGAAATCAAAGTGTATAATATTGAAAATGTTAACCCCACTGCTGCAACCACTTTTTGGTATGTAGATGTGCAATAATATCTTGAGCATGGTACCTTGAAGTCACACTTATCGACGCAATAAAAGAGGACCACAATATTGAAAGATCTATCATAGCAATTGGTACTTGGAGTTATTTTTTGAAAGCACCATAATGGGGTCCTGCTCAAATCTCTCAAAGAACCTGATTCAAAAGAGGTATTGCATGATTTACATAACAAACCAACATGTGGACATTACATGGGTGACACAATTACGCAAAAGGTTATGAGGGTCGGTCACTATTAGCCCACTTTATTGAAATATTATCATGCTTATGCCCACAAGTGTTTAGTCTATTAGAAATAATCTAGATGAGATAAGAAGTCAGCTGCCCATCGCAGCCTATCATTGTAGAAGAACCATTCCAACAATGGGGCCTAGATGTCATTTGTGAGATATTTCCCCACTCATCAAAGAAACACTATTATATTCTCAGTGCTACAGAGTATTTCCCACAATGGATGGAAGCAGTTCCTCTCAAGCAAGTGAATGATCAGGAAGTCATCATTTTCTTCAGGAAGCATATTTTTCTTGCGTGTGGAGCCTGATTATTCAAAGGTTTTTTGTTTTAGCTATGGTGAAGTCCCTGTTTTTGATTTTATTTGTTTGAATCAGCCATCATTATAAAATGGAATACATTTTTATCTCCATTTTCATGAAAGAAAATTATATTTAAAAACAATTACTTAAGGTATTAAGTTCTTGAGGACTAATTTCAATTAAGTAAATATTAGTTACCTCAAAACTTTTTATGCCATCCCTTGTTCTTAAGGAGAAATCTGCCACCCCATCTATTAAGTAATCTCTACGAGATTAGAATTAACCATAGTTAAACCTAAAAGAAAAAATGGTCAGTTGAAGGATAGGAGGTATCATCACGAGCTGACATACTATGATCATAGGTTCTAACATTGTGAGATTACCATTATTGGTCACCAAGCCAAGGTAATGGCTTTCGACCACTAGGTTGAAAGACAAGAGGTCTCTGTAGGAATTTACAGGGTAAGTTCCACAGAAAGAATACCAAAAGGACACCGCTCACAACCAGATCTCAAATCAATACACCAGTATTTTTGACGTGGTTAAAACCCTCAGAGTGCAAGGAGGGAAACAGTCCACGGCCTGTCCCAACGTGGGTACTACAGGCAATTTATTAATCAAAGAATGAAAATTTACATAAGCTTCTCTCATGCACGGATTACCCGAACAATGACCCTCCATGCGCTTTAAATAGAACTCATGGACCAATCGGGTGTCAAGCCACGGATCAAGTGTCGGTAATACCGAGGTGAGAGTGAACCGTCGAATCACTACATATCGTGACCGTCGGATTGTAAGTTACAAAATGTACAACGGTAAAGAAACACACTTTACCTAACTCTAACCTAACTCTATACTAGACCAAGTTGAACTTAACTATATCCTATGTGTCGGAATATCCTAACATCCCCCCTTAAGAACAACTTGGGATAGGATTGAAGGATTTACAAATATGACACAATAGGAGAAGGAAGGAGGCACTAGAGCCTATCCCCCCTTAGTGACAACTTCCTGAACTCCAAGCATATATCGAAGTTTAGTGAACTTCGCCTCTGTGAGAGCCTTTGTGAGGATGTCTGCAACCTGATCATCTGTTGGACAATATTGCACTTCAAGAACATGGTCATGAATGAGCTTTCTGATGAAGTGCATGTGTAGTTCAATGTGTTTGCTGCGCTGATGCTGGACTGGATCTTTGCATAGCTGAATGGCACTTTGATTATCACACCAAAGTGTGGTTGGATGCTGCTGCTCAAAGCCAAACTCTGATAGGATCTGACGAAGCCACAAGGCTTCCTTACTAGCTTCCACGGCACCACGATACTCTGCTTCTGCTGACGAAAGAGAAATGGCAGCCTGTTTCTTACAAGCCCATGTAATAGGTCCTGAACCAAGAGTGAAGACATAACCGGCAGTAGACTTCCGATCATCAGGGTCACCAGCCCAATCAGAATCAGTGAAACCAACTAACAGAGGAGCTGCTTTGGCACTGTAATGAATCCCAAACTGAACTGTACCTCGAACATAACGAAGTATTCTTTTAGCTGCTTTCCAATGACTTTCACGGGGGTTTTGCATAAAACGAGCAACAAGGCCAACAACAAAGGAAAGATCAAGACGAGTATGGGTTAAATACAAGAGTTTTCCGACAAGTTGACGGTATAAGGTAGCATCAACTTCAGGAGAAGTACAAGAGACTGAAAGTTTGACTCCAGACTGAAAGGGAGAAGGGGCTAGCTTACAGTCTTCCATGTGAAAATGACGAAGAATATCACAAGCATACTTGGACTGGGAAAGGAAAATACCCTCCTGGGATTGCAAGACTTGAAGACCGAGAAAATAGTGTAAGTGTCCTAAGTCTGTCATTTCAAATTTCTTTTTAAGGCTGGACTTCACATGGTTTATAAGGTTTGGATCACTACCAGTAAGAATAAGATCATCAACATAAAGAACAAGGATGATAAGAGAGTTGCCCACTTTCTTGGTGTAGATAGTATTGTCAGAATGACACCTAGAAAAGCCAGATTCTAAAAGAAAGCTATCCATTTTGGCATACCAAGCCCGAGGAGCTTGCTTGAGACCATAAAGGGATTTCTTAAGTCGACAAACAAGGCTGGAGTCTGTTTGTATGAAGCCAATGGGTTGTTCCATATAGATTTCTTCCTGCAAGTCCCCATGCAAGAAGGCAGATTTAACATCCATCTGATGGACTTCCCATTTTAAAGAGGCAGCAAGGGAAAGAACAAGGCGGATGGAGTTCATTTTGGCAACAGGGGAAAAGGTTTCAGTGTAGTCAATGCCTTCAACCTGTGAAAAGCCCTTAGCAACTAGACGAGCTTTATGTTTATCAACTTTCCCATCTGGTCCATACTTGGTTCTGTAAACCCATTTACATCTAACAAGTTTGCGTCCCTTTGGTAGAGGAACAAGATCCCATGTATCATTTGTCATCAATGAATGATATTCTTCATTCATAGCTACTTCCCAATGTGGATGGCCTGAAGCTTCTGCAAAAGTGTCAGGATCATGATTTACTGGAGCTTGAGCCAGTAAAGAAGAGGCTCTTTCAAACTGAGAACGTGTACGTCGCTGATCTGTAGGATCACCGGCAAGATCACCTGCTGCATCCCGAGTAGCACGGACCCATCTTGGAAGTTGAGGATCCTGAGAAGGTGGGGGAGGATTATCATCCTCGCTTTCATCATCTGAAGAAGAAATGTTTTCAAAGATAGAAGAGATAGGAAGAGGTGGCACATCCGCCGGACTAGGCTCGCAGGCCGATTTATTTTCATCAAATTTTACATCTCTTCTAATGATAACATTTTTGGACTTAAATGGAATAAGTCTGTAACCTTTTACATCTTCAGAATATCCAACAAAATTACATTTCTCACTCTTAGGTTCTAAAGCTTTATGCTTTTCATCTGGAATATGGGCCCATGCTTCACTTCCAAACACACGAAAGTGACTTACATTTGGTTTAATGGAACTCCAAGCTTCTTCTGGAGTGATATTCTCTAGAACCTTAGTAGGAGTGCGATTGATTATATAATTTGCACAATTAATTGCTTCGGCCCAAAAACTAAGACTGAGTCCTTTAGATTGCAGCATACAATTAGCCATTTCCTTTAAGGTGCGATTTTTCCTTTCAGCTACACCATTTTGTTGTGGAGTGTATGGAACAGTATGTTGCATTTGAATTCCATTTTCGGTGCAAAAGTTGATGAATGTGTTTTTAACATATTCTCCACCATTATCAGTTCTTAGCTTAAGAATTTGATGTCCAGATTGTTTTTCAACAAAGGCTTTGAAGGCCAAAAAGGTGTTAAATACTTCACTCTTGAGTTTTAAGAAGTATACCCAAGTGCGTCTGGAGAAATCATCAATGAAAGTTAAGAAGTACTTGCAGCCAGAGAATGAAGCAACAGGAAGAGGACCACATAAATCACTGTGCACAAGCTGTAAAGGGGCTGAGGCGTGCCAAGAGGCACGTTTGTCAAAACTGTCCCGATGATGTTTTCCGAGTACACATCCGGAACAAACACCATCTCTGCAAGATACCATAGGAAGACCTGTCACCATATTTTCTTTACATAGATGCTGAAGGGAGCGATAGTTTAAGTGACCAAATCGCTCATGCCAAAGTTTGCTCACTTCATCATTATGAGCAACAAATACTGAGGGAAGATTGGATGACCCAAAGTTGTGAAACTTATACAACCTTTTGGAATCATCAGCAAGACCAGTAGCTAGAATCTGTTTAGGATCTTTTAGATCCTTGATTACAACATCATGAGGTGAAAATTCAACAATTTTACCTACACCTGAGTGAGTTATCTGATAGACAGATAGAAGGTTGCAGGATAAGGTTGGAACACATAATACATCATTAAACTGACCATTGTCTAGATGAACAGTTCCAGTCCCTACAACGTTAAGAGATCTATCATCACCAATATATATATTTTTGGTGTTACAATCATTTAAAGAAGAAAACATGGCTTGGTTTTTGGCCATGTGACAAGAGGCTCCAGAATCAATGAGCCACTCATGAGAATGAGAAGAAGAAGAAGATACATTTAATGCATAACCAGACTGAGATGATTGACAATGAGATGCAGAAAGTGCCATTCCGGAAGTTGAAGTTGAAGTAGGCTCCACATGGATGTTATGTTTCTTCATTGCGGCTTCCAAGGCTTCCATCTTCTTAAAGCATTTAGATTCTAAGTGGCCATCTCGATTACAAAAGTTACAATGTCTATCAGTCTTCTTCCATTTGTTTTTATTGGTCTTATCATTTTGCTGAAATGATCTTTCATTTTGAGGCTGAGATGGTTTAGGACCATTCTTTTGAGGATATGACTTCTTAGGATTCTTTGAATTTGGTTGCTGCTGGGCGGCTAACGCTTTCGTGGAAGAGTTTCCAAGATTAAGAAGACCAAGGTGTAAGAGTTTTTCTTGTTCTCTTATTAAGGAATCACAAAAGGAGTCAAAGGAAGGGGCCTTGTAGTCTTGTCCTTGACAAATGAAAGCTTCCCTTGTAGAATGGAAAGTGGAAACAAATACAGAGTAGGCTGGTCCCAACTTAGTAAGGATGGAATAAATAAGGTTACCATCTTCTTTCTTAACTTTAACACCTTCTAAGAGATATCTAAGGGTCTTGAATTTGGACAAGAAATCTTCAATGCAAGAAAAAATTATTAGGATCCAAAGTAAGCAGCTCATTTTCAAGTTGATGGGCTCTAATTTCATTTTTAATCCCAAAAACTTTAGCAAGTTTTTCTAATGCTTTATGAGGAGTCTCAAGTCCTGCAATGTGGAATCTAAGATCAGGAGAAATAGACATCCCTATCAAACCACGTGCTTGATCTTGTCTATTTTCCCATTTTGCCGCCTTGTCTTCATCTTTTGGTTTCTTCTCTTGGTTTGTGGCTATTCTGAAGAGACCTTTACTTCTAAGTAAATCTTCCATGTATTCTACCCATTGGAAGTAGTTAGTGCTGTCAAGAATGACTTGGCATGGACTTTCCATTTTAAAAAAAAAATGAAGCTGAAGATGCTGAAAGTAAGTGTTCCAACGGATAGATCTCGAAAAAATAGGCGGTTTTAAAAAAACGGCTCTGAAAAAGGCTTCCGGATGAAGAAGTTATGGCTTTTTGAAAAAAAAATTGTTGACGTTGCCGGCAAAGTGCGCGAATGTGCGGGAATGAAAAAATCCGCCCCCACAAAATGGAGACTTGAACCCAAGACCTCTACTCTCTTAAAATAGCTTTGAACCAATTGATCTATACAAAAAATTTGAGAGAGAGAGAGAGAGAGAGAGAGAGAGGGGGGGGGGCCTTGGTTTGCGTGCTTGCCTTGAGAAAGCTCTTTTTCCCTACAAAACACAAAACACAAAACCCAACACGAATATGCAAAGAAAAACGAACCTTGCAGCTCGAAGTTAGCTTTAGCCAAAAAACTAGAAATTTAAAAAAAATCTCAAAGTTAGCTTTAGCCGAAAAACTAAATATTTTTCTCAATGTTTCTGATTTTCCGAGATCACACTAAGGTGCAGGGAAAAGAGCATACGCATGAGAAAAATCCTTCCTTTCTGTTTCTGATTTGCCCAGATCGCACAGAGTCGCAGGGCAAAGAGCATACGCAGAAATGAAAGGTATAGATCCGGTTAAAAAAAAAGGCTAAATAAACTGAGACCAAAATAAGCAGAGAGAAAATAACAGTAAACTGCAAAAAAAACACTGTATACCTCCCGATCTGAAAAATGACGCAGCTAGGGCTACCGGAAACCTTTTCGCGTGAAATGAAAGGGGTTCCTCACTGGAACAGATGCTCCGAACGCAACAGAGCAGTCCTCTCGGCCCGAAAGCAGTCAGAAACAGCAGATCTAGGAAACGACAGCCGCATGCAGTTCTACCGGCTTCAGATTTGGATCACCAACGGACGCGGCCCTCAAATAGCTCTGATACCATGTAGGAATTTACAGGGTAAGTTCCACAGAAAGAATACCAAAAGGACACCGCTCACAACCAGATCTCAAATCAATACACCAGTATTTTTGACGTGGTTAAAACCCTCAGAGTGTAAGGAGGGAAACAGTCCACGGCCTGTCCCAACGTGGGTACTACAGGCAATTTATTAATCAAAGAATGAAAATTTACATAAGCTTCTCTCATGCACGGATTACCCGAACAATGACCCTCCATGCGCTTTAAATAGAACTCATGGACCAATCGGGTGTCAAGCCACGGATCAAGTGTCGGTAATACCGAGGTGAGAGTGAACCGTCGGATCACTACATATCGTGACCGTCGGATTGTAAGTTACAAAATGTACAACGGTAAAGAAACACACTTTACCTAACTCTAACCTAACTCTATACTAGACCAAGTTGAACTTAACTATATCCTATGTGTCGGAATATCCTAACAGTCTCATCATGAGTCGACTTGTCCATTGTGTTTGATATCATGAATGGCATTGTCATCATCCTGTTACCAAGCGAGGACAATGATCTTCAGTTCATATCCAAATAAATTTGAAACTACTTGGTAACTATGAATTTATTTCTAATAGATGGGACACTGGCATCTAAAAGGGTTAAAAGGCATCCCTGTCAAGGCTTTAGAAATCTGTTGGCAGCAATGACCATGCCTATGGTATGGAGGTTAATTTAGCACTAAGATTTCCTTGATTACCTTGTTTACTTGAAAAATAATTATTAACCAAGCTGATTGTCGTACATACGAATTTGTGGAATACACTTGATTTATGGGGTAACTTTTATAAGTTCATGAATACTGATGGATGTGGTTTTTGTTTGTTAATGATAATATACAGAGACAAAACCACTAGGATATTAGAAATTGGAATTTTGAATTATTTAACTATAATTCCTTCAATTTTATAGGTATTGTATCTTTAAATCGGAGTTAACTGATTCTTTCTAGTTAGTCGCCATTGTTGTTGGTCACAACCCCCCCCCCCCCGCCCCAATAATCACTACAACAAAACCCTGTGATTAACATCCCTTTTTCTTCCTTTTTTGTTTCTAGAGCCCATTTTTGGTGTTATTTGCATCCATTTATCAAATATGGTGCAAAACTTGATGGAAAATTTGCACTGAGTTTTGCACCAGGTCTTACACCAAGTTTAGCACCAGGTATTGCAATAGGTTTCGTGCAAGATTTCGTACCAAGTTTTAAGCCATGCTTTGTGCCATCTGTAGCACCAGGTTTTGTTCCATGTTTGGCACCTAATTTTGTTTCACCTACTTTTGCATCCTCTACTGCGTCCACTTTTTGCGCCTACACTTGCATTAAGTTTCGCAACATATTTTGCATTCATTTTTCATCCTTTTTTGAATGCCCTTTGTGCCAAGTTTTGCATCGAACTTTGTGTCCAGTTTTGCTTCTACTTTCACTACATCCACTTTATCATCTTGTTTTTCATCCATATTCACATCCTCTTTTTCATCTATTATTGTGTCCACTATTGCATCCAATTTTGTTGTGGCACAATTTGTGCCTAGTTTGGCACCTCTCTTTGCACCCACTTTTGCTTCTAATTTTGTATCCATTTTTGCATCCTCATTTGCATCTAGGTTTTCATATACTTTACATATATTTTTGTTTGTATCCACTTCTGAGTCAAGATTTGCATTAGCTTTTGTGTCTCATTTTGCATCTACTTTTGCATCGACTTTTGTTGCATAAACTTTTACATCCATTTTTGCACCCATGTTTAAATCCACCTTTACATCCCTTTTTGCATTGAAATTTGCTTCTTTTTTTGCATGTATCATTACATCCACTTTCATTTTGCCACAATTCACGCCATGTTTTTCATTTACTGTTGTACCCACATTTGCTTCCATATTTGCATCCATGTTCACATCCTCTTTTTCATCAAGTATTGCATCTCTTTTTGCATCCACTTTTGCGTTGGACTTATGCATTGGGTTTTTCATCTCGTTCATCTACTTTCAATGCATCCATTTTTGGCATCCAATTTTGTTTTGCCTATTGCAACCATGTTTGCATCCTCTTTTACATCCCTTTTTGTATCTTGTTTTGCATCCAAGTATGCATTTTTTTTGTGTCTATTGCTACATCCACTTATAAACATAATATATCAATCATATCAAAAAAAATAGAGCACTAAAGATAGATAATGGGGAAAGTCTTTGTTACTATTTCTCTTTGGTAGAACTAGAATACATCGATGGGTCCTCCAAGCCTCTACCCTTGATCTGCTCCATAACCTCTATGCTCATTGGTGTGGATGCACAAGTTTATCATGGTTGCATCACTGATAGAATTTGGGAGAAGTTCCTTCTTCTTCCTGTGACTAGTGAAGAGCTTTGTTTATATAGATTCCCATCATGATTGAACTTCATTGCACCTAGACACTTTCTTGACTGTATCAAGGTGATGATTAAACCAAATCAATAATTTTTTGAATCAACATTGATTATTTTAAACAAAGTTGTTAATTTGGACCGAATCTTAGCTTATCTATCCGAATTTTCGTATTGTTTCATAGCTCTAGCTCATAGAGGGCTTTGATGGCCTTCTGTTTCAGCCTCCAACACTAGGAAGGAGCATTTCTAGACCTTCTAGTTTGGTCCATACCACTTGGAAGGAGCATTAATCCCTCAAATTTTTTTATTTTTTATTTTTGTGTTTCACCTATTAGAAATTGATTCTTTGACTTAGAAAAGGATATGATTATTTTCTTGACCCTAGGGCATGGTGTTTTGAGCCATAACACTTGGCAATGTGATTAGCTATGTGCTTTATTTGTGGTAAGGAAATATTATTGATAAGTGCATCGAAGATACATGAATTCTTGATGAAGGAGGAGTATGATGTTCATCAATTATCAATGTCTTAGATTATATGGATGATAACATGGCCTCACATTAGGTAGTCGATTCTTCAAATATGCTTGGCTAGGGGGGCATGATAGTAGGTTGCCTATAGTTGGGTGGTGATGATACAACATCACTCATGGTGAGACAAGAACTTTGACATTCCACACGATGGAAGATGTTTGGCTTGGGTTCGGTAAGGACACATCGATTAGGTGTATTCTAGGTGATACATGTGCTCTCCAACCCAGTATGGAAAAGATGTTGTAATGTCCTATCCTATCTTGTTAAACATTTTTGACATGATCAAATTATGTAAAAATAAATATAAAATAGAATAAAATTTAAAATTTTAAAATAAAATAAAAAGTAAAATTAATAATTATACTTATAATTAATTGTAATTAATAATTAAACCAACCTAGATCCATCTTAACTCCGGATTTACCAAGTGTCGAGAGAGATCAAATCTCTTGAGGTGAAAACCTCTTTTAGAGTGAAAAGAGAATCAATCCGTCTCAATGCTTGGTAAATCCAAATTTAAGATAGATATAGGCTTTTTACAAATACAACACTACAAGTGAAATTGAAAGAAAAAATCCAAATTGAAAAACATTTAAACTCATCCTATCAAAATTCCTTCATAAAAGTTGGACATGAACCACTTCCATAGCAATGGAAGTTAACATTGCCATGAAATTCCCGTTAACATGCTTTTAATTTAAAATAGAAATCAACAAAACCTTAAAAGAAAATAAAAATCCATTGGTTACCATAAATTTGTGTTTGGAAGATTTTGTGTTCTTTCCAACTGAGTGCTAGTCGCAATGATTTGTACCAATGGCTGACGATTTGGTGCTATACACTGCAGTCAAAAACTGGTCACTGGTGCCATTGTTTGTGGTCATGGCATTGATGAGAATCTTACCCAATTTCGTGTCGAAGCTCATGATATCGTTGCAGTTGCCCGACCCTAGAATTGTTAAAGAAGGGTGAGTAATAAAGCCTCTCAATTCATTTTGGTTTTTCAAATTTTTTGATTTCAATTTGAGAAAGCCAAGGGTTTTGGATTTGGTGGAGTGCAGGAAGTTGGTTATGAGAGTCATGAATTTTAGGGTCACGACTGCGTCGATCCTAGATAGGCCCTTTTTAGCACGTTGGATTCACTAGAATCATGAGGTATATTTTTCTCTCAATTTATTGATTTCTCACTAGCCAAACTTGTTTATGCACAAACATGACATAATTTGAAAAGAATATATGTGGACTTTGAAATTCTCTCATGTGATTTTCACTGAAAAACTTTGTTTAATTCATAATTTGTTTATAACATAAAGTAAAAGTGAAACATTTACCTATATCGTAAACAATAAGGAAAAAAGCATTTTATATAAATAATATAATACAATTAATATTAAAGTAAATATTCATAATTCATATTATATAAAGCTATAAAATACATCCTATATATAATGACAAATTTAAATGTATTTAAATTACACACCAATATAGAGATGTATATATTAAATTTCCAAAACCATCATTTCTTTCTTTGCTTTTGGAGGAGTTACGTAATCGAAAATGGTTTGTGAGAATGGTTCATTTTCATGAGATGGAGATGAGATGAGATGCATGTGTAGTGTAGTTAATTGAAAGAAATAAATTTGCATGTGTGTTTCAACATATACTCAACACACATTCTCTTTTTGCATTAACCGATGATAACATGTTTCATATTTAACGAATTCGTTCGTTCACCAAGAGCATGAACACTTTAACTATAATCAATCCTAATCCTTTATAAGGAGGAAAAAGGAGAATTTAAAGTTAAATAATATTTTTAATTGCAAAGTGAAGTAAGATATTCTATTATTTATATGTAAATACTACTTACTGTGCTGTGGAGATAAAAGGAAAAAGGAGGGGCGATCCACGCGACAATAAGAGAGAGAGAGAGGGGGATCCACGCTACAATAAGAGAGAGAGAGGGATCCACGCGACAGACACAACGGAAAGTGCAGTGCAATTTATAGAAAGGAAAGGAAATTCTGCAGACTACAACACTTTTGCGGAGGCAAACAAACAAACAATTCTGCGTGTGAGGAATTTTCTTTTCTTTTCTTGTTGCATAACAAAAGAGATTTTCTAAGTTCACAATAGCATATTTATTTCTTTTTATAATTCAAAACAAATTTCTACTATTTTGATGCAATGCAGAATAAAATATTAGTAAATCCTATTTTGCACGCGGACGGTTAAAATTCATGGGTGTATTTTCGTTTCTTTTAATTTCATCCCGCTAACCTTTGGTATGATAATGAAAGTTTATATTACTATAATTTTCACTTATCTACATTCATTAATTGATTGATTACTGAGAAGTTTTCTTTGCAGATTTTAGCGGAATTGAAGTATGTATTGATTTTAGTGAAATTAGTCTGCAATTCACTAATAGCATTCAGTGAAATTAATCCGCAATTCATTAATAACTATTTATCAGCGAATTATGATCTAATTGTAGTAATGTTTAATGAGTTATTTCTTAAACATTATAGCGCATCTAACACTGAATCTCAACGTTAAAACAAACCCATACCCATCTCTTCTTCTTCTTGCCTTCTTAACTTGGTGAACTCTTCTTTGTTTTATTGATTTTGGTAAAGTCTTTCTTAGAGTTTCGCCCTTTTATCATTTACATATTTACATTCATTTTCATCGAGGTGAAAATCTCGGTGGCTTGATTGAGCCTTCCTGGGGATAATCATTCCAGCTTGATTACAAATCATTCATTTTAAATTATCGAAAATTCAAGCCAAAAAAGAATTGTAAAATTTTGTTTAATAATAAAATTTAAGAATTTTATTACTATTTTTTTACATTTATAGAGTAAATTTAATATTTAATTAGTATTAACATAAATGTACACATAGACATTAATATAACAACATCATTATTGTAATATTAGTTTAATTAGAATGATATGCATAATAATATAGTTATATAAACTAGTTACGATTTTAATATTTTCTTAATATTAATATTTAACATAAATATATTACTTAAGTTATCATTATTATAGTATTATAAATATGTAAGTAATGATTTTCTTAGATTGAATTCGGATACTCAGTAGAAATATATTTTAATAATAACATTTATTTTAAATTTGACATTTTATTGCAATAATATAGATTAGTATAATAAAGTAGTGTATTAATAATATTATAGTATAGTTGGTTAATGTTATATTATAGGTTATATAAAAGATTAGGTGATAATTAATATAAGCTAACCTAGGAAACACTCACTTAATATAGGACTTATATTAACACTAATATTAGAAGAAGTATTAATATCTAATTATCATCGTATCATATAAGATTAACAATTAATATTAACTTAATATCATAGAGATTAGAGTAAGTTAGGTTAACTATTAAGGTATAACTTATTTTGGCTTTGTTGAGCCCCAAATCAGCTTAAGGATCACTTTCTTGCCTAAGCTTAGCAAGAGGGTTCATCCAATGTCTCTTCTCTATTCGTATGAAAAATGTATACTTTAGACCAGCAGAGATAGAGAGAATGTAACTAGACCTAGTTTAACATGTTGGAACCACCATTCCAAATGAAAAAGGAGATGCTTTAAGTTGCCGAACGGGTGGTCTCCCTTATAATGTTGAGGTAGATATTCTAAGCTTACAACATTTTTGGTTCTAGAAGGAGGGCATGAGCTAGTTGATCCCTGTGAGGTCCTGTTTTAACATTTTTAACTAGTTATGGTTGCTATATGTATTCCTACTTTGGGTCACGCTTTTAGCTCATCCAAGCCTACCAGAGGTATATCAAAGAGACAAATTGCATCCATATTTGAATTGCAATATGATGCTCAGAGTTTCATTTCTACTTTAGATCATGTTGATCATTTTATACATAAATGAAAATGTTTCGACATCACTATTGGCAATGAAATTTCAAACTATTTACTCTCATGCTTCAAGGAAGGATTCGAGAGTGGTACAAGATGCTACCAACTAAGTGCATTCACTCTTGGAACCATTTCATGCGGGTATTCTTTTATGCTCATCAGAATTATAGTTATGAGAAATTGTGCCTAGAATTTGACAATTTGCAATCTATGACGATGAAATTGTTAGCAAATTTTATGATAGATTTATGCTATTATGCTACACATTTTTTCATGACAATTTACCCCCTAAGCAAGTTTTAAATGAGAAATTTACCTCTGTTGTTCAAGAGCATAATATAAGAACCTATCGCAAACATAAAGAGGAATCACCATTAATGAATCTTGATTCTACAATTGATCATATTGAACCTTTAAATAAAAATTTTAATCCTCCTCAACAATCAACATCAGGAGAGAATCTTACATCTCAAAGTGTTTCTATGGTACATCTTAATGTTTGTGATAATGAGTCATGTTTAATATAATCATATTATATGGAGAATCAAGATTTAACGAATAATCATAATGATAATTCTTCTTCTGAAAATGATCTAGATAACACATTATTAAACCTAAAACCATTTAACAAATTATCAAGTGAAATTCAAATTGATGATTCAATTTCTGGGTATCATAATTATTGTATGTGTCAACCTGTTGGAATATTTACTAGTTCAAATCTTAAGAATGAATTATATCATGAAATTTAAGGGGTATCTTTAAATGATCAATCACTTATTGATATTAGTTTAGAAAACTCTACTCATCCTATTCACAATATTCAAGATTCTAATAAATCATTGGAAAGGGTGTGATATTTAACAATCATGAGTTTTGATCATTTGATTCAATTTCTAAGCACAAGCCTGCTTCTATCTGATTTGGATCATCAACTCTTATTACAAGTTTTCGATATCAATCATGACAATCTTCTATAGGATACTTGTTATGTTGAGGGCTTGTTGCAATCATCTGACGACCCTCTTACTCTTGAAGTTAATAATGGGTTAGTCAGTTGATTTGCTTTTAATGTACATTTAATAAATGCCTTTAAGGATCTTCTTTCCTTTTATCTCCATTATGACGATCAATGTCTCACAAGGGAAAATGACAGTTTCTGTAAAATGTTAGAAACAATTGATGTTAATACTTCCCATCTCATACAATTTTCAAAAGAAAAACCTTGGTGGATCCTCAAAGGTAATATCTCTAACCCTTTAGATTACACATATCACGATATATTATAGTTTCAACTAGAAAATTCATTTAGCATAAAATTTTCTAATTTTAAATTTCTTCTAATTTCATTTTTAGGAATTAATATGCATAATACTTCTAGGATTTTTGTGCATAGTTTAATAATTGATTTTTCTCTTTTGCTAACATATGCAGTGTTTATTTATGTAGGTATTAAGGAACTTAATTGGTTACATTGGAAATATGACTACACCTAGTCATTTTCCTTTAAAAAGAGTTAGAGTAGGATTACAATTACTCTTATTTAGTTAGTTTTGATTTTTTTTTTAAGGAATTATGGTATTTTAATGGATAGGATGAGACATTACTGTAGAAATTCACATTGTAGATCACCTGGTAATGCAATGTACTAAATCAAAACAATTGATCTACTTCTACAAACAATTTAGCGGAAGCTTAATCGAACATGAGCAACATCAAGCATGAACATATATAAATGAGAATGAGAAGTAATCAACCATAACACAGAAGATATATCACTAGGGAAAGCACCAGCCTAAAACCCCAACTCTGTATTATCATACAAGTGGAAATCTTGTTCAAGTTACAAAAAGAATCAACTCTCAAGCTATCCTGCTCTCTCTGCAATCAAACAATACTGCTCACAGACTCAATAGACATAGAATATATCTTCCTCAAGCCCTCCAAGCCTCCTATTTCCTTGCGCAGTTTTGATTGGGGTCCAATGATATCACATGTGTGAATTGGCCTCATCACACTCACTGTAACCTCAGGTCCAACTGCACAATCCATAAGGAATAATATTCCTTCTACATGCAAGGAATATTCACCAAGGAATATCCTAGCAACTGATAGTACATTGTCCCTCCATCTGATCTCAACTGGGTCTCTGACTGAACTGACATGCATGAGTTATCCATGAGTGAATCTTCAGTTATTTGAATTACAGTAGTTACATGCATGCAAGCATTAACTAACTGAACTCTCATTAATTTAACAAACTATTAAATTAATCTAACTGGACTTGACTAAGTTAAACTAATTCAACTAATTACAACTCAATATTACAACTCATCCTTATCTCTTTAACTGAAGGTTAAATTCCTCAATCAAAGGAGAAACTGCTGCATGTCCTCACATAGACTTCAAGTTTGATTTTCCTTAACTAATTAACTCAAGATGAATTAATTAATTAATTTCCAAATTGCTGTTGATATCAAATTCGAATTTTACGTCCTATGTTTAGTCCAGGGACTGACTAAAATAAGAAGGGATTCCGAAAAGCTATTTTTAGCACTTTCACTTTTCACCCATTATTGCTAAGAACTCCAATGGTTGAACTGCTTTTTATAGCCTGACTATTTATAACAGTGTTATTTTTAGCATTTTCTATTTTTAGCATTTCTTGTTGAAAATCTCAACACTCCCTCTCAACAAGAAAGGGATTATCAGTAACCCCGATCCTGTCTTTGTGGAACTCGAACTTGCATTTTGACAATGCCTTAGTCAAAATATATGCATCCTGCTCCTCGGTCGAAACATACTAAAACATCATGATCCTCTTGACCACACAGTCGCGTGGATGATGGTAACAGATATCTATATGCTTAGACCTGTCATGAAACATAGGATTCACAGAGAGTTTTATGCAACTCTGATTATCACAGTATATCACCGTCGGATCCATCATCTGACCAAACAATCCCACTAGAATCTTCTGCATCCAAATGGCCTAGCATGCTGCCTGACTGGAAGCCATGTATATAGCCTCTACTGAGCTAAGTGTAACTGATCTCTGTTTCCTACTATACCAAGAAACTGCAGCTGAACCAAGGTTGAAGATTCCTCCAGAAGTGCTCTTCCGGTCTAATGGACTACCTGCCCAATCCGCATCTGTGAAGCCTTACAGCTTCACTCCCTCTGACCATCTATACCATAATTTGTACTGTGTAGTGCCTATGAGATATCTCAGCACATGCTTCGCTGCCTTCCAAAACAACTTGGTAGGTTGAACCATAGCTTGACTCAGCTGGTTCACCGAAAAACATAAGTCAGTTCGTGTGTTCAGCAGATACATAAGTGAACCCACCAACTACCTATAAATAGTAGAAACTACTACCTCACCTGAAGTAGCATCCTCCTTCCTCCAGTTCCTAGCTAGAGGAGTCTGCATGGGCTTGCACTTCTCCATGTAAAATTGCTTGACTATCTCATTAGCATACTTGCCTTGAGACATAGATATTTCCCCATCTTTCTGCCACACTTCCATGCGTAGAAAGGAGTGCAAGAGGCCCAATTCCTTCATCTCGAACTCTCTTACAAGGTCCTCCTTGCAAGATTTGATCAGTTGATCATCACCTATCAAAATAAGATCATCGACATAAAGTACAATAATCAATGGCTTACCATCTACCATGATGTGGTATAGGTTCACATCTGCTTCACTCTTGGTGAATCCCAACTCGGTGAAATAGCTGTCGATCCTGGTATACCAATCACGGGGTGCTTGCTTCAGCCCATACAATGCTCACTTGAGTCAACAAACATGTGACTCATGATCGAAGGTCTCAAATCCTTTGGGTTGCTCAATGTATATCTATTCCTAAATCTTCCCATTGAGGAACACCATCTTCACATCCATCTGATAGATATTCCAACCCATCTGAGCTGATAGAGCTAGCATCGATCTAATAGATGAGTACCTTGCTACAGGAGAAAAGGTCTCATCGTCGTCGATCCCCTCTACCTGTGAGAAACCTCAGGCAACAAACCTTGCCTTGTGTTTCTCAACACCGCCATCAGCTGCTTGCTTTACCTTGTAAATCCATTGGAAACTAACCACTGACTTCTCCGCAGGTCTAGGGACAACATCCCACACACTGTTTCGCATGATAGAATCATACTCTTCTACCATTGCATCAACCCAGACTGGTTGCTGCACTGCCTCTCGAAAATAAAAAGGTTCGGTCGCTACACACTCCCCAACCAGGGCCATGTAGCCAGTGTATCTCTCGAGAGATCTCCTATGTCTGCACTGAGAGGATGGTTGCCCCACATTCTCTCTTGCATCCTACATCAATCTCCACTACTGGATCCTCTACATGTGGATGATCCACATCATCGGGACGCTCCTCTTCCTTTGGAACTAAAAGTTCCTCATCACCATGCAACTTGAGCTCCCTCTCAAGTGACACTCGCATGGATCTATGCTCATTGAACTTCAGATCCCTGTGCACTATGATCCTCTGACTAGCAGGCATAAACACACGATAGTTGTGGGGTGTATCTGTGTACCCCACAAGTATCCCCAACTCTCAGCTGTTGGGTCTAGCTTCTTCAGAGCATCTTTGGTCACATGACAAAAACTAGTGATCCAAAGATGCGGAAGTGACTCACATCTGGTCACTTCCCCGAAAAAGCCTCCATAAGTGTCTTCATCCCCAAAATACAATGAGGAATCCTGTTTTGAATGTACATTATTGTATTGCATGCCTCAACCCACATATGAAGTGGTAGACCTTCGTCATGAAACATCGCTCGAGCTGCTCCCACAATAGATCTATTCTTCCTTTCGGCCACCCCATTCTATTGTGGGTTATGGGGTGTCGTCAATTCCCGCTTTGATTCCTTCTGCTGCACATAAGTCTTTAAACTACTGGGAAATATACTTTCCACCATTGTCGCTACACAAGGCTTTTATTTTCTTCCTAGATTCTTTCTTTGCTGAGCCTTTAAACTCACAAAACCTCAAGAAGGTTTGATCTTTCTTTTGCATAAAGTAGATCCAGCATCTATGAGAAAAAGAATCAATAAAAATAACATAGTACCCTTCTTTAGTGGTGGAAGATGTAGAGAATGGTCCACATGCATCTAGGTGAACTCGCTCTAGGATTGCTCCAGCTCTACTATCCCGATCCTGAAAGGAATATTTCGCATACTTACCCAGGGTGCATCCTTTACATGTGTCTGTTTGCTCTAGTTTTCCCTTAGGTAATCCGATAGAAATTTGCTGCATGATCTTCAAGGCCCTGTGATGCAACTGTGTTATCGAGAAATCTAGTGTCCACTTAGAGCTGCTAGTCCCACTAAGACTGGTAGCTATCTTAGAAACAAACAAACTAAAACTACTTTCGTTTTCCTTTATGAGAAGTAGATAAGAGTGGAATGAAGGACACCAACCTCAGTCTTGCACTTGGTTCCTTGCTCGGTTCCTCTCCCTTCTAACAGATCCTTGCTGCTTCTCCTTCGTCTAACTGGCTTCAAAGAGCACCTGCGGAATCAAAGCAGCATAATACTATTGAAGAACAGGGATCTACAATCATAAACAATATAGGACCATATGTATATTGACCACACAAATGCATATATCATCAAACATACAAGAATATGGAGGAAAACTTGAATAGCTTTATTAATATCAAGAATAGCAAAGAGGATTACAACTAATTGTTCTGACCCAGTGTCATCCTTCAGCATGAAAGCCCTTCTTTCACCTCATGAAAAGCTTAGATCACCCAACACTGTGATATTCCAACAAGAAAGCAACATCACTTCCTTACAAGATACAAAATTTCAGCCTCTGGATCTCTGGGATGAGGGATCCATATATAGATGATTGCAGGGGGGTGAGTCAGCTTCTGGGATTTTGATTAGTGTCCTCTCTCTGATAGTTCTCGATTCCACTTGGAGATTGATGATCTCTTACTCATCCCTGGGCGAATTCAGAGAGGCAAGTGTCATAGGAGAAGTTTCTGGAAGATTCCATGATCATCCACCTCGCAAACTGTCTCTGCCATTTGTGCACTCTCACCCATCACACCCTACAGAAGGGTTTTTAAGTATGCATCACACCTCCCTTGTTCATTAGGTGGGATGCATCACACTTTGACCATGGAGCAGGTGAGATGGTCCAGTTTTGACCAGTTCTGAGCAGTTTCCTGTGGAGAACTTCTCGGAGATGATGTAATCATCTGACCTTGTTCCTTTAGGGTATGAAACAACACTTTTAGGGACTTAGGAGCCATTGGTTTATGGACATGTCTGATTGGGGTTGTAGTGCCCAAAAATGTCTATAACAGTTGCCCCCTAAAGCATGAGGTCGTTAATCTTTTGATGTCAGGTGAAATTATTTATCATGAGGATTTGAAGCTTTTTTTTGAGATGGAAGGTGACCTGTAATAAGATACAATACAATACATTATCTTCATAATATTTTTCATGATCTAGCTAAGGTGGGCATTCCCATGCTCAGCTTTATAAATTCATTTTCATGTACATAAGACAGACAACCGTCTGTGCGGGAGATTGATGATTCTGATAGAGTCATCATCCTTTGATTCAGATGATCATCTGTGCAGCAATAACGTACATTTGATGTCTTTATTTTCCTGAATATATCGCAGCCCGGATGGATGAAACTAGATCTGAGGTCTTCAAACTCGTTCAATCCTCACTCGGAGTAGAAGTCGATCCATGTGAAAGATGTTCTGGAGTCAAACATGGAAAGACATCACCTGATTACTAGCCAATGATGTAAGTTGTTAACAGGCACAATAGGAATCACCGATAATGATGATGACCCTCAAGGTACTATAGTACAATTCACGAGGTGTGAATAAGGGACTTGGCGTCGAACACCACGCAAAATATTTCGATCGAAGGTCATTGATGTAAACCTGTCGCCGGAAGTGAGAAACTTGCCATTGAGGCATGCAAGCTTCAAAGTACTGAAAGGGTTGTTCCTAAGTCAACTTCTTAGATAATGAGCTGATGTTGACAAGAAGCGACCCGCCGTACGAGGGCCTTAATGAATCCCATGTCTATGACACGGAACAGAGTAAATGATTTTTGAGGTGAAAACGATTTGATGATACAGGGTTCAGGGTGGTGGTCATGAAAGAATGGAGCGTGAATGTATTACAGTGGATGAGAAACAGGTGAATTCTCTGAGCAACTTCTCTTGAACATACCGGTGACACTGACATGGATTGGTAGCATTAACCCCAAATATGGATAGTGTGATGGACCAATGGTGATATGACCAGTGAATGGAACAACCCAACTTGACTCGAATGCGGAGTGAAAGTGTCATGTTCAAGAGCAAGTTGCTACCAATAAAGTTTCTTCAAGTTTTCTTCCCAATTTTCCCCCAGTCATTGCTGACAAGTACCTCTTTATTTTTGTCAAGCATGAGGAGGATAACATATGCTTGTTCTATAATTTTCCCTTCGGTCAAACCCGTCGCTATATTTTAACGAGTCTAGCAATAGTGAAACTCGTTCTTGTATGTATGGACAAGTTTGTCACTATTCAGTTTTAACGAGTTTAACGACAAAGATAACTCGGTCCTTTTCAATTTTAGAGAATCTAAAAGGGACGTAAAGGAAACTCCAATAATCCTTTTTCTTCATATAATCCCTTAAGTCCGAAAAAGTATAAAATAATACGAAAGGGATGAATTTTCGATAATTTTAACGAGCCGAACAAGGCAAGTGCTCGATCTTTTTGTGTAATAATCCCTTAGGTCTAAAATGATTAAAATCTAGAGGAGGGATAGCACTCCCAATTGCTTTAACGAGTTGGAGAGGCCAATTGCTCGGCAATCTTTTCATATTTTACGAGTGAGGTGAAAAGAGCTTAAAGGAGACTTGTTTTTGAGGAATGAGTGATAATTTTAGGTAGCAGCTGATTCCAGGTAAGGTTTGGAATTTTCCAATCATGGCAGTGTCACAATGATGGCTAACAGGATCACTCTTCGTAGCTGTTCCTCAAAAGGGGTTAAAAATCAAATGGAGGTGAATGATCGGCTAAAACAGAATGGAGGTGATGATGACAACACGACCAGGGCTCAAAAGCTGATGATAATGCATTCACAATGGTTATTTACTAGAAATTGGCTCATTTTTAATGAGCTTAAACTCTGGGGAACATTTGCTCATTGCTTATGTTTATTTTTTAACGAGCTTGAACTCCACATAAAAACTACTCGTGCCAGTCGTATAATAAGGATGTCTCATCGATAGGTTCAATTTTTAGGGAGCTTGCACCATTTGAAACTATGCTCCGGCACCTCTCGCATGCAAGCTAGGAACGACCAACTATGCCCCTCTACTTAACTACAAAGATCACTACCAAGGTTAGGTAGGGAACTTTTCCTTTACTTTGTCGGTGCCATGGTGGCCCTTGCAAAGATGAATGGTCGATTTGACCACTCACCCGACCTAGGCGGTTGAAGTCAGCGGAATCATAGAGTTAACGTTAGTTGGTCATTTCTCGCTTGCTCACAAGAGGTTTGCATGCCCCCAGGTATAGCGAAGTAGAGTTTCTAGGTTACCCCTCAATTTGCAGACAAAACGTTTGTTCTGTCGAGAAAGACCTACCTTTTAACGAAGGTATCTTATCCGATCTAATCCCCTCTTCCTATACGGATAGGGATCAGACTAGTCATATATCCTTCGTGGAAACCTACCCTATACCCAGAGTCTTCTTGCCGAAGTAGACCAGGGCGCATGCCCCCTGGGTTTCAGTCATGTCCTCCCGAATCACTCGCGCTCTTCAGGTGGACGGACTGGAGACTGATGAGACATTCCTTGCATGAAAAGACCATTTAGGGATGGAATTTGACTATTTTCTATGTGCGAGCCAGGGAATGAAAGTTGGTCTACGAGCTAGACCACTCCGCCTTCATGCGGAAAACACATTACTCAAAAGAGTGAGGAGATGATGGCTCCCATGCAATAAATATAGTCATGCCCAAGGAGTAGATTGTAATCTAAAGGCCCTTGGACTACCCTTACGTTTATATGAACGATTTTCCTTCTTAATGTTATGGCACATTGGGAAGGATCCCTAACGGTTGACTGATTCCTTTGTCAAAGCCTGTCAGATTTATCATCTCGGGCATAAGCGATGGTGAACCAAGCGCTTTCCAAGCAGTCGAGGAAAGGATACTCACAGAAGTCCCTTCATCAATGATGGTACCAACCATGACCATTCTGTATACTTGTGCAATGATGCGGAATGGTATACTAATCGGTAGACGGGGTCTACCTAGTAGATTCCAATTGAAGGAAACCACCAGGTTGCTTGGAGGTGGGACCGAATAGACGGTTGGATATGACTCTAATGAACTTCCTTCCGACAGTAAAGGAACGGGTAGATTTCCCCCATGTTCATCAGAGTCTATGTTTATGAAAAGAATTTGAACGGTGTCATTCTCGTTCTCTTTGGTGACTGTATCATCTGAAGATGGACCTCCCGGAGACAAGACCGGGTCAACCACTGCCTCGACCTTTTGACATTCGTCTGGTGTTGGCTCAGAGGGTTTATCTTCAATGATAGATGCTTCGACTGACCACAAAGGTGTGTCAGTCGGATTTTCAACTAGCGATGGACTCGGCAAGAGTTTCTTGTACCCAGGAGGAAGCCGTAGCGGTGAAGCGGGACGGTTATCCAAGACTCTTTTAGCTTCGTCCAAGAAGGGACAACGGTGGAGGGCATGATCGCCTTCACACAGTCTACAAGGGAATTTACATTTTCCTTTTTGTCCAGGGACTTCATTTTCACTAGTTGACGGTGTACTCTCAACATGATCGTCAGAGGTCGATGACACTGGATTGTGCAAATGGGGAGACCAGTCCCTTAAGATCCAAGGGATGCAAGGACAATCTCGATGATAGTGGTCTCCTTTGCAAATGAGGCATGGAGATTTAGGCGTGGAAGGTGCAGTGTGTGGATTTTCGCTAGACGGTGCATGGTTGCCCCTTTTCGCCTTTGGCTACTTCTGCTTCTTCTCTTTCTCCTTCTTCTCCTTCTTCTTCTCAGTTACTTGGTTTTTAGCTTTACCAACTTCACCAAGCGAAGAGGAAGGAGGGGAGGGAGAAACAAGTGAAGCAGAAGGTTGGGGGGTAACTCTAGTATCATCTAGTTGCTGACTTGATTGCTCAGGAACCGCGGGGGTTTGAACGACAGAGGTTGAGAAGAGCCATATGGGCAAGCCAATTGTCAATCCTAGGAGGGACAGTGTGGCCATATGAGGTGCACCAACATCTCCCCAAGAGGAGAAAGGACTAGGATTTCCCCCAAGGGAAAATCCTTGGTTGGTGGACTCCATTTTTATCAACCTAAGACCAACGAGGGAACAATGACGTTATTTTGATTAAAATAAATTTTAGATGCTTTGACACAACTTGTTTTGTCAATTTTTAAGAGTCGAGAAAAAACAAAAGATGACTCTAGTCGCCTTCGATTTTTAATGAGCCTGAAGTGACAAGTGCTCAGATGGACCTTTTCCTTTAAGGAGTCTAAAAAGGAATGAAAGAGACTACTATGGAAATATAGATAGAGGGATTACCAAACCAATCGCAAAACTGCAGAATACTTTTTACAGTACGACAGTCAATCTTCCCGAATGATGTGTTCAGTGCACTGCAATTGATAGGGTGGCAGACACGGCTTCCTATGGATAAAGGATATATCCTATTGTGGTCTCCCAATATATACTCGATGGTACGTGGGAGCACAAGTCTGTACTGGCACTTGTCGTCTCAAAGAGGAGGAATCACCCAAACAACAGTGAAAGCGACAATTACTAGGCTTTACGACGCCTAAATACATCTCTAGCCTAGACTTCTAGATGTTGTGCATTAGGTTCCAAAGTGTTTTTAGTTTCATTAAATTTATTTTACAGTTGATATTTCTTAAGAAATTTTCCTTTCAGGTTCACCGCGTGATGTAGATGTACAATTCCTAAAATGCAATCTAAGATGATAAACAATCGTTTAATCTTCTTTTTTCAATGAAAATCCTAGCTACCAAAAAAAGAGAGATGATATTCTTTCAACATAGAGCAGAGAGCACACACTAGATGCACTGTCCTAAATCAAACCAACAAGAAGTCTAAATGCAAATGCACATGCATGTATCTGTTTTCAAATTTCTTAATGTGTGAATGACAAGAAGAATGCTAAGTACAAATATGAATTATCTTTCAAAGCGAAAGTACTAACAAATTTCTCTTCAAAAACGAAAGGAAGATAATGATGACACTTTACTATTTTGAATCGAAAACTGCTTTCGACACTTGAAAAACTACTAATTCAAATCAAATACAAGAGTAACTGTATAATCGACCATCAAGAACAATAGAATTCTATTCTTTGACTGAAAACGACACTTGCGACATTTCCAAATCAAAAGACGACAGTTCGACTATGCTACTACTTTGTAAAAGAGAACTGAAAATGGTGGAAAATACATAAAAACATTCACAGTTCTTTGCAAAATGGAGGTGGAATGATGGAAAGGAAGGGTGTTTCCACAGTGGTATACTGATCACAAAAAGCAAAACTCCTGAATAGGGCTGAAGAGAGTGAACACAGAAACCAAAATCTGAGAGTAGAAGAGGTCTTGTCTGATTCCCAAGAGTAAAAGGTGCAATGGTCCAAGGACGAGACTTCAACTAGGTTTTGGGTCACAGTTTGCAGCTCAGTTTGGGGATTTAGGCTGGGCAAGTGATGTACAGTAAATAGAAATCACAGGGACTGATCTAATGAGGTTACTAGAGCCACCACTAGGGCAATTAGAAAGTTTGCAAATCGATTGTTCAGTTTATAAAAAAAACCCGGAGATACACTGAAGCAGCATTGATCTACTTTACACTTACATAGCAAATGTAGTTTGAAGGCTAGCTGGCTTGACTTTAGGCTCCGTCCGTAAGTTTATAAAACAAACAAATATAGACAAACAAACAATCTATTTTCTCCCACTATGGTCGCCATTTTTTTATCGAGAAATATAGTGTCCACTTGGATCTGCTAGTCCCACTAAGACTGGTAGCTATCTTAGAAACAAACAAACTAAAAATACTTTCATTTTCCTTTATGAGAAGTAGATAAGAGTGGAATGAAGGACACCAACCTCAGTCTTGCACTTGGTTCCTTGCTCAGTTCCTCTCCCTTCTGATAGATCCTTGCCGCTTCTCCTTCATCTACCCGGCTTCAAAGAGCATCTGCGGAATCAAAGAAGCATAATACTATCGAGGAACAAGGATATACAATCATAAAAAATATAGGAACAGATGTATATTGACCACACAAATGCATATATCATCAAACATACAAGAATGTGGAGGAAAACTTGAATAGATCTATTAATATCAAGACTAGCAAAGAGGATTACAACCAATTGTTTTGACCCAGTGTCATCCTCCAGTATGAAAGCCCTTCTTTCACCTCATGAAAAGCTTAGATCACCCAACACTATGATATTCCAGCAAGAACCCAACAACACTTCCTTACGAGATACAAAATTCCAGTCTCTGGATCTCTCGGATGAGGGATCCATATATAGATGATTGCAGGGGGGTGAGTCAGCTTCTGGGATTTTGATTAGTGTCCTCTTTCTGATAGTTCTTGATTCCACTTGGATATTGATGATATCTTACTCATCCCTGGGTGAATTCAGAGATGCAAGTGTCACAGGAGAAGTTTCTGGAAGATTCCATGATCATCCACCTCGCAAACTGTCTCTGCCATTTGTCCACTCTCGCCCATCGCACCCTACAGAAGGGATTTTTAGTATGCATCGCACCTCCCGTGTGCATTAGGTGGGATGCATCGCACTTTGACCATGGAGCAGGTGAGATGGTCCAGTTTTGACTAGTTCTGAGCAGTTTCTTGTGGAGAACTTCTGGGAGATGATGTAATCAGCTGACCATGTTCCTTTAGGGTATGAAACAACACTTTTAGGGACTTAGGAGCCCTTGGTTTATGGACATGTTTGATTGGGGTTGTAGTGCCCAAAAATGTCTATAATAAAGTGGCCTAGTCTTCTATGCCATAGCTCGCCAACATCTTGGCTTTGCACCACCTCTGCTTTGGAACTCAATGTAGCACAGTCATCTACCTCCAGCTTGTAGAGATTCTTCACTCGAATCCCTATTGATATTCTTCACTCGAATCCCTATTCACTTGGTCTGTCCGGTGCCGATATGCCTAAGAAAAACTTTTCCTTTACTAAAGACTACATCATAGCCTTTATCTTCTAGCATAGCAATAGACAGAAGATTCTCTTTCAAACCTGGTACATACTTAACAAAAAATATGGTGAGAGGAGCACCACGCTCCCTTTGAAACACAACTATACCTTCATCTGAGACACAATATTTTCCATCATCGCCCATCTCGATCCACATCTCGAGAACCTTCTCCTTCAAGGTACTAAAAAGATTCTTGTCACCTGACATGTGGAAAGAGGCTCCACTATCCAAGTACCAAACACATCCCACCATGGATGAAACCATGCATGCGATAAGTAAGAAATCCAGCTCAAATTGTGAAGCTAGTACATCACCATCAGATCCCTTTGAGGAACCCTTCTTGGATTTCATCTATGGACAATTCATAGCATAATGGCCCACTTCATGATAGTGAAAGCATCGCACCTTCGATTTGTCAACCTTCTTCCCACCATGAGAAGATTTGGATTGGGACGCCTTCCCTTTCCCTTTCTTAGCTTTACTCGCTAAAGCTAGATTTTCTTCATCATCTTGTTTTGATGAAGATCCATCCCTAGAGCTCCACCTTTTCTCCTCCTGCATTAGGTCCTACCAAACTCGTTCCTAATCTGGCAGTTTCTCTCTTCCATTAACAGAGTCCTGGTAGCTATGCTAGCTCTTAGAAAGACCGAGGAGCACTAGACTCACTATGTCATCATCAACAGTCACAACCCCTACACTTGCAAGCTCATCCATGCAGGTGGTGAGCTTGTTTAGGAACGTAGAGATTGTGTCGCCCTTTTCACACTTGATCTCTTGAAGTTTGTCCTTCAGCGCCAGCTTCCTCTAATCGTTGCTATTCTAATAAAGATATTTCAATGTTTCCACATCGAAAACAGAGTCTCCTTCCCATGGAGGCTCGAGACTATGTGATCTCAAACTCCCTCCAGGAGGATTCTCCTTGCCCTAGCCACACACTTTTTCCATTCCTCTAGTTGATTAGCATCAATCAGCTTTTGGACTTCTTGATCAATGAAGTCCTTTATGCCGTTATCTTCTAACACTGCCTCCATGCGATCCTTTCAGGCTATATAATTCGAACTTCCATCAAGGGCATATTCGAGTCTTAAACCACTGAACACCATCGGTGAAATAGATGTGATAAGAACTCAATTCAATATTGAAATACCAAAATTCGAACTTCTCCTGCTTGTAGATTGTTCTTCCTTGATCGCCTTTGCTCTGATACAATGTAGAAATTTACACTGTAGATCACCTGGTAATGCAATGTACTAAAGCAAAACACTTGATCTACTTCTAAAAACAATTTAGCGGAAGCGTAATCAAACATGAGCAACATCAAGCATGAACAGATATAACTGAGAATGAGAAGTAATCAACCATAACATAGAAGATATATCACTGGGGAAAGCACGAACCTAAAACCCCAACTCTGTATTATCATACAAGTGGAAATCTTGTTCAAGTTACAAAAAGAATCAGCTTTCAAGCTATCTCGTTCTCTCTACAATCAAACAATACCACTCACAGACTCAATAGACATGGAATATATCTTCCTCAAACATTTAGTTGGCATATTTCTTATTTTGAGGTTTTTTCATTTTTGAAGTTTTACATGTGATGGTTAACTTCTAATAATAAACCTCATGTTATAAGATGTTAACTCAAATATGGTGCTCATT